>CM042166.1:27963207-27985707 GCA_023376005.1 Doryteuthis pealeii | reverse complement strand
GAAGTAGCCTAACCCAAAACCTAAACTTTGACCCTAATCCTAACCCTAACCCTAAAATTAACCCTAACCCTTACCCTAACCCTAATCCTAGCATCGCAAAGGTTTCGGATATTTCCGTGAAATGTAAAGAAAAGTAATGCTTTTTATTCGTAATCTAATGATATTATCTCTTGCGCGTTATTCTGCGTTAGTATTTTATACACTAAGTAAATTCTCTTTGAGACCTGTTTCCTTGAATATGACAATCTCAGTCTGTTTATATATATATCCTTATCTGTGGAAGTCCTCGTGATGAAGTACTGAACTGCGACATCATACTAGGTGAGTTCGCACTACAGTCGTGCGATCTCGTTCACTTTTAGACAAATACACTTGGGAAAGGACGTCTGTCAGCTGGGTCAGACAAATACTCCAACTGCACCCTTACAGAGGGGTAAAATCCCCTCCAAGGGGGAACCTGTTGTTACGATTTTTGTGGCCATCCTTTAGCCTTCAAGAGCGCTGTCCAGTGGAGATCCTTTTTGTTAAGCAGAGCGAGATCTTTAGTGAAGAATCTTTTGGTTGTTCCTTGGTGCTCCTCAGTCTTGCAGGTCCTTCGTCAATGATTGCAAATGGACGTTTTAAAGCACGTGAACTCGCATAGTCTATAAATTTATGTGGTATATTGCAGCACACCTTATATACCAAAATAGTCCAACACTTGTTAGCCGTGGGGGTGGTGACACAAGATGCTTAAGGACAGAATCCTGGATGTCCATGACATGCATTTGTCCACTTCGGTCCTTACTTGGGCTAGCTGTACCACCAGAGACGAGGCCCAATTTTCTCTTCCTTTTTCTTGAGGGAGAACTTGGGGTTTTTTCTATGATGGTCCCACCCCCAAGTACTTTGTGGAGAGTTCAGCAAACAGTAAGATCTTTGGTAGCTGGAACGACCATCCTCTACAAATAGTCGGTACTGCGTAGAAGAAAATTTTATAAACTAATCTAATTGCTGGAGGGAATGGCTGTCTTGAGGACTTCAGTGTTTGGAATGAAGACACCCCAGTGAACATAAAGAATTTCACACACACACACACACACACACACACATATATATATATATATATGTGTGTGTGTGTGTGTGTGTGTATACATATATTCTTATATATATAGGAATATATATTTGCATGTATATTTGCATGTATATATATATGTAAATAAACATGTATATATGTGTAAATGTGTATATATACACATATATGTATATGTATGTTTATAGTGGACTCTCCTGTTGTAAATGGTAGATGAGGAATATATATATATATATATGCGTGTATTAATAAGTATGTATTCAGATGTGTGTGAATAAATATGTATATGAATGAGTGTGTGTGTTCGTGTGTGTGTTTTGAATATTATATATATATATATATATATATATATATATATATGTGTGTGTGTGTGTGTGTGAGTATGTGTGTGTGTGTATAAAATCCTGCAGCCGATTTAAAATGGAACAATAAGATGGCAGTCTTGTTGAAATGATGATGATGATGATGATGATATATATATATATATATATATATATATATATATATATATTCATCATCATCATATTGCGCATTTGTACGGATATCCATGACGTTCTCGCCAACCTCACTATCATTCAATGACTCTGAGAGCTTCTACGCGCAGCAGCCGCATCATACATAGTTGGTCGATATAGGTCTGGCTGGGCGGCCACATTAGCATGCCATGTGCTGGCTTTCACAGTAGTACGTCGCTTACAAGTCGTCCTTTGCTTCTTCAACAGTGCTGTATGTCTAGCCCGTCTTAGACAAACTGCGTGGGGAAATAATACTGAATGATAGTTCTGTTTATATATACACGGTAATATGTATATAAATTATATATGCATGTGCACGTGTGTTGTATAGTTTTAGGGAAAATGTCTTTGTGTGCGTATAATATATACGTGTATGTGTGAGTGATTAAATACTCATACATAGTTATGTGTATGTGTATGTGTATGAACTCCCTATATATATATATATATATATATATATATTATATATATATATATATAATATATATTTTCGGCTAGAAACCAAAAGGTTCCTAGTTCGATACCCGTCGCCAACTCAGTGTTATGAGTAGCACAGGGATCTGTGCGGAAAAGTAAGGAGCTGATGGTAGGTGTGGCGCTCCACTTCAGACGCTAAAATAATCTCCTTGGTCTAGCGCTATTGAAAAGAGGATAGACTCTCTCGCTGCTTGGCTGATACCGACATTAGGCTGCCCCGACGACTTTACTTACTTTACTTAAATATATATAAATTTATATATATATATATATATATATATATATTCAAGAATAGGTTCCACATATACTTTTTAAATTAGTTAGATATGTACGCATATGTGGCATTTACGTCTAATACATACACACACACACACACACACCTATATATATATATATATATATATATATATATTACACAATTAAATAAAACTGTTGGTTACACAACACACACATACACTTACATCTAATATATATATATATATATAAAAATGAGCATTAGATGAAACTTGCTTACACACACACACACACACACACACACACTCACACTCACACACACTCACACTCACACACACACACACACACATACACGTATGTATATATTATAGTCCCATTCTAATGCAATATGACGATGACTAGTAAATTGTCTTCATAGATACAAATAAGCTTTAATTTATCTTTCCGTTTGTATCTAATCCAAGAATTGCGTTAAAGATATTTTACGTGAGTTTAGATGCGACGAGTAAACAAGCCAACAGCGAAATACGATTCCTCTAACCTTGGCCTCTTCACCTTCCTTAACAGACCACACACAATACTTCTCTTTTCTATCCAACATAATGTGCACTTAACTTGGAACATCAATGACCTTTAGAGACTAGTGGTTAAATCCAGAACAAAATAGCGAGTCTTCTATAATATCTTCGAGGGTATCGAAGGTTGTTACGGAAGCCGGAAAAGAACAAGAGAGACATTGATCAGATAAAAAAAACCCATAAAACGCCCCCGTCTCAGACAGTTTCTTCGCCCTATCGGTGGTGCTTGGAATATGCTGTCCAAAATGAAATCTCCTGGGTAAAATAGACACTTAGTATGAAATCTTAATTGTGTTTATAGAAGAATTCCGGGTTAGCTCAGTCGGTAGAGCGTTCGGCTAGAAACCACAAGGTTCCTAGTTCGATACCGGTCCTCGCCAACTCAGCGTATGAGTAGCGCAGGGATCTGTGCGGTAAAGTAAGGAGCTGATGGTAGGTGTGGTGCTCGACCTCAGATTCCAAAAAGACAATCTCCTTGGTCTAGCGCTATTGAAAAGTGGATAGACTCCCTCGCTGACTGGCTGATACCGACTTTAGGCCGCCCCGTCGACTTTACTTTTACTTATATATATATATATATATATATATATATATATATATATATATGAAAGGTAAAATGGATATGAATCCGACAATATGTGTAGAAAGTTTGTAGAAAAAACAAGATGTTAAAAGTTTTGCTGACAGAAATCTGTTTCGACCATATGAAGTGGTCATTATCAAAGCAACATTTTAAATGGAAAGACGAAATTTAATATATCATTAATCACGAGGCACAGAACGCTCTCGATCAGTACCGGAATTTTCAAAAAAAATTAAAAAATACGTATTTTATTTTTTAAAAATCATAAGCATTTTTATCATTAAAAATGCTCAAAAGAGTTTGCAGTAAAAGTGCATATAAATTATTATACTGTTAGACTTATTATATTTTTTAAACTTTCTTTTGTAGCCAGAACATTTTCATGAACTTTTTGATATTTATCGGACAAGACACGCGGGACACTGCTGGAGAAGCAAGGACGAACTCATAAGCGACGTCCTCCTGTGGAAGCCAGCACATGGGCATGCCAGTGTGGGCCGACCAGCAAAAACGTACGTTGATCAGCTCTGTGCGGATACGGGATGCTGCATTAAGAACCTCCCGAGAATGATGAGTGATAGGGACGGATGGAGAGAGATTGTCATGGATATCCGTGCCAACAGTGCGACATGATATATATATATATATATATATATATATATATATATATTATTATTATTATTATTATTTATATTTTGCTTGAAGGCAATTATAATGCATGTATCGCATAAAATTCGATAATTATAGAAAATAATCTTGACAAGTTAATCCCGGCAAAGGATGGCTCGCTATGCAGAACACCGTACAGACTGTTTCGACTTTATTAAGTCTCTTCAGCGATGTATACTAACGACTCCCCTCCGACAGGAATCGAAACCGGGACTTCACAGGCACAGTCAGAGACCATATCCGTTCGGCCGCCGGTACATAGCGAACAATCCCTGCGAAATTAACCTTGTCAAATGATACTATACGCCTCTACTATAGTAGGTAAGGTGACGTTTATTGAGTAAGGAAACAAACCCGGCCGTAAGCTCTTCGGCGAAGGGAATAAGATTTTTGGATGTTTGTTTTTTATAGAAGTTTTTTTATGAAGTCCCGGTTTCGATTCCTGTCGGAGGGGAGTCGTTAGTATACATCGCTGAAGAGACTTAATAAAGTCGAAACAGTCTGTACGGTGTTCTGCATAGCGAGCCATCCTTTGCCGGGATTAACTTGTCAAGATTATTTTCTATAATTATCGAATTTTATGCGATACATGCATTATAATTGCCTTCAAGCAAAATATAAATAATAATTTATTCAACAATGCTTCTATAAAAACAAACATCCAAAAATCTTATATATATATATATATATATATATATATTATATTATAATAAACAATGATTTCATTATCAAAAACTCAAAATTTAAATCTGTGCAGGTAACAGCCATACAAAGAAGAGAGGTGCACTACAAATCTAACAATGGACAAAACAGAGGTCCGAGCCATCATAAATTATCTGGGAGGGGTCTGGATATTTTTGAACGACCCGTATCCCCTGCTAATGCATGTCGTATAGGTCAGTGGGTTTCAAAATATGGTTCGGGGGTCACGGGGGTCACGTGGGTCACGGGGGTCACGGCGGCCGCAACATCAACAACAGAGTCCGCTGGTAATAAAAATGTATCTTGAAGATTTATATTATCCGATTAGCGATATAACCACGAATTCTCTATCCTAATCTATTCTCTCTCTCTCTCTCTCTCTCTCTCTCTCTCTCTCTCTTATACACACATACACTCTCTCTCTATCTATCTTAGTCTGTACTTCTCTCTCTCTCTTTTACACACACACACACACACTCTCTCTCTCTCTCTCTCTCTCTCTCTTACTATCTATCTTAGTCTGTACTTCTCTCTCTCTTTTTTACACACACGCACACACACACACACACACACACACTCTCTCTCTCTTTTTCTATCTATCTTAGTCTGTTCTTCCCTCTCTCACACAGTCACGCTCTCTATCTATCTATCTTAGCTTGTACTCTCTCTCACAGACATACACATAGGCTCTCTCTCTATCTATATATGTTAGTCTGTACTTCTTTCTCTCACCCTCTCTCTCTCACTCACACGCTCTCACTCTCTCTATCTATCTTAGTATGTACTCTCTCTTTCTCTCTTATACACACACACACACACACACTCTCTCTCCCTCTCTCTCTCTCTCTCTCTCTCTTAGTCTGTTCTTCTCTATATCTATCAATCTATCTTAAACTGTTATTCTCTATCTCTTTCTCTCTCTCTATTTATCTATGTATCTATCTAAGCCTGTTCTTCTCTCTATCTATCTACCATCTATCTATCTCAGTCTGTACTTCTCTCTCTCCTCTCTTCTCTCTCTCTCTCTCATACACACACACACACACACTCTCTCTCTCTCTCTCTCTATCTATCTATCTATCTTAGTCTCTACTTTTTTCCATCTTTCTCTCTCTCTCTCTCTCTCTTACTCTCTCTCTCCCCCTCTCTCTCTCTCACACACACTGTGTTTTTAGATAATGTAAGGGTCGTACATAGATAATATTTATCTATGTACCAAAGGCGGTTCTTCTCTCTCTCTCTCTCTCTCTCTTTTTCTCTCTCTCTCTTTATATCTCTCTCTCTCTATGTATGTATGCATGTATTTATGTATATATATATATATATATATATATATATATATATATATATATTAACATACTTTGTTACAGATTGTCTTGTGCAATCTGTAACAAAGTTTGTACGTCAGCTTCTGGTCTTTATGATAAATGGTGGTGCATAAGCATTAAATTTTATCATCTGATCCATCTGATACAATGGGAAGGACGTCCTTCCATTGTCATATTTGTATCAAATTTTGTGGATCTGCAGCGGGATTGACAAGTCATTTGTGGGCTCATGAATGGAAAGGTTCTTGTGGTGGGGTTATATGATTGTGAGGGATGACAGTGATCTGAAAAGATTATGCTATTGCTATCTAACTATCTATCTTAACCTGTTCTTCTCTATACATATCTATATCTTATTCTATTCATCTGTCTTTGTCTGTCTGTCCCCCCTTTTCTCTATCACGTCGTCCTGGTTTTTAAACTAGTTCATGGGGAAGGTGTTTTTTTCTGTGACTGCGTGTCAGACATTCTCTTTTCCTGATGTGAGCTCTTTGTTTCATCTCTTCATCTCGTGTTTGTCTCCGCAAAATTATTTCGAGATTTCAATACGGTACGGAAAGAATAAAATTTAGCAAGACCTCATACAGTGTATGAAGTCTTCGGATTAGTAAAACAAAAAACAACATCAAAAAACAAAACAAAACAAAACAAAAAACAAAACAAAAAAAAACATAACAAAAATAGACTGAGGAGGCAAAGAAATGCCGAAATAAATTTATATCTTTACCAAGGTATCCATTTAATCATATATATATATATATATATATATGTATATATATATATATATATGTGTGGTGTGTGTATCCATTTAATCATATATATATATATGTATATATTTATGTATATAATATATGTATATATATATATTATATATATATGTATATATATGTATATATATATAATATATGTATATATATATGTGTGTGTGTGTATCCATTTAATCATATATATATATATATGTATATATATATATGTGTGTGTGTGTGTGTGTGTTTGCGAGTGTGTGTGAGTGTATGTGTGTTCGTGTGCGTGTGTCTCTGAGTGTGTACACGTGTGTGTTTGTTTGTGTCTGAAGGGAAAATTAACGAGCCGATATATATGGGGAAATATAAATATTTATTCGTTAAAGAGACTTGTTCCTAAACTGAAGAAGATTATTTTGCATTAACTTTCCCGATTTTATAATAGGGTTTTCAGGTATGCAAAGCCTTATACCCCCTCCTATCTCTATCTCTCTCTCTCCCTCTCTCTCTTTTCTCGCTCCTTACTCTCTCTCTCTCTCTCTATATATATATATATATGTGTGTGTGTGTGTGTGTGCGTTTGTGTCTGTGCGTGTTTCATTAATATATATATATATACATATATATCATTTATATATATATGTACTTCACATATGAATATATATATATATATATATATATATATATATATGTGTGTGTGTGTGTGTGTGTGTGTGTGTGTATGGAGGTGCATGGTGTAATGGTTAGAGTCGTGGGAAATGAAATCATCGACTCGAGTTCAAATCCTGGACGCGACTGTTTGTATTTCATTTGGTGCTAATACCCTTGGGAAAGATATGCATAATAAGGGCAGACTCGACACTTTAACCTTGGCTAGGTAACTAGTATAAGAGGACAACTCTGAATTCAAACCTGTTAAACTGATTGAGCTTGTATCGCATCCTGCTGGTGCAGAAAGTTTGGGTAATTATAAATATATATACATATGTTTACCAACCCCTGCGCACAAGCAGGAGGTGGCACAAGGTCATTTTGGAGCGGCGTTTAACGGGTTTTAATTTTATTTCTCTTCGTGTTAGCCTTCTCCTAGACAAGTTGCTATACTAAAGTTAAAGTGTGCAGTCTGCCTTGTTATTTTACCCATAACGGGAGGGAGAATAATTGGACCCATACCGTTCAGAAGGGCATTAGCGCTATGTTAAATGCAAACAGCCTCCTCCCGGATTTGAACTCGGGTGATCATGTCCATTTCCTACAAAGATAACCATTACACAACGCGCCTCTTACATAGATTGTTATGATTATATATAAACATTTACAAATTAGATTTTAAGCCAACATCTTCTCAAGGAGCAGGATGCAACACAAGGTCAATTCTTAAGTAGATGGATGGTTGGTTGATTGATTTTAACGGCATAGTACTCCGTCTGGGGTTATGTCATGCCTAACGGTTTGGAAGTAATACATGTTGTGTTTCTATATTTACACTTTTGTAATAATTTGTTTTATCAATGTGTTAGCATCATTGGGGATCATGTATTATATTGATTAGGTTCATGTATATATTCTANTAGGTATAATTTTATTTCCTTCAAAAAAGACAGAATGCCTTCTATGTTGACTTTTTCAAATCTATCTTTCATATTGTTTGCATTAAAATCATGGTTTCTGATGGGAGCAAAAACCCTGCAGTTTTTGAATAAGTGTTTAACAGTTTAAAAGTGTTGGCAAATATTGTGCATGGCTATATATATATATATATATATATATATATATTATATATATATATTATATATAAGCCATGCACAATATTTGCCAAATTAACCTACTCTAAAAAATCATAAAATCTAAGAAGTTCGTTTATGATGTAGGGGTTATGAGATCGGCCTGTCAGCTTGGTAGTCGGTTTCAAATCACGCACTGGGCGGTCTTCCGATCTATAGCTCTGCTGATGAGGCCTAATAGGCCGAAATGTACATACAGAGATTGATTTTTCTCGATTTGTTTAGCCATAAATTTAATAGGTATTCCCGCCTAATTCATTATTAATTAATTAATTTTCAAAATTAGGTATGACTCCAATAAGCACTTATTCTCCCAAAATTATCGACAAAAAGCCATTCTAAACAAACTTGTTTACAATATTATAATATAATATATAATAATATATAATATATATTATATGTTGTGTGTGTGTGTGTGTGTGGAGAAAAGATAAGTAGACAAACACGGGATGTTATGGAAACTGGATGTTTGTGTCGATGATGCAACGTTTCGGTCTATTAGACATTCTTCAGGACTTTGATATAGTTCTTGCTTCAATGATGGACATTCTCAAAATGGTGAAAACAGTAGGTGCCAGTAGGGGCAGGGGTGGTTGGGGTGGTTAGTGGATTTTCTTCTCTCTAGATGGGGAGTGTTTATATGTATTAGTTCAGAATGTTGGATGTTAAGGATTGGTCAAAATAAATAATATATGTATGTGTGTCTGTCTGTTTTAATTGTTTTTTTATATATGTGTGTTGGGGAGCTGGATTTGTCATCGTCTACTTTTCTCCACATATTGTCGGATTAACCTCCTCATATTTCTCCCATATATATATATATATATATATATATATATATATAGCATGCACAATATATAATATATAGTATATATAAATATGGCTACCTATAATTTTTATAGGAATGGTGTACCTTGAATACTGAAACCTTGGTAGAGAGAATAACTTTTCTACAACTATTAATGCTCTATATTTTTACGAGATATATTCAGCCCTTTTGTGATTAACTACTTATGCTACTACAATGAAAACGTGGTAGTAATTTTTTTATGAATATATATATATATAATATATATATATATAATATATATATTATATATATTATATAATTTAATCCGACGGTGTGGTGAAAAATAAATAAAGGAAAGAAAGTATAGAATGGATAAAATTGATTGAAATATCCTATTTTATCCATTCTATACTTTTCTTTCCTTTATTCATTTTTAACACACACACACACACCACACACACACACACACCACAACCACACATATATATATATATATACATATATATATATATAATATATATATATATTGTATATCCACTGCAATAATCAATATATTTGATTAATCCAGTGGATTCAACCCTGAAGATCCTTATGGTGAAACTCGAGTAGATTAATACCGTGTACCACTATCATAATAAATTTGCTCTACCAACGTATTGAGCACTTTAAATTTGTTATATCGCTGCCTTATCATTTGAATCTCGCATCAACTAACCATTGTGACCTTGTTTCACCGGTAAGTCAAATTTCCACAAATACCACACACACACACACACACACACACACACACTACACACAATATATATATATATATATATATATATATAATAGGATATCTTACTGAGTCAGACGGAACCTACTATTAGTTTCGCATAAAGCTCTTCAGGGCTAAAAATCTGACTCTCAGATTTTAGCCTGAAGAGCTTTATGCGAAACTAATAGTATGTTCGTCTACTCAGTAGATATCCTTATTACTTGGCTCTACTTAGGTATCGAGCACAATTTTACAAATTACTTCTCCTAGCGGTTTATATGAATATATATATATCTTATTATACATATATATACATATAAAATATCTCTCTAGTGAAAGTGAAAGAAAGCGAAAAGATAGACAAATCCTTGGACCTTGCCAGAGAACGAAGAAAGCCGTGAAACATAAAGGTGAAGGTCGTACCAATTGTAATTAGTGTTCTTGGAACAGTCCCCAGGAGTCTGGAAAAGATTTTGGATGAACTGGAAATCAAAGGAAGAATCGAGACCATCCAGACTACAGCACTGAAGATATCGGCTAGAATACTCAGAGAATACTAGAGCCCAGGAGACCTAAGGAGACTTGCTGTAACGCAGCCTCCAGTGAACCACCGACTAAGGTGGGTTTGAAAAACTCAAATGAAGATGAGGACAATAGTCCGAATAATACAAATAATACTAACATTTGATATGTTTACTTAAGAGCTATTGCAAATAGTTGAATATGTAAAAAGTATAGTAATCTTGATTTAACTCTCTCACCTTTTTTCTTTCTTTTCAACTTTCCATAATGTTCATTTGTAACAGATTAGCGTTATCGCTTCCGCAGGCTCACCCATTTTTTCTATTTTCCCCTACTCTCTTTCTTTCTTTCTTTATATATTATTTCTATGTAGCATGTCCATTTCTTCCCCTTTTCTATAATGAAAACGGAATGGTCCATTATTTAGCAGTGACGGCATCCATTAGAAATAAGAACTCAGTGGATAAGCAAACACCATATAATCAGGATATACATTTTGCATTTCATCTTGGATCTCAATTTTTAACCAGAGGGTGATAACGGTCGTACAAATAATGAACACGAGTATTATATATAGATTCTTTGGACCAAATAAACTATTACTTTACTACTGGGTTTTATTTTTACTGTGCGCTCTTTATTTGTGGCCTCATGCCATACCTGTTAACGCTGTCAAATTAGCTGTAATGCTTCTTCGCCCGAATTTTCCATATGTCACCATTTACTTCCTTCTCGCGACCTGTTGGTTTGTCATTGCCTTACGATATCGGCAGGAACCTAATGTAATAATAATAGCTTTGGCAGCCAGGGAGAGGGAGGGGTTGGGTTGAGACGAGCGGCGTGGCTTTTAGATTAAAGAGTGGCCCTGGGTAGGGGTGGGCGGTTTTTGTTCTTTAGCCCTTCGCAACCCGGGTCTCAACGCTGCCCCAAACTAGTGGCTTTTTGATAGGTTTTATCGCCCCGGGGCCCGGGCCCCACTCCGCCTGCCCCAATCAGAATTGTCAGTGAATATTGGCCAGAAATCAGGAACTGCCTACCATATGGGGTTGGGGAGTGAGTTGGGATGGAGGCTGGCCGGTTTTTGTAGCCTCCCCACCCCCTATCAACAATTAGGCGTGGGTGGTAGAATCTTGCTTGGATGTCTGGAGTGAATATTCCAAAGTCTGTTTTATTTCTACTTACGAAGCTACGTGCGCGTAGACACACAGAACACACAGACACACACACACACACACACACACACACACATATATATATATATATTATACACGCACACATACACACACACATATGTATAGGTATTCTACAAGAATTTACCCCCACTATATATATATATATATATATATATATATATATATATATATATCATTCTTGTGTTCGTATGTTAGTACATCTAAGGAATTTGCTGTTTGTCTATGTGTGTAATATATGTGTGTGTGGGGAGTGTTGTTGTGTTTATGTATTGTGTGTGTGTGTGTGTGTGTTCATATGAAAATAGCAAGTATTCTATTTTTCTCAGTTGGTAGTATAGGATTCACTAGGTTCTGAGTTCGATACCGGTCCCCGTCAAGTGAATGCTCGAGTAGCTTACCTTGTGTAATTTGATCTGTGCCATAAAGTGGTGAGCTGGTGGTAGGTGCGGCACTCCACCCCAACAAAAATTCAATCTCCCCCCCCTCTCTCTATGTATATATATATATATATAGCTTAGTCGGTAGAGCGTCCGACTAGGAAACACAAGGTTCCGGGTTGAATACCGACCCTTGCCAACTCAACGTATGAGTAACACAGAGATTTGTGCGGTAAAGTGAGGAGCTGATGGAGAAGTGTGGCGCTTCACCTCAGACTCTAAAATAATCTCCTTGGTCTAGCGCTAGGGAAAGGGGGATAGAATCCCTCGCTTCCTGGCTGATACCGACTTTAGGCCACCCAATGAATATATATATATATATATATATATATATATATATATATATATATATATTAGCGCTAAGTTGGTGCCCTTGCGACGGTCTCCAAACCGTTTAGAAAACGGTCTCTAGGAATTGGAAATCAGAGGAAGAATCGAGGAGTCCAATCAACAACATTGTTTAGATCAGCAGGAATACTCAGAACAAGTCTTGGTGACCTGATATGGTCAATTTCTTAGGCGGAGTTTAACAGGTTTGAATTTAGAGTTTTCCTTCTCCTAGACTGGTTATCGATAACCATTACACAACACGCCTCCAATGTTTGATTAATATGGTATACGTTATTTTGAATGCATAAGGATTGAATTGTTTTTACTGCATGTCAGATCTTGTTGGGTTATTTTATGCCGAAAGCGTTTTGTTTAATTCATTCTTGATGGGTGCTTAATTTTCATCTTCAGCCCATAAATGTGACCTTAACAGATACTACCATTTTGAGTCAGAGTGGACCTTGTAGTAATGGTGATAAAGGTTACTACATTCCCCAGAGCTCCAGAATTGGAACCTCACCATCAGATTGAGTTTAACGTTAGACCCCGGGCAATAAGACCCTCAGCCACCGCGTTCTAGCGCATATATGATAAAAAATGTTGGGGCTTGCCCTATGGGCAATAGGGTTGAGACAATCCCTTGGATTATTTTTGTATATAAGGTGTGCTGTAATACACCACTTGAATTTATAGACTAAGCGAGGTCACATGGTTTAAACCTCCGCCAATCAACAACCCGAATATGTGGCTGGTTAACTACTTAATCGCTGAAACTGAGAGATGTCCATTTGCAATCATTGACGAAGGACCTGCAAGACTGAGGAGCGCGAACGAACAACCAAAGGATTCTACACTAAGGATTGCGCTCTGCTTAACACAAAGGATCTCCGCTGGACAAGCGCTCTTGCTTGAAGCCTAAAGGATGGTCACAAAAATCATAACACAATCATATAGGTATTATGGCTTGACGTGACCAGTCGATTGATCAGATGGGCCTCTCCGACCGCCCGTCTAGCCAAATAAGGGCAGAGTATTGTATGTCATGGACTGTTAGGCCACTAGGGTTCCATCAACTAAGCATCACAGGTCGACACCCTCGGCCAAGAGGTGGCACCATTGTTATTGGTAGTGGTGGGTCTTACCCTCTTTAGAGGTGCAGTCGGTGTATTCTACAGCCCCACCGACAGTATTCAATAGGAGCCGGTACAAAAAAAAACAACCTTTTATGAAACAGCTCCACCCTGTCAAATTATGTAATTGTTATTAACAGGGATAGTGTAGATTTTACTAGAATACAAAAATATTAAGTTTTGAATGGAAGATATTATAGCGCCAATTTTAACAGATCACAGAGTGACCTGTTTAGATCAGTCGGCAGAGCCTTAAAGAAGAACTGGGGAATATCTACAGCTGACGTATTCTCCCCTCGTATCTGTCTGTCTGTCTGTCTGTCTATCTCTATATCAATCTCATATACAAATCTTACTCTCTCAAACTAGCACACATATCTTCATATATTTACACAGACACGAAGCCAACAATAAAAAAAATTACCCTCATACAACACCCGTCCCACCCCCTGTTTACTTCCGAAAAAGAAGAAAAAGTGAAGACTAGCTATTAAAAGAGCAATCATAAAAAAATAACCGGTATATATATATATATAATATATATATATATATAATATATATATATATATATAGTTCAGGTACCTGTCAATGTCAGATATATGTATCTTAAGGCTCTCCAGTCTTCTTAGAAAAAAAATTGTAAAAGAAAAAAATTGTAAAAGAAAAAAAAAGCGAGGGGGGGGGTTGAGACAAAATGTGAACGTATGTGTGTGTGTATGGGGAAGGGGTTTTCTCTCCGTGCTTTTTCGACGTGAAAGTGGAGGGCATCACTGAGAGTTGGGGAAACAACTTGGCAGGACAAAGTCATACTATATTGCATGAGTCATTTACAAGAAAAGATTAAAAAAAAAAAAAGAAAAAAAAGAGCATCGGTCAAGGAATTTCTAATCCTAGGTAATTCCTTCTTTGTCCTTATATATATATATATATATATATATATATATATATATATATATATAACACAAAGGAGAAATTACTCAGGGTAAAACTTGCAAATTATACTCAAAATACCATGGCCCAGAAAAGACAGAACCTACAAATTTTGTAATAAAACTGTTAATTTCAACTAGGGGGTTTAGGATTAGGGTTAGGGGTTAGGGTTAGGGATTAGGGTTAGGGTTGGGGTTTAGGGTTAGTTTAATGGGAAAATGAATAAATAATTTGTGTTCTGTTTTTTCTGTGTCACCCTGTAATATCAGGATTTTGAGTATGATTGCAAGTTTTGGCTTACTCAGGACGTGTATATATATATATATATATATATATATATATATATATATATATATATGAGGTTAATTAAACAAACAAATGTGTTTATTTTTTATATGGCTTTAAGCCGACAATTTTTGGAGGATATGTGCTTAATTGAAGTCGTACCTAATTTTGAAAAATTAATTAGTTAATAATTAATGAATTTTAGGCGGGCATATATGTTCAAATGTAAGGCTAAACGAATCGAGAAAATGTCAATACCAGAATGTACATTTCGACCTATTTGGTCTCATCAGCAAGGTTATAGACATGAGAAACTGTTCCATGTGTGATACGACGTCAATTAAGCACATATTAAAAAAAGTATCGATATTTTAGTCTTTTTTGACAGACATTGTATTCTGAAAAATTAACGTTACATTCATTTCTCATTTCTATCTTACTAAATACAGCTTTAAAATCTGTACTTTTTGACACACCTAGTATTCTGATAAAAAATTAACGTTGCATTTATTGTTCATTGCTATGTTGGTAAATACAGCTTCAATCTCGATGTTGGTGAATACAACTTCAATCTCGGGAAAGGGGAGTGTTGAATTTGAGATCATTGTTTCAATTCTATTAAGTTCCGAGTTGTTCTCAAATCCAACACGCTCTTTCTCCCTAATCTTAAAGATAGTGCGACCCCTCACCCAAAAAACTGTCTAATTTATAGATTGAAATGTTACATTGGGCGCACTACTTAAATATTAAAGGTTAGAATGAACCAGCATATATATAATATATATATATATATATATATATATATATATATTATATATATATATATGGTATTTGTGGAAAAGGTGAAAATGGTCACAGTGGTTAGTTGATTCAAGTTTCACAATGATAAGGCAGCGATATATATATATATATGATATTATGAAAAATTGTAAAAATACAAATTCATAAATAAAGTAATTTTTATTTCGCCTACGCTGCAGTGTTTCGATCTGTTTCAATATATCTTCATCAGGGTTTTCGTTAATTTGAGGAAAAAATAATGTATCACAAAAAATAAATCTGCGAGACTCATTTGTTTTGTCGGTTAGCCTATTTAAAACATTGTGAATGAAACGCATAGCGTTATTCATGAATTTGTATTTTCTCAAGTTTTCATAATATCACATACTGTCAGATTCATTTCCACTTTTTCTTCACACCCACCAACACACACACACACACACACACACATATATATATATATATATATATATATATACATAGCAACGTCGTCGGGTGGCCTTAAGTCGTTATCAGCCAATCTGCGAGGGAGTCTATCCCCTTTTCATTAGCGCTAGACCAAGGAGATTGTTTTTGTGTCAAAAACCTAGCATCAGCTCCTTACTTTACCGCACAGATCCCTGTGCTACTCATACGCTGAGTTGGTGAGGGCCGGTATCGAAACAGGAATCTTACGATTTCATAAGCAAGTTCTCTACTGATTGAGCTAAATCGGTTGAGCTTCTAGCCGAACGCTCTACTGACTGAGCTATAATACGCACAAAAGATGAATCCCTTGGGACTTCTTTTCTCGCCTTCGCTTCCCTAGTCATTTTTTAATGATGTTCATATATTTATGACCTGCAAATTATTTTCTACCCCTTGGCAGTCAGAAATAAAGGTGACGCGGACAACACGCGTTTCTAAGGCGTCTGGCAGTCACGTTCTATTTCGCATCCTCTGTTGATATTATTGGTTTATCAAGGAGAACAATATACGCTGTTTGTCAAGAAAACAATGGAAGTAACAGCGTAAAAAAATAATTGAATGAATAAATAAAAAATCTGTACAACTGAACCAAGGCGGTCCTGTCAAGAAAATTAAAAAAAACAACAACAAAAAAAAAACAACGCTTCTGCCGCTGTATCCTCCGGTGTTTTCAGGTGTTCTCTTGTGTATCCGAGCATAGCAATAACCCAACCTGGGAAATAATTTTGAATAGTTTGACTGTTGATCAAACAAGGCGTCGAAATAACTTTTGTATATCTCATTCAAATAATAAGGTCACTGCTTTTGTGCGCCTATTATTCCGACATGCGCTTTATGCATGGTATGCGACATATCAAAACTTTTCGGGTCATTTGATGTCGAATAAAGTCATTTTTGATAAACAAATGACTCAAGTTGATTATATTTCTGTCAATTCCCAAAATTGAGCAATTTCTTTCGTATCATTTTAATCGAAATCTATAAGAAAAGACAATAAAATCGACACCTAAGATTTGCACAAACGTAGGTGATTTTGTGGTACTGTCATTGGTCTTTTTAAAGGTTCATATCTCTGACAATTCTTCGAATTAAGCATTTTCTGTGAATAAGATAGTTTTTAACCATTAGACTATTTACTTATTGTACATAAATGAGCGTGTTTCATGTATACATGTTTTTATGTGTGTATAAACACAGCATACATTAGAACCATCTTGACGCCTCTAGTGGATTTAACCCTACCCCACCTATCAAATAAAAAAAAACCTGACCTGAAGGTATTGTTGCTTATTTGATGCACAATGCTAATGCAAAATATACCATATCCCTAATTTCATTTCATTTCTCAGGAACACCGATAGTAGTAAGATTGGGGTACTTACTACTCGCATAAATCCCCAAATGGGTTAAAACGGGCTCCTTAGCCTTGGTCGGCCACCCATCTAAGTCAAAGAGAAGTCCGACACAAAACCTCTGCTGCCTTTCAAGGAAAGGCTAGGGGAATAAACTCCGAAAATAAATCAGGAGCTGGAGGTAGTGTGATGTTGAAATCCAGTGCTACCCATCAACTCATGCGACACTACCGTTGCCAAACTGCATTGGTTCCTTACCTTTCCTTATCTAATTAACTATCTATCTATTTATCTATCAGTACTAAGAATAGCCTAGTTGTTAAGTAGTGCAAGAAATATGAGTCACCCAGTGAGAATCAAACTCATCAGTAATGATCTACTGCATTTGCTTGCAATAATTACATCACACAAAGTATACACACGCACTCACACAATTTATCTATAAGTATTAAGATTAGCTTACTTACAGTATACTATCAGGAAAACAAGTCACCCAGTGAGAATCGAACTCATTAGTAAGGGTCTACTATCCCTGATTAATAATGATTACAACACATGAAGTACACACACACTCTCTCTCCCTATACATAGATATATATATCTGTGTGTGTGTGTGTGTGTATGTTTGGGCAGCATTCTTTCATTTATGCGTTTTGGATTAAACAAAAGACACATCTCCTGTTTAACAATTTTATTTGTGATTTTTTTCAAGTTTTCTGGCCAACTTTTTAATATTTGAGTGGAATTCGTGGATTAGTCCACCAAAGTTCATGTCCCGAGTACTTTCGGCACTTCGAAATGGATCACAGCGGCAGTGTGGAGAGAGAGAGAGGGGCTGCTGCATGGGCAACAGCTCATCCTCCATATGAACCCTCCCAGGATATGTAGTTAAAAAAAAAACTTTGACACTACTCCATCGTCTCTCGTAGACGGAAGGGATGCCAATCCTTTACTTATTGATGATTTTGAGATCCAGAAAGAAAATCTACCTAGGCAAGAACACCGGATCTGGGTTTTTTTTTTGGTTTAAACTGGGGGGGGGGGATTTCGGAATATTTTTCTCCCACTCCTAGAATCTGGGATTTCCCCCCGCCCTCGTCGTCCTCCTCCTCTTAAGCAATATTTTTGCAAAAAAAACTTTTTTTTTCGATATTAAATAAGCACTTGAAGAAACTCACAGAAATAACACATTTTTTCGCAAAAAATCTTTCTGAGTGGGAGCAAACAATTTGTATCAATGTTTATATTTAATAATTTTTTTTCAAGTGCTTATTTAATATAGAAAAAATAAATAGTTTCGCAGAAATATTTCCGAAGAGGGTGAGTCTGAGGAGAAAGGGGAGGAAGTGAAAAATACCTAATAGTAGAAAGGGTAGGGGGGAATATTAGGTTTGGTTGGATGGTTGGTTGCTTGCATTTTATGGCATTTCAATCCTTGTTGGGTTATTTTATGCTGAAGACATTTTGTTTTATTCATTCTTGATGGTTATTGAAATTTTTTTAAAACACAATTTTAAAAAAATCTTAAAACTCAATTTTACTATTTACCCCATATATGGGACCCTAACAGGTGCTACCACTCCGGGTTAGGGTGGACCTGGGAGTAATGGCGATGAAGGAGTACTTCACACTCCCCGAAGCTCTAGACCTGGATGTTTACTATTGGATGCAGTTTAATATCATACTCAAGACATTAAGACCCTCAGCTACCGCCTTCTAGCGCATATATGGTTAAAAGGATTGGGGGTTTATCATAAGGACAATAGAGTTGGGACAATCATACAGGTGTTAGGACTTGATGCGACTAGCCGATCAATCGGAGGGGCCTCCCCGACCGCCCGTCGAGCCTAAGTAAGGACCCAGTAGAGTGTTGCATGTCATTATTTTAAATCTACGCTACATATATATATATTTACTCGCCTGTTGTTTACAGACTAGAGTTCTCTGGTGATTGTAAAAATATACATCCTGTGAGTTTGTATCGATTATTTGTTCGCCCCTGTCTTCCTATGCTGACAAATAAAGGTAATTTTATCGCATTCCATCGGAGTATCTTTGTCAGACCATGAACTTTTCAGCCGACCTTCGTATATAAGGAATTTATTACTAGCAATCAAAATATCCTACAATGGGCGATGAGAGGTCTTCAATAAATTTTGTGCCGACATGCGTGTAGGTTTGTGTTCTTTGTGTGTTGTTTTGAGACCTGGATTACAAAAAAAACCCAAAAAACTCAGACCCTAACAAATACAAACACAAAAATACAAAAAAAAAGCCCATCACAATTGACTTGTCAACTGTTTCCAGAGATTAATATTGCCAATATACCCCCGCCATAACTGGCACGAAGAAAATAAATAAATAATATTAACGAGTTTCCAATCCATAAAAGAGTGACAGGTTTTTTTTTCTTTGTTTCTTTCAAGGCCTATAAGGAACAATAAAGTCCAGCTTTTAGGAGAAAATACCTAATTTTACGTCCAGAGGGTGCAAAAATATAATGAACGAAAAAAAAATGACTCATTAAGATGGCTAGGCAAAGCTCTCCTACGTCTTTGATATTGGACGACGTTATCGTACTTCAATCTGAAAGATATCAAATAGCAAATGATTCATTTAGGGGTTAGGTATTATGCTCATTGGGTAAATAAAACTGTTACGATTATTGTGGCCATACTTTAGGTTTAAAGCAAGAGCACTGTCCAGCATAGATCCTTTGTGTTAAGCAGGGCGTGATCCTTAGTGAAGAATACTTTGGTTGCTCTTTGGTGTCCCTGTGTATGTGTATTAATTATGTAAAGTTTCAATCATACCTTTCCAAATGGTATTAACGCTGTGTGAAATCTGTTACGATTTTAGTGACCATCGTTAGGCTTCAAGAAAGAGCACTGTCCAACAGATATACTTTGTGTTAAGCAGAGCGCGATCCTTAGTGAAGAAACATTTGGTTGCTCCTTAGTGACCCTTAATATTGGCTATGATCCTTTGGTTGTTCCTTGGTATTCCTTAATGTTGGGTATGATCCTTTAGTTGTTCCTTGGTGTTCCTTAATGTTGGGTATGGTCCTTTGGTTGTTCCTTGGTGTTCCTTAGTGTTGGGTATGATCCTTTGGTCATTCCTTGGTGTCCCTTAGTATTGAGTATGATCCTTCTGTTGTTCCTTGGTGTCCCTTAATGTTGGGTATGATCCTTTGGTTGTTCCTTGGTATTCCTTAATGTTGGGTATGATCCTTTAGTTGTTCCTTGGTATTCCTTAATGTTGGGTATGATCCTTTGGTTTTTCCTTGGGGTCCCTTATATTGGGTATGATCCTTTGGTTATTCCTTGGTATTCCTTAATCTTAGATATGATCCTTTGGTCATTCCTTGGTGTCCCTTAGTATTGGGTATGATCCTTCTGTTGTTCCTTGGTGTCCCTTAATGTTGGGTATAATCCTTTGGTTGTTCCTTGGTATTCCTTAGTATTGGGTATGATCCTTTGGTTGTTCCTTGGTGTCCCTTAATGTTGGGTATGATCCTTTGGTGTTCCTTGGTTCCTTAATGTTGGGTATGTCCTTTGGTTGTTCCTTGGTGTTCCTTAATGTTGGGTATGATCCTTTTGGTTGTTCCTTGGTGTTCCTTAATGTTGGGTATGATCCTTTGGTTGTTCCTTGGTGTTCCCTTAATGTTGGGTATGATCCTTTGGTTGTTCCTTGGTGTTCTTAATGTTGGGTATGATCCTTTGGTTGTTCCTTGGTGTTCTTAATGTTGGTATGATCCTTTGGTTGTTCCTTGGTGTTTAATGTTGGGTATGATCCTTTGGTTGGTATGATCCTTTGGTTGTTCCTTGGTGTTCCTTAATGTTGGGTATGATCCTTGGTTGTTCCTTAATGTTGGGTATGATCCTTTGGTTCCTTGGTGTTCCTTAATGTTGGGTATGATCCTTTGGGTTGTTCCTTGGTGTTCCTTAATGTTGGGTATGATCCTTTGGCTGTTCCTTGGTGTTCCTTAATGTTGGGTATGATCCTTTGGTTGTTCCTTGTGTCCCTTAATGTTGGGTATGATCCTTTAGTTGTTCCTTGGTATTCCTTAATGTTGGGTATGATCCTTTGGTTGTTCCTTGGTATTCCTTAATGTTGGGTATGATCCTTTAGGATCATACCCAACATTAAGGAACACCAAGGAACAACCAAAGGATCATACCAACATTAAGGAAAACATTAAGGAATACCAAGGAACAACTAAAGGATCATACCCAACATTAAGGAATACCAAGGAACAACCAAAGGATCATACCCAACATTAAGGACACCAAGGAACAACTAAAGGATCATACCCAACAAGGAATACCAAGGAGGAACAACTAAGGATCATACCAACATTATCATACCAACATTAAGGAACACCAAGGAACAACCAAAGGATCATACCCAACATTAAGGAATCACAAAGGAACAACCAAAGGATCATACCCAACATTAAGGACACCAAGGAACAACCAAAGGATCATACCCAACATTAAGGAACACCAAGGAACAACCAAAGGATCATACCCAACATTAAGGAACACCAAGGAACAACCAAAGGATCATACCCAACATTAAGGAACACCAAGGAACAACAAAGGATCATACCCAACATTAAGGAACACCAAGGAACAACCAAAGGATCATACCCAACATTAAGGAACACCAAGGAACAACCAAAGGATCATACCCAACATTAAGGACACAAAGGAACAACCAAAGGATCATACCCAACATTAAGGGACACCAAAGAACAACCAAAGGATCATACCCAACACTAAGGGACACCAAAGAACAACCAAGGATCATACCCAACATTAAGGAACACCAAGGAACAACCA
>CM042166.1:27950707-27958207 GCA_023376005.1 Doryteuthis pealeii | reverse complement strand
GTGATACGTGAAATGCAAACAGCCTCGTCCAGGATTTGAACTTGTCTTATCATGTTCATATCCTACGACTCTAACCATTACACCACAATGCGGCAAATATGAACAGCAGGTTCATTGATATACAATGTTCGGCAGATAAAATATCGTACAAACAAATAGATTATATTTCCTAATGCTTTATAAGTATTTACGGTACCAATGCAGAATAGCGCGCAAGTGATAATTTCATCAGTATTGCATTTTCCGTATAAATATGTATTAGATTACAGTTCTCCCGAAGTAGCCTAACCCAAAACCTAAACCTAACTCTGACACTAAGCCTAACTCTAACACTAACCCTAAAATTAACCCTAACCCTTACCCTAACCCTAATCCTAGCGTCTCAAAGGTTTCGGGTATTTCTGGGAAATGTAATGAAAAGTAATGCTTTTTATACGTAATCTAATGATATTATTTCTTGCGCGCTAATCTGCATTGGTACTGTATACACTAAGTAAATTCTACTGATATCATTAGAATCGCATTTTCCGTATAAATATGTATTAGATTACGGTTCCCCCGAAGTAGCCTAACCCAAAACCTAAACTTTGACCCTAATCCTAACCCTAACCCTAAAATTAACCCTAACCCTTACCCTAACCCTAATCCTAGCATCGCAAAGGTTTCGGATAGAAAAGTAATGCTTTTTATTCGTAATCTAATGATATTATCTCTTGCGCGTTATTCTGCGTTAGTATTTTATACACTAAGTAAATTCTCTTTGAGACCTGTTTCCTTGAATATGACAATCTCAGTCTGTTTATATATATATCCTTATCTGTGGAAGTCCTCGTGGTGGAGTACTGAACTGCGACATCATACTAGGTGAGTTCGAACTCCAGTCGCGCGATCACGTTCACTTTTAGACAAATACACTTGGGAAATGACGCCCTGTCAGCTGGGTCAGACGAATACTCCAACTGCACCCTTACAGAGGGGTAAAATCCCCTCCAAGGGGGAACCTGTTGTTACGATTTTTGTGGCCATCCTTTAGCCTTCAAGAGCACTGTCCAGTAGAGATCCTTTGTGTTAATCAGAGCGAGATCTTTAGTAAAGAATCCTTTGGTTGTTCCTTGGTGCTCCTCAGTCTTGCAGGTCCTTCGTCAATGATTGCAAATGGACGTTTTAAAGCACGTGAACTCGCATAGTCTATAAATTTATGAGGTGTATTGCAGCACATCTTATATACCAAAATAGTCCAACACTTGTTAACCGTGGGGGGGGGGAGGTGACACAAGATGCTTAAGGACAGAATCCTGGATGTCCATGACATGCATTTGTCCACTTCGGTCCTTACTTGGGCTAGCTGTACCACCAGAAACGAGGCCCAATTTTCTCTTCCTTTTTCTTTTTCTTGAGGGAGTCCTTAGATTTTTTTTCTATGATGGTCCCACCCCCAAGTGTTTTGTGGAGAGTTCAGCAAACAGTAAGATCTTTGGTAGCTGGAACGACCATCCTCTACAAATGGTCGGTACTGCGTAGATGAAAATTTTATAAACTAATCTAATTGCTGGAGGGAATGGCTGTCTTGAGGACTTCAGTGTTTGGAATGAAGACACCCCAGTGAACATAAAGAATTTCACACACACACACACACACACACACACACACACACACACACACATACATATATATATATATGTATATATATATATATATGTGTGTGTGTGTGTATGTGTGTGTGTGTATACATATATTCTTATATATATAGGAATATATATTTGCATGTATATTTGCATGTATATATGTAAATAAACATGTATATATGTATAAATGTGTATATATATCTATATGTATGTATATATATGTGTATATGTATATGTATGTTTATAGTGGACTCTCCTGTCGTAAATGGTAAATGAGGGAAATATGTATATATATATAAATATAAATATAAATATATATATATATATATATATATATATATATATATATATATGTATTAATAAGTATGTATTCAGATGTGTGTGAATAAATATGTATATAAATGAGTGTGTGTGTTCGTGTGTGTGTTTTGAATATATATATATATATATATATATATATATATATATATATATGTGTGTGTGTGTGTGTGCGTATGTGTGTGTATGTGTGTGTGTGTGTATAAAAGTCCTGCAGCCGATTTAAAATGGAACAATAAAGATGGCAGTCTTGTTGAAATGATTATGATAAATATAATATATATATATATATATATATATATATATATATATATGTATCATCATCATCATCATCATGTCGCGCAATTTGCCCGGATATCCATGACGATCTCTCGCCAACCTTCACTATCATTCATCGACTCTGAGAGCTTCTCCGCGCAGCATCCCGCATCCATACATAGTTGGTCGATATAGGTTCTGGCTGGGCGGCCCACATTAGCATGCCCATGTGCTGGCTTCCACAGTAGTACGTCGCTTACGAGCTCGTCCTTGCTTCTCCAGCAGTGTCCTGCATATCTAGCCCGTCTTAGACAAACTGCGTGGGGAAAATAATACTGAATGATAGTTCTGTTTATATATACACAGGTATATGTATATAAATATATATATGCATGTGCACGTGTGTATGTATAGTTTTATGGGAATAAATGTCTTTGTGTACGTATATATATATACGTGTATGTGTGAGTGATTAAATACTCATACATAGTTATGTGTATGTGTATGTGTATGAAACTCCCCATATATATATATATATACATATATATTTCGGCTAGAAACCAAAAGGTTCCTAGTTCGATACCCGCCCTCGCCAACTCAGCGTTATGAGTAGCACAGGGATCTGTGCGGTAAAGTAAAGAGCTGATGGTAGGTGTGGCGCTCCACCTCAGACGCTAAAATAATCTCCTTGGTCTAGCGCTATTGAAAAGAGGATAGACTCTCTCGCTGCTTGGCTGATACCGACATTAGGCTGCCCCGATGACTTTACTTACTTTACTTAAATATATACAAATTTATATATATATATATATATATATATATATATATATATATTCAAGAATAGATTCCACATATACTTTTTAAATTAGTTAGATATGTACGCATATGTGGCATTTACGTCTAATACATACATATATATATAATATTATATATATATATATATTACACAATTAAATAAAACTGTTGGTTACACACCCACACACATACACTTACATCTAATATATATATATATATATATATATATATATATATATATATATATAATATATATAAGTGTGTGTGTATGTGTGAGCATTAGATGAAACTTGGTTACACACACACACACACACTCACACCTACACACACACACACACACACACACGTATGTATATATTATAGTCCCATTCTAATGCAATATGACGATGACTAGTAAATTGTCTTCTTAGATACAAATAAGCTTTAATTTATCTTTCCCGTTTGTATCTAATCCAAGAATTTCGTTAAAGATATTTTACGTGAGTTTAGATGCGACGAGTAAACAAGCCAACAGCGAAATACGATTCCTCTAACCTTGGCCTCTTCACCTTCCTTAACAGACCACACACAATACTTCTCTTTTCTATCCAACATAATGTGCACTTAACTTGGAACATCAATGACCTTTAGAGACTAGTGGTTAAATCCAGAACAAAATAGCGAGTCTTCTATAATATCTTCGAGGGTATCGAAAGGTTGTTACCGGAAGCCGGAAAAGAACAAAAGAGACATTGATCAGATAAAAAAAAACATAAAACGCCCCCGTCTCAGACAGTTTCTTCGCCCTATCGGTGGTGCTTGGAATATGCTGTCCAAAATGAAATCTCCTGGGTAAAATAGACACTTAGTATGAAATCTTAATTGTGTTTATAGAAGAATTATATATATATATATATATATATATATATATATATATATATATATATATATGACCATTTTATCTTTTGACCATTTTAACTTCAAATATCAAATATTTTACCCTGAAGAAGACCGTTTTTTTTATATACTTAAACATCTCATAATTTTCTATTATTATTATTTTATTTCATATCTAAGATAATAACACTGGTTTACAAAAAAATATTTTTTGTCTGAGTCAAGAATGTGAATAGGTGTTTTCTTACTAATTTGGGTGTGCTGAATTCAAATCTATAAACAGTTTTGCTCTATCACCTCTAGTTTTCTGTCTTTTAAATAGTCTCATTTTAGTATATACAGAGTATATACGTGCTTATTTCAACAGTTGCAGCAGCTTTTTACAGATAAAACAGGATATATAAAGAACATTGACGGAATAAATATACATGAATGACACAATGTACACAACTCATAGTTCTGCAGACAGTCAGATATGTGTTTTCTTAGATGATCTGCTGACTGTCAGTGCACTACTGGCTGTTGATTGAGACGTGTTAGCTACGCTTAACTGCCAAAATCCGTCTTGATATATAGCTATATATATATATATATAATGTAATGCTATCATTTACATTTAGTCCATAATAACTAAAAAAGAAGACATAAGTCAGACAATATTAGAAATTAACCCTGAATGCATATACCCCTTTATGTACAGTATGTGTACAAAATGTGCAGTATGCATATCTAAAAAAAATAGAGGTGATGAGTAAAAACGGATTTCCAATCTGAATTCAGCACCCCCAAATTAGGTTAAAACAGCTATTTTTGTGCTTGCCTCAATTTCTTTGTAAACCAGTGTAATAAATAGAATACAACGTATACATGGACAAACTCCTGGCCGAAACTCGTGTTGGTAATTCATTAAATTTATCCATCCAACGTTTTTTTTTCATTTATTTATCCTTTCAACACACACACACACACACACACACCATATTATATATATATATATATATATATATATATATATATATATTATATATAATATTTACCAACGCTTCCGCACGAGCAGGATGTGACACAAGGTCAATTTCTTAAGCAGAGTTTAACAAGTTTGAATTCAGAGTTTTCCTTCTCCTAGACTGTTTACCTAGCCATGGTTATAGAGCCCAGTCTGCCCTGCTATTTACCCATAGCTGGAGGGAGAATTGGATTCATACATTTCCCAAGGGTATTAGCGCTATGTGAAATTCAAACAGCTTCGTCCAGGAATTGAACTCAGGTTGACGAGTCCATTTCCCACGACTTTAACCATTAGACCACGCTTATTTGTAGTGCACCTCTCTTCTTTGTATAACTGTTATATATATATATATATATATATATATATTATATATATTATATATATATATATATATATATATATATATATATATATTATATATATATATATATATATATATATAGTCTGTGTAGGGTTGCAGTTGTTGGACAAGAAAAAAAGTCTAGTGCTGTTCCCTTTACTTCTTTGGCCGGTTGTCATTTTGTCTCTTCTTTTCTTCTTTTAACTAAGGGCTTCTTTTTAAGTCATACATTAATTAACTACAAGACTTTGTTTTTCTGTGATCAAAGATTTATTTCTGCATTGCCCTTTTTCAACGCGCGGGAGTTACAACCTCACCAGAGAGATCCTTCCTGCCTGACGTCTGGTTGAAAACTGATTACCTAACTCTATCACGTGACTCGCGAGATTCTAGCTTCTGGGGTCAGGTTGGGCCATAACCCTACCGTTACTGGTATTTTCCCATTCCCTGATCTGAAAAACAATGGCCCCTTAGAATTTTCGCTACAGGGCTTGTCAAAGCCCCGCGTCACCACACAATTATGCAACAGAATGAAATAAATAAATGAATGAAAGAAAAAGTATGAATTAATAATAATAGAAAGACCAAGTTAGAAAAGTAAAGAGGAAAATAGGATAGAATAGAAAGCTAAAAAGAAAGAAGAAAACAAAAAGCAAAGAAAGAAAGAATGAAAGAAAAAAAGAAATAAGAATTAAATGAAAAAAAAAAAAAAAAAAAACGAGAAATAAATAAATAATTTTTGCTGTGTATAGTACACCTTCATGGATATGATTGGTTGGGCTGGTTGGTTTGATTTTACCGCATGTCAACCCTTGTTGGGTTATTTTATGCCGAATATGTTTTGTTTTATTCATTTCCTTTGGACATTCAATTTTTTATATCTCAATTCTTTTAAACATTATTTTAACTCATGTTTTTTCTATTTAACCCATAGATTGGACCCTAACAAGTCTTACCACTCCAGGTCAGAGTGGACTCAGGAGTAATTGCTATGAAGAGCTCTAAAAATCAGTAACACCAATACATGACTATGTTATGGGAGTTAGCACAGAGTCTAACAGGGTCAATACATGGTTATTTTATGGGAGTTAGCACAGAGTCTAACAGGGTCAATACATGGTTATTTTATGGGAGTTAGCACAGAGTCTAACAGGGTCAATACATGGTTATTTTATGGGAGTTAGCACAGAGTCTAACAGGGTCAATACCTGGTTATTTATGGGAGTTAGCACAGAGTCTAACAGGGTCAATACATGGTTATTTTATGGGAGTTAGCACAGAGTCTAACAGGGTCAATACCTGGTTATTTTATTGGAGTTAGCACAGGGTCTGTATTTGATTACAGCCTGTCAATCTTTTGTTTGAGAACTGGGCGCTAGTTAAAACCTTGTTGTAAAGGTGAGTATTAGATGCTGATTTTCCAGGGTAAATCTGACAGCACAGATACCGATGGCTCTCCCCACCTGTCCCTATTGGTCATCACCCCTTACAGCACCTCCGCACAGCATCCAAAATCCACACAGAGATGATTGATGCAGGTTTTTGCTGGTCAACTGAGACTGGGAACCACCAGAGAACATCATTAATGAGTTCATCCATCTTGTCTTGTTTGTCTTACTCGGATGGTTTATGCGATAGAAGTCAGGTGGCCTTACAGATGCTATTTTGTGGGACGCTACTTTAAAAATAATTGTGATGAAGAGGTAAAAGAATCATTGCTTTATTGGTTAAAGTCAATTAAAGTTGCTCATAGAGAGCCTTACCGGGTTTTTGGAGCATATGATATATATATTAGGCATGGGCCGCTATAGATAATTTATCTCTCATATGGAAATCCAATCTCACAGACAAGTTAAAGAGACAATTCTCCCAGGCCGTTGTTGTGTCAGTACTGCTGTATGGCTGCACCACCGGGACCCTAACTAAGCGACTAGAGAATAAACTAGATGTGAGCTGCACAAGAATGCTGCGGGTGATCCTGAACAAGACGTGGAAACAACACCCCACGAGAAAACAACTATACGGCCACCTGCCACATATCACCCAAACTATCCGAGTAAGACGGACAAGACACGCAGGACACTGCTGGAGAAGCAAGGACGACCTCATAAGCGAGGTCCTCCTGTGGAAGCCAGCACATGGGCACACCAGTGTGGGCCGACCAGCGAAGACGTACATTGATCAGCTCTGTATGGATACGGGATGCTGCATTGAGAACCTCCCGAGAATGATGAGTGATAGGGACGGATGGAGAGAGATTGTCATGGATATCCGTGCCA
>CM042166.1:27940707-27945707 GCA_023376005.1 Doryteuthis pealeii | reverse complement strand
AAGTTTCCACAAATACCACACACACACGCACACACACACATACACACACACACACACACATATATATATATATATATATATGTATATATATATATATATATATATATATAATTTTTTGAAAGTCCAATGCTTATTATCAATGTTATTATTAAAGAGTAGTTTAAAAAAAATTATAACTTGTGTTTAGTTAAAAAGCTGATGAAATTCTATGTAGCTGATCAAATTACATATGTATCAGCCAATACTTCCTAATTTATTTCTCTCTTTTCAATTAACCTATACTATCTATTTTACTTACTGTTTTCTCATTTGACTCGAGTGACAAGGCAAAGTATAGTTCTTTGGCATCAAGACATTACCTTGTCTTCCTCAACGCTAACACAAGAAGAAAAACATGCCACAATAAAATAGGCTTTTTTTCTGAATGTTTGAAATGAGGCTTGATAATTAGTATTATCTGCGTTATTTGAACAATTATCCTCATCTTCATTGTTATCCGTACAACGTTTTGGTCGATGTGCCCTCCGGCCTTCTTCAGGTATTTCTTGTCGGACTTTATTAAACAATATTATTATTATTCGGATTATTGTGTATATCTGTATTGTTAGCTGTATAATGTTTAAGCTAATGTGCTCTCCAGCCTTCTTCAGGTATAACTTGTTCGAACTCGGACTCGGGAACCTTCTTTTCGAACTCTGGAACCTTCTTGTCGTAATCGGGAGCCATTACGGAACTTTGAACCTAACCCTTTATTCAATCCAAGAAATACCTGAAGAAGGTCTGAGGGCACATCGGCCGAAACGTTTTACAGATTACAGAGAAGATCAGGACAATAGTCCGAATAACGCATATAATACTAAAATAGGCTTTATTAAAAAATACTATTATTATTAGCACTATTGTCTACATCTTTATTGTTATCTGTATAAAGTTTCAGCTGATGTGCCCTCCAGCCTTCTTCAGGTATTACTCGTCTGACTCGGGAACCTTCTCGTATTCGGAACCTTCTCGTATTCGGGAACCTTCTTGTCGTAATCGGGAGCCTTCACGAAACTCTGAACCCAACTCTTTATTCAATCCATGGAGTATACTGTTCTCATTCCGCTAACTATGGGTACAAGTGTTAAGTTGTGCTAATTATTATTCTATGTTACTGTCGCCCTTATCCAGGATTGACAATGAGTAAGAGAATTTTGCAAGCCATTTTTCTAGTGTCTGCGCTGGTGCCAAATATAGCCCATTCCCCAATACAATTATGCATCTAAATAGAAAGCTACAGTAATTTCATTGTTAGCGATATTGTTTACTCCTCTTTAGCTAATTTAAACTATTGCCCGAGGCTGAAATTCGGCGCTGTCCAAAAATATCCTGCGTGGTATAGAAACGTGCGTGTGTGATGTGTTTGCGTGAGTTAAACTAAGCAGATATTCGACTGAATAATTACACTCACTGTAATGTATGTATGTATGTATGTATGTATGTCCGGTTGAAACTACGAAAACAAAATAGTTAACGACAAAGTAAATATATATACACATTACATATCACCGGTTCCTGCTTTTTGAGCCAAAAATATGAAAATTTGATTTCTATTCAAAGATATCTAAACATCAAAATATACATAGAAATAGCATTAAAGTTCATAAAAAATGTCCAGCATTTGTAAATCTCAAAAGAAAACAAATCAGTACACTAGAGATCCCCTGCTCTCTATACAAGCGACGCTGGGTAGCAGTTTCTAGTATATTAGAAGATCAATTAATCTGATAAGATAAATTTACCAAAGATGAATTTATCACCTGATGAATATACCGACAATGAATTTATCCCACGACGAATTTACCGAAGATAAATTTATCACACGATGAATTTACCGAAGATAAATTTATCACACGATGAATTTACCGAAGATAAATTTATCCCACAATGAATTTACCGAAGATAAATTTATCACACGGTGAATTTATCGAATATAAATTTATCACACGGTGAATTTACCGAAGATAAATTTATCCCGCGGTGAATTTACCGAAGATGAAATTATTACACGATAAATTTACCGAAGATGAATTTATCACAGGGTGAATTTACCGACGATGAAATTATCACACGATAAATTTACCGAAGATAAATTTATCCGCGGTGAATTACCGAAGATAAATTATCACACGATGAATTTACCAAGATGAATTTATCACACGATAAATTTACCGAAGATAAATTTATCACACGATGAATTTACCGAAGATAAATTTATCACACAATGAATTTACCGAAGATGAATTCATCACACGGTGAATTTACCGACGATGAAATTATCACACGACAAATTTACCGAAGATAAATTTATCACACGATGAATTTACCGAAGATAAATTTATCACACGGTGAATTTCGCGAGATGAATTTATCACACGGTGAATTTAGCGAAGATGAATTTATCACACTAGGTTTTTGTGGTAAATTTCCATTTTCCAAAACACATTTTTACTTCTTTTTATAAAGCGTTCTCGATATCTTCTGTTGTTCAACTGGATAATCTTTATATCTTATCAGTAGAGATGATAAAAAATATATACAAACACGAGCACCTCCACATTCAGAGTGTTGCAACAGTTATCTGTGGAATTCAAAGAAAGAAATGAAAGGGAAAGAAGAAATAAATTCGACAAAGAAGGGTCAACAGGAACGCCGAGTTATAAACGAGTGAAAAAAAATGTACTCGGAAATCGCATGTAATGGTTAACAATCTAGTCTCGCAGATCCATTACTACTAAATAGCGAGTTCGTCTCTGAATACCGCATACTTACAGCCTTGTGTCACATCCTGCCCTTGGTGAACGGTTTGACTAAATAAAACGCACATCGTTGTGATATGGTTAGGAAGCTAGTCTCGCAGATTCATTACTATTAAATAGCGAGTTGAATCCTCGCTGTATGTACTATATTGCGACCCTGTGTCACATCCTATTCGTGGTGAACGGGTTCGGAAAAAGGTTGTAACATCGAAGTCTCTCCCTCTCTGTTTCTCTTCTCTCTTCTCTCTCTCTTTCTCCCTCTCTCTGTTTATATATATATATATATATATATATATATATATATATATATATATATATGTGTGTGTGTGTGTGTATCTCCTCTCTATATATATGTATGTATTATCTCTCTCTATATATACATGTGTATATATATATATATATATATATATATATATATATATATATATCTTTCTCTCTCTCTCTTTCTCTCTCTATATATATATGTATATACATATACATTTATACGGATCTATCTATCTCTATGTAGATGCATAACTCTCTCACCCTCTCTCTTTTTCTCTCTCTTTTTTTCTCTCTCTCTCTTCTCTCTCTCTCCTCTCTCTCTCTCTCTATATATATATTATATATATCTTTCCCTCTCTCTCTATATTTCCCCTCTCCCCCCTCTCTCTCTCTCTCTCTCTATTTATATATATATATATATATATATATATATATCTTTCCCTCACTCCCTGTCTCTTCTGTCTGTCTGTCTGTCTGTCTTCTCTCTCTCTCTCTCTCTCTCTATATATATATATATATATATATATATATAAGTCTGAAGACTTCATATGAAATTATAAAAAAAATCTCGACACACGGTAAGTCACAAAAACTAAAACTTCCTGTTCTTTTTTAACGTTTTTTTTTTCTTCTTCCTTGATTCCATCGTGAATATTTGGCTTCGCATCTTCTACCGCATCTCTGACCGGATTCTCCAAGAGTAAAATGGAAGCTTGAAAGGTACATAAAAAATGGCACTCACAAAAATGAACCCCTGCAACCTCTACAAATAATTTTCAATTAGCTTTTTTTGGTAACCATTTCTCAACGCCCTATTTTTTTTCTTTTACTCACTGGCCTGAAGAAACCAAGTTCACCCACAAAAAAAATAAATAGAATATGTGGGGGTATTTCAGTTGTCCTAATTTCTCGTTCGTTTTTAACCCCTACAATAAACATCTGATCTTTATTAAGGACCCCATAAAGGAAGTATTACAAATCCTTGCCCTAATTTAATACAAATATTTACCGTGGAGATCTTTTAAAACTGATTTGCTTCGTAAAAATGTACTGTATAATTGACTATGAAACTCAATTGGCACTTCCCGTTGTCAATTTCAAAGGTTAGTTCTGTTGGTTGGTTGGTTGGTTGGATTTACGGCATGTCAACCCTTATTGAGTTGGGTTTTTTTATTAATTTTTTTTAAATTTTTTAAAAACTCATTTTTTAAACATATTTTTTTAAAAATTGAATTGCTTAGAAATTTACTATATAATTGATTCTGGGATAATTCTTTACGTCCAATAGAAAAATTAATTGCCTGGAAACATTATTAGTTTATAATAGATAGATAGATAGATAGATAGGAGAGAGGAGAGAGAGAGAGAGAGAGAGAGAGAGAGAGAGAGAGAACAGAAAGAAAGAAAGAAAGAAAGAAAGAAAGAGACAATGAATAAATAGAAACGAATTTTAACAATCAATTTCTCTGATTTATTTAGGTGAGGCTTGATAATTAGTATTATTTGTATTATTCGGACTATTGTCATCATCTTTATTATTATCTGTATAACCTTCTTCAGGTATTTCATGTCGGATTCGGGAACCTTCTCGGACTCGTTAACCATCTCGGAATCGGGAACCGATTGGCACTTCCCGTTATCAATTTCAAAGGGTAGTTCGGTTGGTTGGTTGGTTGGATTTTACGGCATGTCAACCCCTACTGGGGTATTTTATCTTTTTAAATTAAAAAAAACTCATTTTTTAAACATATTTTTTAAAAAACGTACTCTACTATGGGAGAATTCTTTACTTCCAAATAAAATAATTAATTGCTTGAAAATATTATTAGTTTATTTTTGTTGATTTTTTAAAGAACTTTCTGTGTTCCCCCTTATTGATAGGTGAGTGAATTTTTCGTTTTTGACATTGTAAAAATAATATTATTAAAAACGTATATT
>CM042166.1:27923207-27935707 GCA_023376005.1 Doryteuthis pealeii | reverse complement strand
CATGCATTCAGGTTCAATGGTTGCTCTCAATTCAGCGATTGTTGTAGGTTTCATTGCATAGACTTTGTCTTTTACGTATCCCCAATAAAAAGAAGTCTAGTGATGTGAGGTCTGGTGAACGTGATGTGTATAAAACAAAACCCCTCCGTCCAATCCACCTGTTGGGCAAGATCTCATCAAGGAAGGATCTAACATCGCGATACATTTTAGAATTTTCATTTTCTTCAAGAATTCATCGGATAAGCAACACCTGATAATCAGGATTTACATATTTGCATTTCATCTTGGACGGTCTCATTTTTAAGCAGAGGGTGTTGCAAGATGATAACAGTACAATTAAGGAACACGAGTATTAATATATACAGGGTGTCCCAAAAAGATGTATACACACTTTAAATAATTGTAAACCAGGTGTTTATAATTATTTGTTTAATTTTCAGCGTGTAAAAGAATTTACAAACATCATTCTATCGTTTTGTTACTGCCTGTTCTCAAACTGATGTCCGTTCTGGTCCACACACCGCCCTTTCATGATGTGATGGACAGATGATTTTGAAATTCCTACCTCACGACTGGCTTGCCGCACAGACTTTCTGGGACTTCGCTGAAACGTTTCAAGTAATCTTTCTCCCTTTGTAGGACTCTCTCGATGTACGTTGTCTTCCGGAATGCTTTTTGGAGACGTTCTGAACAGTTCCATCAGCTTCAAACTTATCTCTAATTCAAATGATGGTAACTCGTGTTGGTGGTTTTTTTAAAACATCCTCCTAAATTGTTCTTGCACTTCAACTGCGTTTTCATTCTTCCAGTAGCATTTTAGAATTATTTTTTTTCCTTCAAAATTTAGTCTCAATATAAAGAACTAAATATACGTTTTAAAAACGAATGGCATAAAATTTCCGACTGCTGTTTCTCGCCGTACTTCGAATCTTCAGGGTATTTTTGTGGAGTGGAGAATTATCAAGAAAGCACCATCACACAAAGGAAATGATAACCCGAGCATGCTCTGCCTACAAGAAAAACTACAAATAGCTGAATACAGGGACCCATAGAGGATATTGAACTCACGATCAGAGTTAACCAATAGATGTAGGCACAAAACAAGCATAGACTCTACCTAGTAAGTTCCGACATTACATAGGGGGTAAAGGAGAGTATGTAGTATACCTACAGTATTGAAAATAGGTACAACCCAGTTATAAATACAGGCCGATGGTAGGGCAAAAATACCCTGTAGATTTACGCTACGGCGAGAAACTGCAGTCGGAAATTTTAAGCCTTTCGTTTTTAAAACGTATATATTTATATAGTGTCGGTACAGCCATATCAAACAAACTGTTTGCGTACTTTCATACTGTCGTGCAGCAAGTCTCTGATATAAAATGTAGGATATATCAGTTTATAAACAAAACAAGAAATCTGGGAAGACCTACTAGTGTAACGGTTAGAATCCCCGCCCGTCAGCTAGGCAGTTGGGGTTCGAATCACACACAAAGCGGCTTCCAGTCTATAACTCTGCTGATGAGGCATAACAGTCCGAAATGTACATACAGAGAATGACTTTTTCTCGATTTGTTTACGCTTTACAATTGAACATATATATTCGCCTAATTCATTAATTATCAACTAATTAATTTTCAAATTAGGTATGACTTCAATTAAGCACATATTCTCCCAAAAACATTTATATAGATATATGTAAGTGAGGGGCGTAGTCGAATGATTAGAGTCGAAGGGAATGGAATCCTCGACCAAAGTTCAATTCCTCGACGAGGCTGTTTGCATTTCACATTGCGTTAATACCCTTGAGAAACGTATGAATTCAAATCTCCCTCTAGCTATGGGTAAATAGCAGGGCAGACTGTGCTCTTTAACCTAGGCTAGGTAACCAATCTAGGAGAAGGAAAACTCTGAATTCAAACCTGTTACACCCCGCTTAAGAAATTGACCTTGTGTCGCATCCTGCTCGTGCGGAGGGGATGGTATATATATATATATATATATATATATATATATATATATATATATATATGGGAGTAAATATGGAAATAAATCCGACAATATTGAGAAATTTGAAAAAACAAGTGTACCAAAAATAAGATGAATTTATTTATCGACGCTTAAACGTTTCGGTTTCTTTAAACCTTCATCAGGGTGTATTATGGGGTGAAGAAAGTGATGGATATTTTGTAGATGACAGGAGATAAAAAAATGTATACCTATTCTTATTGAAGTCAACCAGACAGGTAATAATCATTTTGCCTTCAAGTCAAATCTATTTATATTTATGGAACTATTATATATTACACGTTTTATCTCCTGTAATCTATAAAACATCCATCAATTTCTTCGCCCCATAATACATCCTGATGAAGGTTAAAAGAAACCGAAACGTTTAAGCGTCGATAAATAAATTCATCTTATTTTTGGAACACTTGTTTTTTTCAAATTTCTTAATATATATATATATATATATATATATATATATATATATATAAGTGTGTGTGTGTGTGTGTAAGGGCGTGTCGTTATCTTGAGTTTTGTACTCTCCTTATCTTATACGAAAAGAGAAGATAATTATTGGCCCAGTCTTCTGTTTACATACAAAAGTGCAACAGCAATGATTTCCTCGAAGAAAATATTGCTCGAAATTGAGACTTTTATTTACGGAAATAATGAGATATGAGATAATTTTAGTTGAGACACGGGAAACAGCGTGTAAAGATAAACTGATTAACTTGTTCACACACACACACACACACACAACACATATATATATATATATATATATTTATATATATGTATATATATATATGTATATAAATGTATATATATGGAGGCGCGTGGGCTAGTGGTTAGAGTCGTGGAAAATGGACTCGTCGATTCGAGTTCAATTCCTAGACGAAGCTGTTGGCATTTCACATAGCGCTAATACCCTCGGGAAAGGTATGAATCAATATTTTCTCCCTCCAACTATGAGTTAGATAGTAGAGCAGACTGGGCCCTTCAGCCTTGGCTAGGTAACCAGTCTAGGAGAGGGATAACGCTGAATTCAAAATTCCTGAGGTCGGTCGTTGATTGGGTTTGTGGCAACCCTTGATGCACCAATTCTTTCCTATCGACTGTGCCAAAAAGTGTGGATGGTCCAACACAAGCCTTCACCATTATAAACAAATCACTGTGTGAATGTTCATTGTATGAACACTCATACGTCGATCGACTGGTGAGTCCACCATAAATGTATATATATATATATATGTATATGTAAGTATATATATATGTATATATGTATATGTATATGTATATATATATTGGTGTAATGTTTAGAGTTGTAGGAAATGGACTCGTCGACCCGAGTTCAAATCTTGGATGTGGCTGTTAAGCATTTTACATATCGCTAATACCCCTGGAAATGTATAAATCCAACTATTCTCTCTCCATCTATCGGTAAATAGTTGTGCAGACTATATATATATATATATATATATATATATATATATATATATATATATATAAAGGTTAAAAAAGAATTGCATTTCCAAAAAGAAAAAAAAAGAGTACCCATTATGAATGAATAAAACAAAAGTTCTCCGGCATAAAATAGCCCAATGTGTTGACATGCCGTAAAATCCAACCAACCAATCAATAAGCCAAACGACCAGTTTGGTACTTTCTTGAGTGTTGTCCTGAACGTGTATGTTTATGTGTATGTTTACCTCTGGGCATTCTTCGAATTCTATCAATTCCTTTTTCTGGTCACTTATTTTTTTATTTAAAGTTTTCTTTAGGTATTCGTTTGTCTTTGTCTTTGCTGCACCGTTTTCTGTTAAATCAAATTGGATTTTTGTTTTCTATCAAGAAACCGATAGTTTTAGAAATAAGAAAAATATATTTTCTTTTCTTTAATGATAAGGCAATCAAATTTTTACTTCGTCAAAATCCCCATGAACTACTAAACATTAAAAGAAAAACGGATTTTCCTTTCTCGTGCAAAGTAACAACGTAAATTAATCATATGTCAAGGCTCGTGATGTAATGTTGATCTTCGTAGGAAGCTGACACGATCAGATGAGTTAAAATCCTGCACGAAGGTGTTTGCATTTCACATAGCACTAATACGATTGGGAAGGGTATGAATTCAATTACTCGCTGGGTAAAAAGTATGGCAGGCTGGGCTTCTTAACCTAGCAGAAAGAAAACTCCTTGATGTAGCGTCCATAAAATCACCACTAACGACTAATTCCCTTTCGTTCTTTCAGAAGATCCGGTTTTGCTTGTATAGTTTGGTTCTCTCTCGGTATCTTCAGTCTTCCTTATATCTTTTGATTTATGTATTTTCTTTTGTCTTTTTATAGTGTGTGTGTGTGTGTGTGTGTGTTGTGTGTGTGTGTGCGTGACCCACTGTGTGTGTGGGAGTGTGTGCGTGACCCACTGAGGTTGATATGCCGTAAAACAAAACAAACTGAATCAAAAACTGGTTCGGAGTTCAGACTATAAGGACAAATAAAGAAACTACGATAACAAATGAAAACGTTAAAGAAGTGAAAAATGCAAATACACAATCGATTATTTTAATCGATTGTGTATTTGCATACGGCATATCAATCTCAGTGGGTCATTTAATGCCACACACACACACACACACACACACACACACACACACACACACACATATATATATATATATATATATATATATATATATATATATATACACATACAATGTGTGTCAAAAAAGTATCGAGATTTTTTGTATTTTTGACAAACCTTATATTCTGAAAAAAAAATTAACGTGCCCACAATCGAACTTTGTAGAAATTAACTTTTTCTGTGAAGAAGTGGAAATCACCATATATATATATATATATATATATATATATATATATTATATATATATATAATAATTAATAATAATTAATAAGTCGTATATATATATATATATTCCAAAACTTAAGATTGTTCACCTTTCTGAAAATCGAAAATCTTTAACGCCATTTCATTTGCTAAAGAGAGGCTTGGTTATTGTACGAAATATTTAAAAGATATGAAAATATTAATTTTAACTGTTTATTTCTTTCTTTATTTCTTTATTCAAAATACGCGTTAAGTAGAAAAATCAGTCTATAAAATTTAATTAAGTAAGTGTTCTGGGATTAAAATCTCGTGTTTTTGAATGGTTTAATTCATTATTAATTCCTTCTGGGCTTAAGATTATATATATATATATATATATATATATATATATATATATATATATATATATATATATATATATATATGTGTGTGTGTGTGTGTGTGTGTGTGTGTGTATATATATATATATATATATGTGTGTGTGTGTGTGTGTGTGTGTGTGTGTGTTTGGAGGCGCGTGGTGTATTGGTTAAGAGCCATAGGAAATGAACTGGTCAACCCGAGTTCAAATCCTGAACGAGGCAATTTGTATTTCGCATAGCGCTAATCTCCTGGGGAAAAGTATGTATGCAACCACTCTCCCTCAAGCTATGGGTAAATAGTATGTCAGACTCGGCCCTTTAACTATGATTAGGTGACCAGTATAGGAGAAGGTAAACTTTGAATTCAAACCTATCAAACTCCGCTTAAGTAATTGACGTTGTGTCAAATCGTGTTCGTGTGGAGCGGTTAGTATATATCATCATCATCATGTCGTGCAATTTGCACGGATATCCATGAGGATCTCTCGCCAACCTTCCCTATCATTCATCGATTCTGGGAGCTCCTCCGCACAGCAGCCAGTATCCCTACATAGTTGGTCAATGCCTGCTGGGCGGCCCACATTAGCGTGCCCATGTGCTGGTTTCCACAGTAGTACGTCGCTTACGTGTCCTGCATGTCTAGCCCGTCATACTCGTATGGTTTGTGAGATGGGGGGCAGGTGGCCATACAGTTGCTTTTTTGTGGGGTGCTGCTACCGATAGATATCTAGTATATATATATATATATGAAACTAAACAAACAAACAATGTGTTTGATTTAGCCTTAGCCGACAATTTCTGGGAGAATTTATGCTCAATTGAAATCATATCTAATTTTGAAAATGAATTAGTTGATAATTAATGAATTAAGCGGGCATATCTGTTCAAATGTAAGGCTAAACAAATCGAGAAATTTGAACAGATATGCCCGCCTAATTCATTAATTATCAACTAATTCATTTTCAAAATTAGGTATGACTTCTATTAAGCACATATTATCCCGAATATATATATATATATATATATATATATATATATATATTATATGTATATATATTGAAAGATAAAAGGAAAGAAAATGCTGTATTGTTAAAAATTATTTATTCGAAGGCTGACACGTGTTTCGAATAAGAGTTTGTCCTTGTATACATTGTATTCTATTTATTATTTTAAATACAAAATAAAATAAAATAATAATAGAGAAAACATAAAATTTAAGTATACAAAAAAGCGGTCATCCTTAGGTCAAGATATTTTGATATTTGAAAAAAAAAACGGTAAGAATACAGAGAATTTGCATGTGTTGGAATTTAAAAAAAATTATTTCCTTTTATCTTTCAACCTAATTGTCGGATTCACTTCCATTTTTCAACTAATATATATATATATATATATATATATATATATATGTATGTGTGTGTGTGTGTGTGTGTGTAGATATATGTAAATAATAATAATAATAATAATAATAATAAACAGATCACTTTACCCCAGCAAGAAGACCAGACCTCGTGTTGATTAACAAAAAAGAAAGAACTTTCAACTGGTGGATTTTGCAGTTCCAGCAGATCACAGGGTGAAGTTGAAGAAAAAAAAAAAATGGACAAATACCTGGACCTTGTCAGAGAACTGAAAAGTTATGGAATATGAAAGCGAATGTGATACCAATTGTAGTTGGTGCACTTGGAACGGTCCCAAAGGGATTGGAAAAGGGATTGGAAAATCTGGATATCAGAGGAAAGATTGGACCATACAGAATACTGCATTGCTGCAATCTGCTAGAATACTTAGAAGAGTCCTGGAGACCTGAGGAGACTAGCTGTCACTCAGACTCCAGTGAAAGACTATCAGCTAACGCTGATGTGAAAACTCAAAAAGATTGAATAATAATAATAATAATAATAATAATAATAATAATAATAATAATAAGAAGAAGAAGAAGAAGAAGAAGAAGAAGAAGAAGAAGAAAGGCCTACGATACACAATTTTTGATTATAGAACGACCATAAATTTAAAAGGCATCTGACTAAGTCATAAAATTTATCTGAAAAGAATCTTGATGAATTAAAAATCAGAGAAGAAGCGAGACCATCCAAACATCAGCATAGTTAAATCGTATAGAATACTCAGTCATTATAGTTATAATTATTGTTATAATAATCATATTTATGTGATAGTTATTATTATCATTATCATTATTATTATTGTTATAATCATATTTATTATTATAGTTATTAGTATTACTACTACTACTACTACTACTACTACTACTACTACTGAGTCGTGCTATTAATATTTTAAACTGTTTAATGATAAAGTAAACATATGAAATAGCAGAGGTGGTTCACCACTAGAGTAGGCTCAGTTCTAATTAGTTATCAACCTTCACACGTTTTTAAAAATGTTTTATGCGTGAGAATAAACATATTTCTTTCTTTTTTTTCAACAGCTTTAGTGAACGGTAAGAAAATGACGTTAAAAAACAACGTTAAAAAAATCAAGACGCAACTAATAGAATTGAATTCAAACGTAAAATATGAATAAAGAAATATCTAGCTAAGTAATTATTTATATTTACGCAACTTCGAAAAAGAATCTTATAAATCCTTTATAAATTTGTAAAATAAACAACATTAAAACATTAATGAGTGAATAAAAGGAGACTTAAGGACACTTGTTGTCACTCAGATTCCAGTGATAATTATTACGATTTTGTATCCATTTTTAGGTAGTGGAGATCCCTTGTGTTAAGCAGAGAGCGATTTTAGTGAAGAAAACTTTAGGTGTTCCTTGGTATCCTTTAGTATTGCATTGTTAAGATCGGCAAGAATACTTCATAAGAAATCTTCATAATTTTTGCACAAAAAGCAAAACCTATTTAATGTGTATATCTATTTACTTTGTTGGTAATTGTTTTATTTTTGTAATTTCATCCGGACATACATACTCACAACTGCTCTTTATATATGTGCTAGCAGCGGCTACCAGGCGTCGCCTGGGTAGAGGGGGATTTTTTAAAGTTAGTCCTGCAGATCCATTATTACTGAATCGTGAGTTGAATCCTCGTGGGATGCCCCATTTAAATCCCTATGTAAAAAAATAGACCATGCATTGATCCAGCTACTCTGACAAGAAATGTTAATGTCTACTATCTAAAATATTAAATGAAAAAAAATTCCATGCTGTTATCATTTAAATTTTATTTTTTAATTATCTTCACGAATATAAATCAAGTCTCTATAATGTTTGCTCAAAAACCAAGCCCTGGTGATATTCAATGTGTATATATATTTACTTTGTTGTTAATTGTTTTATTTTCGAAGTTTATTCCGGACATACATACATACATACATACATACATACCTGCCCTTTATATATATGTATAGATAGATAGATTATGTATCAAAGTTTCTGTCTGTCTGTGTGTCTCTTTCAGTTGTCAGCGCTGGTCTGAATCTCTTTTAAGCACCGACTTATCATTCAACCTTGTTTTTGTTAATTACCATTACTTTCCTTTGCCTTAAGCGGCCTTTCTCTTCCTATTTACTTCTTATCTTTTATTTATATTCCATTATGTATACATTTATCTTCCAGCAAGGTGATTTGTAGCGACTCAGGATAATTTTTCTTAATCTATTAATTTTCTATTTTTATTCAATTTTATTTTATTTTATTTGTTCATTTATCATCTTTTTCTTTTTGATAATGTTTAGAAACTAACCATTACCCTTGCAAATATATCATTTTCTTTTACGGTTTGTAATCAAATCCGTTTGTACAATTCTTAACATCTACATCCGGATATGTTCTAAATCCTTTACCATTTAAAATTAGAAAAAAAAAAAAGCCTCGTTGAAATATTATCTAATTTTCATTACTATTAGGGTGGGTTGAAAGTTTTGCAATATTTTGGTAACGAGATGCAAAACTTGACAGCTTCAGATGCTTTAGCCGAATCCTTGAAGATGATGAACAACACTGGATTGTGAGATGAAAATATTCATGATACTCCCCGATCGCTACTCACCAGAGTTGTTCTATGGTTTGAAGGACGGCCTTTTTGTATTATTATTATTTACTCCTTTTGAGTTTTCACATCAGTGATAGCTGATGGTCTTTCACTGGTGTCTGAGTGACAGCAAGTCTCCTCAGGTCTCCAGGAGTATTCTGGCAGATTGCAGCAGTGCAGTGTTCTGAATGGTCTCAATTCTTCCTCTGATTTCCAAACTTATTTATCTAATTTTAATCTAATTTATTTTTATTTAAATCCCCACAGACCCTTACATCGAGAAAAGTTTCCATTCTGATCAATGGGATCCTAATAGATTGCCCGCCGTATTTGACGGCATATTTGGCTCAATTGCATATACATCGTAGCTCCTTTTGAGTTTTCACATCAGCATTAGCTGATGGTCTCTCACTGGAGTCTGATTGACAGCAAGTCTCCTCAGGTCTTCAGGACTCTTCTGAGTATTCTGTCAGATTGCAGCAGTGCAGTGTTCTGAATGGTTTCAATTCTTCCTCTGATTTCCAAACTTCCCAGACCCTTTTCCAGTCCTTTTGGGACTGTTCCAAGTGCACCAACTACAATTGGTATAACTTTCACTTTCATATTCCATAACTTTTTCAGTTCTCTGGCAAGGTCCAGATATTTGTCCACTTTTTCATTTTCCTTTAGCTTTACCCTGTATCTGCTGGCACTGCAAAATCCATCAGTTGACAAGTTCTTTCTTTTTTGTTAATCAACACTAGGTCTGGTCTTATTATTATTATTATTATTATTATTATTATTAGTTTTTCACGCCTACCGTAGCTGGTGGTTCATTGGAGGCTCAGCGACAGCAAGTCTCAGGTCTCCATGACTCTTCTGAGTATTCTAGCCGATCCCAACAGTGCTCTAGTTTGGATGGTCTCGGTTCTTCTGATGTCCAGTTCACCCAAATTATTTCCCAGAGCTTTGGGAATCGTTCCAAGGGCACCAACCACGATTGGTACCACCTTCACCCTCATGTTCCAAAGTTTTCTCAGTTCTCTGGCAAGGTCTAAGCATTTGCAACCTTTTTCGCTTTCTTTCATTTTCACTCGTTGGTCGGCCGGGACGGCAAAATCCACGAGATGACAGGTTCTTTTTTTCTTGTCAATCAGTACTGGCTCCGGTCTCCTGGCCGGTATTAGGTGATCCGTCTGTACCTCGAAGTCCCAGAGAATGTTATGCTTCTCATTCTCCATGGCAGGTTCAGGCTTGTGCATATACCATTTGGTTGTATGGTGAAAATTGAATTTCTTGCACAATTCCCAATGGATCACCTTTCCCACAGAGTCGTGCCTTGTTTTGTACTCTCATTGTGTTAGTTTGCTACATTCGCTTATTATATGGTTAACCGTTTATTATTATTATTATTATTATTATTATTATTATTATTATTATTATATGTTACTGGAAACATAGCGTAGTGAATATAGGCGAGATTCAGAACTTTTCAGCTTCGGATGCTTTAGCAGAGCTCTTGAAGATGATGATGTACCACACTGGATTGTGTGATGACCGACTAACCTGATACTCTCCAAATGCTACTCACAAGATTTAGTCTATGGCTTGAAGGATGGCCGTTTTGTAATTTATGTAACGTGAGTCACAATATGTTACCACCGGATTATTTTGATGCTTTTGTAATGTGTGTACTAATTTGTTCCTGATTTTTTTTTAATGCTTTGGAAGATGATGAACCACACTGGATTATGACATGCCCGACTTGTCTGATACTCTCCGAGTGCTACTCACCAGATTTTCTACTATGATTTGAAGGACGGCATTTTTTGTATTTTTGTAACATGAGTCACATCTCCGGATACTTTTGATGCTTGGAAGATGATGAACGGCACTGTATTGTTAGATGCCCGACTTGCATGATACTCTCCGAGTGCTACTCACCAGATTTGTATGTCCTTTTTGTATTTTTTATAACATTAGTCACAATACGGCAGCTCCAGATAGTTTTGATATTTTGAAAGTTGATGAACCGCACTGGATTTTAAAATGCCTGACTTGCCTGATACTCTCCGATTGCTACTCGCAAGATTTGTACTATGACTTGAAGCATGGCGTTTTTTCTTTTTGTAACATGATTCACAATTTGGAAGCATCTTATTTTTCAGGCTTGGAAGATGATGAACCGCTCTAGATTGTAACATACCCGACTAGCCTGATATTCACCGAGTGCTACGCAAGATTTGTACTATGACTTGTAGCATGGCCTTTTTTTTATTTTTGTAACGTTAATCACAATATGGGCAGGTCCGGGTTATTTTGATGCTGGGAGAACTTGGGAAATGATGAACCCTGAAAGAGAGATGGGAGGGAGGGAACAAAATAAAGAAAACGAAAAGAGTGAGAAAGAGGGGAGAAAGAAAGATGAAAGAATAGAAAAAACAAAGAAAGAAAATAGAAAGGGAGAGAGAGAGAAAAAGAGGAAGAGAGAGAAAAAGAGGGAAGAGAGAGAGAGAGAGAGAGAAAAAAGATAGAAACAGCGCGAGCGGCGAGCGAGCGAGAGAGAGAGAGAGAGAGAGAGAGAGAGAGAGAGAGAGAGAGAGAGGGGGGGAGAATAAAACAGAAAGAAAGAAAGAAAGAAAGAAAGAAAGAGACAATGAATAAATAGAAACGAATTTTAACAAATCAATTTCCCGGAATTTTTTAGATGAGGCTTGATAATTAGTATTATTTGGATTATTCGGACTATTGTCCTCATCTTCATTGTTATCTATACAACGTTTCGGACGATGTGCCCTCCGGGTTCCCGAATCCGAAAAGAAGGTTCCCGAGTCCGAGTAAGTTCCCGAGTCTGACAAGAAATACCTGAAGAAGGCCGGAGGGCACATCGACCGAAACATTGTACAGATAACAATAAAAACAAGGACAATAGTCCGAATAATCCAAATAATACTAGCAACAATCAAGTTTTTAAAAAAGTCGAATTTAAAAAAATAAACAAAATGATGAATAACGTACCTTTTTTTTCGCGGTTGAAATACTTGAAACTACACCGTTAGAGACTTATGACGCAAAAACAAATGGCCGAATGATGTGTGTTAATAAGATGATTTGTTAGTTGAGATGAAGCATCTTATATCTTTTTTGCCGCTTTTCGTATTATAGGGTTTAATCTAAATTTAAAAAGCCTAAAAACCTAATTGACAGCAAGAGGCATCACCATTAAAAACGAAATCTTTTAATTAATTTTATTACTTATTTGAAATACTTAAGTACTAGTAATATAAATAAATAAA
>CM042166.1:27910707-27920707 GCA_023376005.1 Doryteuthis pealeii | reverse complement strand
AAAATGATTTCTAAAAAGTGTTAAAAAAAATTTAAATTTTTTACAAAATTGAGTACCCATCAAGAATGTTTTAAAAAAACTTTTTGGCATAAAATTAGACAATGGTTGACATGCCGTAAAATTCATACTAACCAACCAACCAACCAATGATATTTGATTCAAGTAACTATTCTTACTACAACAAAATGACACAGTTATATGGTTTGTTTGTTTGGTTTGTTTTACAGCATATCAACCTCGGTGGGTCATTTAATGCCAACAAAGTTGTGAAATAAATTCATTCTTAATGCATAATACAATTTTGTTTATAAACTCATGTTTTTCTATTCAACCCATAGATAGGACCCTAACAGGCACTATCACTCCGGGTCAGAGTGGATCAGGGAGCAATGGTGATGAAGGGGTGCTCCACATTCACCCAATCCCCAGAACTGGAACCTTACCATCAGATAGAGTTTAACATCATTCCAGGGGACATGTAGACCCTCAGCCACCGCCTTCTAGCACCCATATGATAAGAAGGATTGGGGCTTGCCATAAGAGCAATAGGGTTGGGGCAATCATATAGGTTTTACGTGGCTAGCCGATTGATCGGAAAGGGGCCTCTCAGACCGCCCGTCTAGCCCAAGAAAAGACCAAAGTGGAGTATTGCAAGTCATGAACTGTTCATTCACCTGGGTTCTATCCTTAAGCATCACGGGTCGCTACCTACAGCCAACAAGTGGCCCCATTGAGTGTGTCTTACCCCTCTGCAGAGGTGCAGTCGGTGCATTCTAACGCCCCAGTCGACAGGGTGGACAGTTATATGGTTTCAAGTAACTAATAATAATCCTTAGTAAACAATTATAAGTAACAATTTTTAATATGAATCATTTACAGTTATATGATATCAAGTATTTCTCTCTAATACAAATAATTTGCTCACAGTTGTATGGTTTCAAGTATTCCTATGTAATGCTTATAATTATTAGTATTTATTTCTATTTAATATCAGTCATTTGTTTTCACACGTTTACATAGCTTCAATTAACAACAACACAACAATAATAATAATAATAATAATAATAATAATAATAATAATAATAATAATAATAAATTCTCTGGGACTTTGAAATAAAAACGGATCACCTTATCCCAGCAAGGAGACCAGACCTAGTATTGATAAACAAAAAATAAAGAACTTGTCAACTGGTGGATTTTGCAGTGCCAGCAGATCACAGGGTGAAGCTAAAGGAAAATGAAAAAATAGACAAATATCTGGACCTTGCCAGAGAACTAAAAAAGTTATGGGATATGAAAGTGAATGTGATACCAATTGTAGTTGGTGCACTTGGAACAGTCCCAAAGGGATTGGAAAAGGGTCTGGAATGTTTGGAAATCAGAGGAAGGATTGATACCATCCAGAACACTGCTGCAATCTGCCAGAATACTCAGAAGAGTCCTGGAGACCTGAGGAGACTTGCTGTCACTCAGACTCCAGTGAAAGACCATCAGCTAACACTGATGTGAAAACTCAAAAGGAGATAATAATAATAATAATAAATAATAATAATAATAATAATAATAATAATAATAATAATAATAATAAGCTTTTAAAAAACCGAGTACTCATCAAGAATGAATTTTGGGATTACTCTCGTACATACTAATTTTGAGGCCCCCCAGTTAGAATCGAATTCACTAACAATGGTCTGGTAGCCTAACTCTCTAATTAGGTAACGTATATTCATGCTCACGCTTAGACGTATCCAGTCGGTAAAGCCTAGACCTGGTAAGTTCTTGCACAAAAGCCAACCGACTCTACTTGGCTTTTTATTTTCCGTTTATATTGTCAGAATAGGTTGTCTTGCTAAGTAGAAAGTGATGAACATTGGATATGACGAGATGCTGTGTGGGTGGGGCCTTGGAAGAGGTGATGCTTGCAAAACGGTAGTGGGTGGGGGTTTGTAACTAGCAGTCGGTAAGATTGTTTTTTTTCAACCAGGAGTAAAAATAAAATTTCGTCTGAGAGAGTTGAAACTGCACGAAAAATAGCTGAACTTCTATTCACGTGATTATTCCTAGTCTGGCATAAGGTCAATTATAACGATACCTTTTTTTAAGTGGTTTAGCACTCTCTGGTTAACTAGCGCTGCACCACTTGGACTCAAACGATGCGCTTAGAGATAAAGCGAGATGGGAACTACACAAGGACCTGCCTGCTATCTTGAACACATCTTGTAAACAACAAGAAAACAGTTGCACAGCCACTTACCTCCTATCACACAAACCATCCAAGTAAGACGAACAAGACATGTTAAACATTACTGTGAGAAAAAGATGTAAAACAAAATTTATCTTTCCATGTTATATTCAGGGATGAGTGGCGTAACATGCACAAAAACAAATTTAACCAACAGTATTTATTTTCAAAACATTATCAAAGAACGCAACATTAGCAGAAATGTTTAGTGAGATTTGTGAAACTGAAGTTTGCCTTTCAAGATATCGTCAATGGTTGTTTTGGAATTGCTACATCCAATCAAGAGAATTACTTTCAAATGTTTATCAGTCAATTTCGTTCGATGGGTTGATTCCGTAGTCAAGTCCATGAGATTTACTAAGCTTAACATGATATTTAAAATTAAATGGTGTCAGAACGTCTCGCGCCTCGTACGTTTTAACAAACAAATTCAAGAAGGTTCCCAAGTTCGAAAAGAAGGTTCCCGAGTCTGAGAAGGTTCCCGTCCGACCAGAAATACCTGAAGAAGGCCGGAAGGCATATCACCGAAACGTTATACAAATAACAATGAAGATGGGGAAAATAGTCCGAATAACACAGATAATACTAATCATCAAGCCTCATCTCAAACATTCAGAGAAATAGTAAACAAATTCAAGCACCGTCGGTGGGCTTGATAAAATGCCTTCGCGGACCTGATCCGGCCTGCGGGCTGTAGTTTGGTGACCCTTGCAAATAGAAACTCATGTTCTGTCAAGCGACATCACCATATTGCTTAATACAGTCCGAATTTCCAGAAATAAGAACTAGACGAATAATAATAATAATAATAATAATAATAATAATAATAATAATAATAATAATAATAATAATACTTGGACCTTTCCAGAGAACTAAGAACACTGAGGAACATGAAGGTGAAGATTGTTTCAATTGTAATTGGTGCCCTAGGCGTCTAGAAAAGGTCTAGATGAACTGGAAAGCAGAGGAAGAATCGAGACCATCCAGACTACAGCATTGTTTAAATCGGCTGGAATAATCAGAAGAGTCCTGGAGACCTGGGAAGACTTGCTCCAGTGAACCACCGGCTAAGGCGCGTGTGAAAAACTCGAATGGGGTGGTAATGGAATAATAATAATAATAATAATAATAATAATAATAATAATAATAAAGTACAAATATCTGGACCTTGCCAGAGAACTGAAAAAGTTATGGAATATGAAAGTTAAAGTGATACCAATTGTAGTTGGTGCACTTGGAACGGTCCCAAAAGGATTGGAAAAGGGACTGGAAAATCTGGACATCAGATTGAGACCATCCAGAATACTGCACTGCTGCAATCTGCTAGAATACTCAGAAGAGTCCTGGCTTTCCGTACAACATGCGCTCTACGAAGCCTTGAAGTAGCTTCAAAACCGGTTTTACAGCCGGGCAGTGAAAGTAGGCGTGATCCAGTGACTCCTTCACTCCCTTATACCGAACGCAAACGGACAGAGAAGCCACACCAAGTTTTTTTGAGACCCTTGCCGACCCAGAGGGCGCCTCGGATCACTCGCCAGGTGATTGAAGTCTCATCGTTGTTGAGACATCTCAACCCCGGACCCCAAGGCCACAGTAAACGACCTTCATAGGCCACAGTCCCAAAGCGATTTTCGTTCATTTCTGTCGGATGTAAAATATGGCTCAATAATTTTTACGTAATGATTAAGATAAAATCACAAAAAGAGTAGACTTACTTTTCGCGCATAGGTATCTTGGTTTCATAATTAATTAATTTAGTTTTAAATGATTAAAATACGTATAAAAAACTAATTAGCTCCGAAATCAAAATCAGCCAATGAGATTAGTGATTTTATCTGCCATCTTTATTGGGCCATCTTTTACATCCGACAGATTTTAAAAAGTAAAGCACTTTTCGCCTCTGGGACTGTAGCCTATCAGTCTTCGCCACACCGAGCATTTTGGTCAAACCATTTTGAAGTGTCCCCTTCAGTGTCTCCTTCAGTAACATTTGATACATGAATACACAATGTAGGTCGACTAGCAAAAACCTACAACAACTAGCTCTGTGCGGATTCTGGATGCCGTGCGGAGTACTTAGTGGCGATGGCCAATAGTGACAGTTGGCGAAAGAGAGAGTTAGGGGAATCTATTCTGTCAGACGGACATCATGATGATGCCTTTTCCAAGAGCATTTTCAGGAAGTGAAAGGCAAATTGCCTTGTCGAGGATTGGAACTCGGTTCGCCGGTTCTATTTCCTACGACTATAAATCCCTGCCGGTGGAGTTTTAGAATACACTGACTGGGGTAAATAGGGCCACCCGTTGGCCGTCCTTGGAATGTGGAGCACTCCTTTATCACCAGTAGTAGCTGTTAGGGTCCAATCTATAGGTTAAATAGAAAAAATGTATTTTTCAAAAATTGAGTACCCATCAAGAATGAATGAAACCAAAACGTCTTCGGCATAAAATGACCCGATGGGTTGACATGCCGTAAATCCAACCAACCAACCAACCAACCAACCAACCAACCTACGCCTATAATCGTTACGCTAAGGTCACACGTAATTCCATCCGTTTATTCACCAACCCCCGTACGCGCGCGGGTAATGCTATCTGAAAAATAAAATAAGTGTTGGCTGGTTAGTTGGATTTTGCGGCATGTAAAACCTTGTTGGGTTATTTTATATCGAAGACGTTTCGTTTTATTCTTTCTTGATGGACCCTAACTGCAAGGAGGCTTTCCTGTGGAAGTATATTCCTTCTTTTTTTTTTTTCAAAAGAAGGAATGGAGGAACTGAACTGACGTTATCAGCCCAGGAAACGAAATCCGTGATACTTAAGGAAGGAATCCTAGTGGCTGACCAGTCTGACATACAATACTCTCCTTTGGCCTTTACTTACTTTTTACTCTGCCCGGAGTAGTAGTACCTGTTAGAGTTCAGTCTATAGGTAAAATAGATTTTGAAAAATTAAATACCAAACAGGAATGAATAAAACAAAAACGTCTTCGACATAAAATAACCCAACAAGGGTTGACATGCCGTAAAATCCAACCAACCAACCAACTAACTCTGACTGCTAGGAGGCTTGCCCGTGGAACTTTTCGAGAGTAGGAGTGAAAGTACTGAATTGACGTTATCAGCTCCGGAAACGAAACCGGTCATCCGTGTTTGTAGTTGGCCTGATGGTGTATAAGTTCAGGCGTTTTCCAACTGCAATCTGCATCCATGTCCAGGATTTGAACGCGGTTCGTAAATTCCATTTCTTATTTGAGCTAGAAGAAGAAGAAGAAGAAGAAGAAGAAGAATGTTGAATAGAATATGTTGCTGCTGCTGCTGCTGCTGTTGCTGCTGCTGAAGAAGAAGAAGGAAGAAGAAGAAGAAGAAGAAGAAGAAGAAAGTTGAATAGAATATGTTGCTGCTGCACCGGCTGCTGCTGCTGCTGCTGCTGCTGCTGATGATGATGATGAAGATGATGATGATGATGATGATGATGAAGAAGAAGAGAAGAAGAAGAAGAAGAAGAAGAAGAAGAAGAAGAAGATGAACAACAACAACAACAACAAGTAGACGAATCAAAGTGATACCAATTGTAGTTGGTGCACTTGGAATGGTCCCAAAAAAGTTTGGAAAAAAAGACTGGAGAATCTGGAAATCAGAGGAAGAATTGCAACCATTTAGACTACTGCACTACTGCAATCGGCTAGACTACTAAGAAAAGTCCCGGAGACTTGTTGTCACTCGGACTCCAGTGAAATACCATCAGCTAACACTGATGGAAAAAACACAGCAGGAGTGAAAATAATAATAATAATCAAAAGAGCAAGATAATCATAATGTTGACGGGTAGGAGTAGCTCAGTGACAGAAAAAGTAAAGAGTAAAAGCAGTTGTTTCGATTTATGCAGGTTTATTTGCAAGAATAATAATGAAAGATTAAAAAAGTTTAGACTAAGAGGATGCAGCTGAGATTCTGTTACAAAATATGTATTGCTGTACAATATCTTCTCAACTGTCAAAACACCACTTTTTCCTTTGAATAGCATTATATACTGCATATATACTGTCGGTGAAATGTCCATTTGATAAAATGTCATTTGTATAGCAGCCATAATATATATATATAATAAAGATAATCTACTGAGTCAGACGAACCTACTATTAGTTTCGCATAAAGCTCTTTGGGCTAAAATCTTGGCTCTACTTAGGTATCGAGCACTTTTTACAAATTAGCTTCTCCTAGCGGTTATATGAATATATATATCTTATATACATATATATACATATAAATTGTTTTTTCTTTTGGCCAAATACTATACCAATAGATTATTTTTTGTTGGTACGAATATCTTGGTCTTTTCTTTTTTTCAAAAATTTTTTTCAAAAATTTATTTCTTCCTGGTTGATGTTTGGTAGTATATTTTTACAATCAAACTCTCTGCCGGGTTTTTTCTCTCCGCAAGGATCTACCAACACGCTTGGTATATATATATATATATATATATATATATATATATATATATATACATTGTATTTTATATGTGTGGATATTGAATTTCTAAATTCTAAATTTATATCATTATTAGAAACTTATTTTCTGTTGTTTTCCATGTGTGTATTGGCAAGTTCTTGCATGGATTAAAATGTTCCTGTAAATAGTAATAATTTCAAATAGTAGAGAAGATTAGAGTTCTAATGGTTGAAAACTGCCTCCAAATTGTCTGCTTATAAAAGTGAGTTTTTGGTCGATGCAGAAAAAAGGATTGGCTAAGTATGTGGTCAAGCTAGTGTAGGAATGTTTTTTGAGCACTTACGGTAGCAAATATTAGCTACTGCTTATGAAAAATCTGTTTCTTTTACATTTGGGAATATTGAAAACATTCAGTTATCTAAATCAAAACTACTATGTATAGCTGTGCTATATCATCTCAACTGTCAAAACAGCCTTTTTCCTTTGAATAGCATTATATACAGCATATAAAGTAAAGTAAAGTCGTCGGGCCGGTCTAAAGTCGGTATCAGCCAGTCAGCGAGGGAGTCTATCCCCTTTTCAATAGCGCTAGACCAAGGAGATTGTTTTAGCATCTGAGGTGGAGCGCCACACCTACCATCAGCTCCTTGCTTTACCGCACATATCTCTGTGCTACTCATACGCTGAGTTGGCGAGGACCGGTATCGAACTAGGAACCTTGTGGTTTCTAGCCGAACGCTCTACCGACTGAGCTAACTTTGTTTTGTTTTACGGCATATCAACCTCGGTGGGTCATTTAATGCCGACAAAATTGTGAAATTAATTCATTCTTAATGCATAATATGATTTTTTTTATCAACTCATGTTTTTCTATTTAACCCATAGATGGGACCCTAACAGGTACTACCACTCCGGTTCAGAGTGGACCAGGGAGAAATGGTGATGAACGGGTGCTCCACAGTCCCCAAACCTCCAGAACAGGAACCTCACCATCAGATAGAGTTTAACGTCATTTCCAGAATATGTAGGCCATCAATCACCGCCTTCTAGCACCCATATGATAAAAAGGGGTTGGGGCTTGCCATAAGGGCAATAGGGTTGAGAAAATCATATAGGTACTAGGGCTTGACGTGACCAGCCGATTGATCGGAGGGGGCCTCTCCGACCGACCATCTAGTCCAAGATAGGGCCAAAGTGGAGTATTGCAAGTCATGAACTGCTCATCCACTTGGGCTCTATCCTTAAGCATCACGGGTTTCTACCCACGGCCAACAGGTGGCACCATTGAGGGAGTCTTACCTCTCTGCAGAGGTGCATTCGGTGTATTCTAACGCTCCAGCCGACAGGGCGGGCGAATTCAAGGAAATCAGCCGAAGGGATATGAATTTTTAGTACATATGGCTTGAATTTCATTTCTCATAGACTGATTACCTTATCTAGGCTGAAGTATCCCGTCTACTCTATTATTTATCCTCTAACCGAACCTGTGGATATACCACAGTGTGATTATTCAATTATTTGCAAGTTTGATATGTTTATTCTGGAGCTATTGCGAAATAGTTCAATATGTAAAAAGTTGAATAATCTTGATTTAACTCTTTCACATTTTTTTCTTTCTTTCTTTTCATTTTTCATTATGTTCGACTGAAACAGATCAGCGTTATCACTTCCGCGTGCTCAACCACTCTCTCTAACTTTTCCCTATTATCGTTCTTTCTTTCTTCTCATATTTTTCTGTGTGGTACATCCTTTTTCTTCCCTTTCTTTCTTTATGATATAGACGGAATGGTCCATTATTTAGCCAAGAGGACGACACTCATGAGAAATAAGAATTCGGCGGATAAGCAACACCAGATAATCAGAATTTACATTTTTACATTTCGTCCTGGACGATTTGGACGGTCTCATTTGTAGCCAGAGGGTGTTTCAATATGATAACGGTCGTGCAATTAAGGAACGAGTATTAATATATAGATAACTGGAGAAAGAATAAAAGTCGTAAAAAGTCGGTATCAGCCAGACAGCGAGGGAGTCTACCCCCTTTTCACTAGCACTAGACCCAGGAGATTGTTTTGGCATCTGAGGTGGAGCGCTACACCAACCATCAGCTCATTACTTTACCGCACAGATCCCTGTGCTAGGGACATTAGCGCGAAGTGAAACACAAGCAGCTTCGTCCAGGATTTGAACTCGGGTCACTGATTCCTATTCATACGATAACCGTTACGCGAGTGCCTCCCTATTTATGTATTTACCAAACCCATCCGCACAAAAATGTGACGCAAGGTCATTTTTTACGGGTCGTTCAATGGGTCTGAATTCAGAGGTTTTCCTTTTCCTAAACCAATTGGCATATCAATGTTAAAGAACCGTCTGTACTACTATTTACCCATAGCTGGAGGGAGAAATGATGGATTCAAGCCTTTCCTGTTCATAATGTAGGAAAGTGTAGAAATATTTGTATTCAAAAAGTAACTGGTAATTCGTTAGAAGAGTCATGAAAAATACCCAGTAGTTTAATTGACACTCTTTGACCCCTTCGTGACCTGTACGTGATGTTTCGATTATTTTGGATATCACGTGAGAAAAGGGCTAAAGTCTCTCTCTCCCTCCCTCTCTCTTCTCTCTCTCTCTCTCTCTCTCTCTCTTAACATCCGTTTATATATATATTTACCAACCCCCTCCGCACGAGCAGGATGTGACACAAAATCAATTTCTTAAGCGGAGTTCAACAGGTTTTGAATTCAGAGTTTTCCTTCTCCTAGACCGGTTGCCTAACCAAGGTTAAAGAGCCCAGTCTGTCCTTCTATTTATCCATAGCTGGAAGGAGAGTAGGATTCATATCTTTCCCAAGGGTATTAGCGCTAAGTGAAATGCAATTACCAAGTCCAGGATTTGAACTCGGGGCGACGAGTTTATATAGACCATCAGTTTATATAGACCATTGCTCTTGGTAGGTCCTCTCGACGGCTTCCAATGTACAGCAATGCATGTTGACTGCAAGGACTCTCTCTCTCTCTCTCTCTCTCTCTCTCTCTCTCTCTCTCTCTCTCGCTCTCACTCTCTTAACATCCGTATTTATATAGAGCATCACTCTTGGTAGGTCCTCTCGACGGCTTCCAATGTACATCAATGCATGTTGACAGCTAGGACTCTCTCTCTCTCTCTCTCTCTCTCTCTCTCTCTCTCTCTCTCTCTCTTCATCCGTTCTTATCGACCATTATGTCCTCTAGACGGCATCCAGCGGCCGCACAGAGCTGATGAGTTCTATCCACCGAATTAACCGTATCCTAAATGAGTGAGATTA
>CM042166.1:27903207-27905707 GCA_023376005.1 Doryteuthis pealeii | reverse complement strand
TTAAAATACGTTATTACTGAAATATTATGGTATATATATATATATGTTCTAAGTGACAGTTATCTCTGAGCTGCAGGTTCCATCCTGGTCAAGGGTGACAGTAACATAGAATAATAATTAACACAACTTAACACTTGTACCCAGTCATGTTAACCGGACTGAGAACAGTATATCCCCGTGAATTGAATGAAGGGTTGGGTTCAGAGTTCCGTGAAGGCTGTCAATTTCGAAAAAAAAAAAGGTTCCCGAGTTCGAGAAGATTCCAGAGCCCGACAAGAAATACCCAAAGAAAGCTTGAAGCCACATAGGTTTGAAACGTTGTACAGATAACAATAAAGATGAGGATAGCAGTCCGAAAAAATCCAAATATTACAAATTACCAAATCTCATCTCAAAAACTACTAAAAGTTGGTCAACATTTTAAATAAGTGGACCAAGTCACCAACAGGCACCCCTGCCCAGATTAGTTTTGAAAGGAACGGCAGAATTCAGTTCCTTTCAAAACTGATCTGGGCTTGGGTGCCTGTAGGTGACTTGGTCCAAATAAGTAATTAAATTAGGCGGAATGGCATATTGTTGATATCAGAAGAAGACAATGTTTGATTTTCACACATTACACAATATAAACCATATCACATAAAACAAAACAAGAAAAAAAACGTAATATTGGTTTATATTATTATTTATATTTTTGCTTGAAGGCAATTACAATGCGTATATCGTATAAAATTCGATAATCATAGAAAATAACCATGACAAGTGAATTTCGCAAATGATCATGCGATGCTAGAACATCGTACAGTCTGTTTCAACTTTATTAAGTCTCATCAGCGATGTATACTAACGATTTCCCTCCGACAGAAATCGAAACCGGTAGTCCAGCAGGCAAAGTCTGTGACTTTACCGGTTGTTGTAGTAATGTATGAAGGATGATCACTAATTAGGACTGAGCCTATTCTAGTAGTGACCACCTCAATTGTTTTTTTTTTATTACATAGTTTAAAAATTTACAAATATTTTTTACATAGTTTGAAAGTTTACAAATATTCATTGACACTCAGTGAGGTTGATCCTCACTATATTAATAAATTGGTCTCTCTTACACACGCACGTTTGGAGACACGCAACTTGATATGGAGAATGTGCTGTTGCCAAAGCAGTATATACTACTGCTTTGGCAACAGCACATCCTCCATATCAACTCACCCAGGCTCCGTAGTTTAAAAAAGGCAAGCATCATCTTTGAGTGACCAGCTGTAGGCGCACTATTGCTGACTTCATCTTTTCGAGATGATGAACTGAAAATTGAACCTTTTCCAATTAGTCTACTGATATGTTTACTTGGATAACCTGCCAGTCTTGACATTAAAAGGTTGCGCCACCCACCCGAAATCAACCCGATATTAACCATGTGTTGCCAATGTACGCAACAAACAAACACAAAACGATATTTGATTGCATTAACGTCAGATAGAACGGATGGAATTTCCAGCGAAATATGAACGATGCAAAAACCATATGGCTTCTCGATCAGAAAATATGGATTGGATTTAAAATTTGAATATCGTTTTTGCATTTAAATGTTTAAATTTCGTGGGTTGGATTTCCAAGAAAAATGACACGGATTCTGATTGAATATTTATCTATCTCTATCTATCTCTCATACTCTCTCTCTCTCTGTCTCTGTCTCTCTCTGTCTCTCTGTCTCTCTGTCTCTGTCTCTCTGTCTGTCTGTCTCTCTCTCTCTATATATATATATATATATGGCCGGGTTATCTCAGTCGGTAGAGCGTTAGGATAGAAACCAAAAGGTTCCTAGTCCGATACCGGTCCTCGCCAACTCAGCGTATGAGTAGCACAGAGATCTGAGCGGTAAAGTAAGGAGCTGATGGTAGGTGTGGCGCTCCACCTCATACTCCCAAACAATCTCCTTGGTCTAGCACTAGTGAAAAGGGGATGGACTTCCTTGCTGTCAGGCTGATACCGACTTTAGGCGTCTCCAACTATATATATATATATATATATATATATATATATATATATGTATATATATATATGTATATATATATATTAATATATATATATATATATATATATATATAATATGGCTGAGTAGTCCATGACATGCCTATGACCAACCAGCCAACCAACCAACTCTGACTGTTAGGAGGCTTGCCCGTGGAACTAGATTCCTAAAGCTTTTTTTCAAAAGTAGGAGTGGAAGTAACGAACTGATGTTATCAGCCCAGGAAACGAAACCGGTCATCCGTGTTCGTAGTTGGCCTGATGTTGCTTAAGTTCATTTTTTGTCCCAGTGCATTTTGCATCCTCAACGGATATGCTAACAAAAACATTCTCGTCATTGATATGTCACGATGGTTTGGTTTCCTTAGCTTTGTTTTACGGCATATCAACGTCAATGGGTCATTTAATGCCAACAAAGTTTTGAAATGAATTCATTCTTAATGGATACTCAGTTTCGTTAATAAACTCATGTTTT
>CM042166.1:27895707-27898207 GCA_023376005.1 Doryteuthis pealeii | reverse complement strand
AAATAAAATCTTCATTTGCGGCTGTGGAAAGGTAAGGTACCAATGCGGTTTGGCAACGGTAGTGTTGCAGGAGTTGATTGGTAATACGGGATTTCAGCATCACACCACCTTAGGGACTCCGGCTCCTGGTTTGTTTTCGGGGTTTGCTCCCCTAGCCTTTCCTTGGGATGGGGTAGAGCCGCTAGGCAGTAGAGGTTTGGTGTTGGTATTTTCCTTGACTTTGATGAGTTGCGACCAAGGCTAAGGAACCCCTTTAACCCATTTGGGGATTTACGCGAGTGGTATATATGTGTATCAATACGTAGTCAACGGGTTAATAGAGCTTTCAGGCAGAGACCCCACCCCCCAATTTTAAGCATGTGTAGGTGGGACATTTAGCCATGATCATCAAGATGAAAGGGATGATAGAGATTTTGATAATAATAAGTTCGGCTACTCAGGTTCTAAAATATGCGTTTAAAAAATGAATAGTTTTGCCTTTATTAAACGTTTTGTAAATTAAAATATGTTATATCATGCGAGATTATTTTAAAAGCAGCATTTCTTTTAACCTCCTTTTGACCCCACCCAGTAATAGTCAGGCAACTTAAATATTTATAGTAAATTTTGTTTCAGATCTTAGCCAACCACGTGTGACAATAAAGGCCTTGCTGGAGAAGGCTGAACTTTTCTTGTCACAAAACAAAAAATTATTTCTATCGCTTTAAGATATATATATATATATATATATATGTATATTATTTATATTTTGCTTGAAGGCAATTATAATGCATGTATCGCGTAAAATTCGATAATTATAGAAAATAATCTTGACAAGTGAATCCCGGCAAAGGATGGCTCGCCATGCAGAACACCGTACAGACTGTTTCAAGACATTATAATTGCCTTGAAGCAAAATATAAATAATAATTTATTCAACAAAAAACAAACATCCAATATATATATATATATATATATATATATATATATATATATATATATATATATATATATATATATATATGAATTACTCGTCTCTTGTTTACAGACTCGTGTTCTCTAGGTGATCATAACATACATCTACCAATATATGTTTTTACCAGTTAAAATGTTGCCCCTTACTGACCGCCACGGCCGGCCGAGAGAGAAGAATACGGACTGCTGAAAAGTCAGTCAGGTTTCGCTCTCGGCTACAAGTAGTTGTTAAGTCTAGCCACACTGATTTGACGTAAACGTTGTCTGTGGATGACTATATATATATATATATATATATATATATATATATACAAAATTACAATATGAACTCCCGCAGATAACTGTAATTAATCAATATCTTGTTTAATTCAGTAGATTTAACCCTGAACATCCTTATGGTGAAACTCGAGTAGGTTATTTCTGTACACACTATAATACTAAATCTGCTCTACTTACGTATTGAGCACTTTATATTAGTTATAAGGCTGACTTATCCGAGTAACACTTGTACCAACAAACATTGAGAACAACCCAATATTTTTACCGGTAAGCCATTCCCTTTATATATATATATATATATATATATATATATATATATACGATCACACAAAACCACATAAGTCAACTAACACGAACATCAAGCACACAAATTTATACGCGCATGTATACGTAGGTATGAACGTGACGCCGTGCTTTTTACGTGCATACGTGTGCGTATGTTGGCAAGCACACGCACACGTATGCATAGAACAGGTGCATCCACATAACACACGTAAACAAGGAAATGACACCTGCTTACAGTTACATATATTAATATATATATTTTAATATATAAAAATTTTCAAAAACTTTCGCTGCCCGAAATTGCATCGCTAAAGCAATTAAGTTTAAATTGCATGAAAATAATGTAGCAGACTTGTTTTCGTACAAATATATATATATATATATATATATATATATATATATATATATATATATATATATGATAAGTTGTAAACACGGTATGTTTGGAATGGCTTTTTTGCCGACAATTTTTGGGAGAATATGTGCTTAATTGGAGTCATACCTAATTTTGAAAATTAATTAATTAATAATGAATTAGGCGGGAATGCCTATTTAAATGTATGGCTAAACAAATCGAGAAAAATCAATCTCTGTAATAGGCCGAAATGTACATACAGAGATTGATTTTTCTCGATTTGTTTAGCCATACATTTAAATAGGCATTCCCGCCTAATTCATTATTAATTAATTAATTTTCAAAATTAGGTACGACTCCAATTAAGCACATATTCTCCCAAATATATATATATATATATATATATATATTATTATTTAATAATAATAATAATAATAATAATAATAATAATAATATTGCTCTATCACTGATATTCAACACTCTCCTAATAATACTGTATGTTAGCTTACTACTGTCTCTACAAGTGTGATAGTGTTAACCATACACATTGGTATGGGAGAAATAAGAGGAAATTAAACCGACAATGTGTGGAGAAAAGTATGAGAACGACATCCTTTGAAGCAAGAA
>CM042166.1:27858207-27893207 GCA_023376005.1 Doryteuthis pealeii | reverse complement strand
CATCAGTTCCTTTACCGCCCAGATCGCTGTGCTACTCATACACTGAGTTGGCGAGGGCCGGTATCGAACTAGGAACCTTGTTGGGTCTAGCCGAACGCTTTACTGACTGAGGACGCTCTTATTTACCCAACCGGTTCGCTATGGGTAGGATGTGACGCAAAGTCGCAAGTATGGGTCATCCAGTCGGTATCGAACCCACAGAAGTAAGAGATCTCTTAGTCTGGCTTGCACTATATTACAGCAAGATGGGACACAATTTTATCTAACAAGGACGCAAGTATGGATGATCCGGCGTCGGTCGTCCTCGCTATTCAGCAGTAACGGATCTGCAAGACTAAATTGTTAACCATTACACCACGATGCAACCTCTCGGTGGATCAGATTATATGATCACATAAACAGATCACATGATCATAGAGTGCCAAAAAAATGGGTGCATCCAAATGTTCTCGGACATGATGCATATTGTGTACCGAGTTTAAAACTGACATCATCTTTCACGGTATCGCAATTTTAATTTCCGCAAGTGTTTAAATACTTAACGTTTCCCGTGTCTCACATGGAATTTCAAACAAATCTTAAAGGAGTTCCTCGAACCTTTGGATAACAAATCGTATTCTCGTATATCAAACATTACACACACACACACACACACACACACACACACATACATACATATATATATATAAGGATTCATATCCATATTTTACACACACACACACACACACACACATATATATATATATATATATATATATATGTATATGAGGAGTGAAACATTGATTAAATCCGACAAAATGTGGTTGAAAATGTGGTTGAAAATAGAGGAAAAAGTGGATATAACAACACAGTAACTAAATTCAATTGATGTTTCGCCTCGCTGGAAGAACTAAATAACGGGGTGATATATCAATATATATATATATATATATATATATATATATATATATATATATGTGTGTGTGTGTGTGTGTGTGTGTGTGTGTGTAGTTAAAATATATAGTTAAAAATATATAATTAATAAATATAACATACACACGAACACATACTAGCCTCATCAGACGAATTTTATATATACTGTCGCAAGCGTAGACACACATACAAGCAAACACACGCACAGACACACACACACACACACATATATATATATATGTTTCTTCTTACGAGTGTCTAACTAGTCCTCTTACTCTCATACTTACAAAACACACAAACACACACATTCATATATATATATATATATATATATATATATATATATATATGTATATACATATGGGTGTGTTCGTTTTCATAAGGAAACACACTAACACACACACACACACACACACAATATATTATATGTATGTATGTATGTTTAAAATACATATTGAGGATCCACTCACACAATCACAGATATACAGAAACAACACCACATATATACATATGTCTGACACAGACACACAGCATACACACCCCCCCATATATATATATATATATATATATATATAATATATATATATATATATATATGTTTGTGTGCTTTTCTGTGCGCTTGAGTATCAGCATAAGAGTTCTATTGAAACACTAGTAAGATGAAACATGGATTTATATGCATATATATATATATATCTCTCTCTCTCTCTCTCTATATATATATATATATATATATATATATATATATATATGTGTGTGTGTGTGTGTGTGTGTGTGTGTGTGTGTGAGTGTGTGTTTGCGTGCCTGTGTGTGTTTGTGTGTGTGTGATTGTGTCTGTTTTGTTGTCTGTGTGTCTCTATGTGTGTGTGTGTGTGTCAGTCTGTCAGTGTGTGTGAGGATTCCCAAGATAAATGAGTGTTATCATCATCAAAGATTCACATGTTGCTCATATATCAAAGTGACAGGAATATATTTACCCAGTGCACTTATGAATGGAACTGTTTTCCTTTTTTTGTTTTTAATTTTTAGTTTGAAAGTTTTGGAGTCTTTTGCAATGATAAACGGAAATAAATCATTACACAATGATAGGAAAACATACAGGGAAATATAAGCTCACATCTGAACAGATATCTACCAGCAAAATATATACGGAATATATATATATATGTAAAGTAAGTAGTAAAGTCGATGGGGAGGCCTATATGGAGATGTATGTATATATATATATATATATATATATATATATATATATATATATATATATATAAGTAAAGTCGTCGGGCCGGCCTAATGTCGGTATCAGCCAGACAGCGAGGTAGTCTATTCCCTTTTCACTAGGGCTAGACCAAGGAGATTATTTTTGCATCTGAGGTGGAGTGCCACACCTACCATCAGCTTCTCACTTTACCGCACAGATCCCTGTGATACTCATACGCTGAGTTAGCGGGAGGGTGGTATCGAACCAAGAACCTTGTGTTTTCTAGCCGAATACTCTACCGACTGAGCTAAACCGGCCCCTTATATATATGAGTTAAGAGTAAGGAAAAGAATCCGACGGTATAAGTATAGATAAAAGGGTATGAAAACACACAATGCTGTTAAAATGAAAATATTTATATCATTTTCATTGCTAATATTGAACAATATTTCGATTTATAAAAAAATCCTAATCAGAGCTTGTTTTTAATCCGGACTCATCGAGAGAGAAGCAGAAAATAATTTAAATTCAAAACGGAAGCATTGACGAAACGATCGCATGGCTTGCACGCTTTTTGGAACAACAATGCTTCCGTTTTGAGTTTAAATAATTTTCTGCTTCTCTCTCGATGAGTCCGGATTAAAAAAACAAGCTCTGATGATGATTTTTATAAATTAATTTATATTAGCTATGAATATGTGTATTTCCATACCCTTTAACTCTCTCTCTCTCTCTCTCTCTCTCTCTCTCTCTCTATATATATATATATATATATATATATATAATATATATAAGAAAAAAGAGTGAGAGAGAGATAAATCAAGATTATTTTGCTTTATATATATTGAACTATTTGCAATAGCTCTTAAGTAAACATATCAAACGTTGTAATAATTAAATTATCAAACTGTGGTATATCCGCAGGACCTGCTAGTACTAATCCTTTTCGACCAGATTTTGCCTGAATAGGTACTAGCACTTCGGGATAGAGTTGACCTGGGAGTAATGGCAAGATTTGAAATCAGGACACAAATACCATAACGATAACCGTTAAGCTAACTAGTTGGTTGATTTTACGGTATGTCAAGCCTTGTTGGGTCATTTTATGCCGAAGTGCTAAATATTTTTAAACTCAATTTTTTAAACAATTTTTAAAGAACTCATTTTGTTCTATTTAACACATAGATGGGACTTTAACAGGTACTACCACTCCAGGCCAGAGTGGACCTGGGAGTAATGATGATGAAGGGGTACTCCAAATCCCGAGCTCCAGAATTGGAACTTCACCATCAGATAGAGTTTAACGTCATACCAGGACAATAAGACCCTCTGACACCGCCTTCTAGCACATATATGACAATAAGGGTTGGTTTGCAATCATATAGGTGCTATGGCTTGACGTGACCCGCTGATTGGTCGTAGAGGGCCTCTCAGACCGCCCGTCTAGCCTAAATAAGGACCAGTGTGGAGTGTTGCATGTCATGGACTGCTGAGCCACCATGAAGACCCTCAGCCACCGCCTTCTAGAACCCAAATGATAAAAAGGGTTTGGGCTCCCCGTAAAGGCAATAGGGTTGGGGCAATCATACAGGTGCTAGGGCTTGACGTGACCAGCCGATTAATCTGAGGGGGCCTCTCTGACCCAAAGGCCAAAGTGGAGGATTGCTCGTCAGGGACCACTCAACCACCTCGGTTCCACCCTTAAGCATCACAGGTCGCCACCCACGGTCAGCAGGTAGACCCAATGGGTATCTTACCCCTCTGTAGAGGTGCTGTTCGTGTATTCTAAAACCCCAGCAGACAGGGATGTATTACACTAGTGCACATTCTCTAATATCTTAGTATAGAACGTAGCCTATATGGAATTTCTTTTTAAAAAAATCTACGGTAAAATATAATACGGTCATGGTTAATGGAATGAGAACAGTCAACCCCCGTGGATTAAATAAAAGATTCGGTTTGAAGTTCCATGAAGACCCCTGATTACGATGTGAAGACTCCCGAGTTCGAAGAGAAGTTTCACGAGTTCGAGAAGAAACACGTGAAAAAAGCCGGAGGGCACATCGGCCAAACGTTGTGTATATAGCAATAAAGATGAGAACAATAGTCCGAAAAATATAAATAATACAAAAGATAAGTTTGTCGCTCTATTATATTTGCATTTAGGAGCAAAGAATGAACATTTACATTTACCAGCTCTGTACGGAAACTGGATGCCGTCAAGAGGATTCCCCAATAGTAATGACGTATCATATTACCATTCATTGACAAAGGATGTTTTCCATTTTTCTAATTAACTTCAACACGCAGTTCTAATTTGCCGTCAATAATTATTTCACTGCTTACGTCACGATCCTTTTGACCAATCAGAAAGGAGAGAAGGGTTTGGTCTCTTTAAGTGACCGTGGATTATTCAAAGAACTCGAACTTCCTGTCGGTGAAGTAGGTGCGTAAATGACACAACTGTTCTTTAGAGAATTTTCTTTAAAAAAAAAACAACTCGTGGAAAAAGAGAAGGAAAAGAAGAGAGAGAGAGAGAGAGAGAGAGAGAGAGAGAGAGAGAGAGAGAGAGAGAGAGAGAGCGTAAAATGATATCATAAGCCGTTCCTAACTTATCTTTTTTTTTCTTCTCTTTAATATCCACATGTCGATTGGGTCAATATGTCACATTGGTACATCTGTGGCCAACGCGTCTCCAGTGACTTCTCTCAGAGTTCATAAACAAGCTATGGAATTTCCAAATGCTGATAGTGTCATTTTTTTAATTATCTAATTACGTACTTGTTAATTATTACGTTAATGTCTAAAAAAACAAAAAACAAAAAAACAAAAACAAGACTAGGTTAAAAAATACGTTCATTTAATGCAATGGTTAAATTCGTAAAAAAATGGACTCGTCGACCCGAGTTCAAATCCGGGAAAAATTAGGTCAACGAGCTGAAAACTCGCCCTAATACTTGCTTTAAAATCCAGAAAATAGTATTATTTGTATTATTCGGACTATTGTCCTCGTCTTCATTTTTCTCTGTACAACGTTTCGGCCGATGTGCCCTCCGGCTTTCTTCAAGTATTTCTTCTCGGACTTGGGAAATTCTTTTCGAACTCGGAAAAACCAGAGAATAGGTTTGCGAGGATTAAAAAAAAATGTCGTAGAGAGGTTAATGTTTATTGGCAGTTGTAGAAATAATTTAATCCTATTTCATAAGATTCAATAAAAAATAAATTTTGCATATTTAAAACATATGGCTGGACATCCAGTCGTGGTGTAATGGTTAGCTAGGTAGTCTCGCAGATCCATTATTTTCGAATTTTCTAATTAGATAGTTGGTAATTATTACATTAATGTCTTAAAAAATAACTAGGTTTAAAATATGTTCATTTAATGATAATGGTTAGATTCGTAGAAAATGGACTTGAGTTCAAATCCTGGACGAGGGTTGTCTGCATTTCACATAGCGCTAATATGCTAAAGAGACCTGCCTGCTAAATCCGTTCTCTTACAAGGTGTTTAAACATAGGGCTTTTTGAAATTTTGTACGAGGATTTCCACAAAGATAAGGTCTCCAAAATATTTAGAAATCACAGAAACGTTTATCGGGAAAGGTATGGACTGTTTGCATTTCATATAGCGCTAATACACATTGGAAAGGTATGCATCCGACTACTTTCTCTCCCGCTAAGTCTAAATAGTAGGATTACCTGGGCACTTTAACCTTGGCTAGGTAATCAGTCTACGAGAAGGAAAACTGAAAATAATTCCTACTGGTAACCTACGACTTTCTATTAAAGCCAGAGATTTATTAAAAAATCACCGCAGATACATTCTCTGGTTTTAATAGAAAATCGTAGGTTACCAGTAGTGTAGTTTTTCAGTTTTCCTTCTCCTAGACTGATTACCTAGCAAGGTTAAAGTGCCCAGGTAATCCTACTATTTAGCCTTAGCAGGAGGGAAATATTTTGTTGGTTTGTTTTGTTTTACGGCATATCAACCTCAATGGGTCATTTAATGCCGATAAAGTTTTGAAATAAATCAATTCTTAATGGATAATACAATTTTTTTATAAATACATTTTTCTATTTAACCCATAGATGGGACCCTAACAGGTACGACCACTCCGGGTCAGAGTGGACCAGGGAGCAATGGTGATGAAGGGGTGCTCCACATTCCCCAAACCTCCAAAACTGGAACCTCACCATCAGATAGTTTAACGTCATTCCCAGGACATGTAGACCCACAGCCAGTGCCTTCTAGCACCCATATGATAAAAAGGGGTTGGGGCTTGCCATAAGGGCAATAGGGTTGGGAAAATCATATAGGTGCTAGGGCTTGACGTGACCAACCGGTTGATCGGAGGGGGCCTCTCCGACCGCCCGTCTTGCCCAAGATAGGGCCTTAGTGGAGTATTGCATGTCCTGAACTGCTCATCCACCTGGGCTCTATCCTTAAGCATCACGGGTCGCCACCCACGCCAACAGGTGGCCCCATTGGGGCAGTCTTACTCCTCTGCAGAGGTGCAGTCGGTGCATTCTAACGCCCCAGCCGACAGGGCGGCAGGAGGGAAAGTAGTCGGATGCATACCTTTCCAATGTGTATTAGCGCTATGTGAAATGCAGATAGCCTAGTCCAGGGTTTGAACTCGGGTTAGCGAGTCCATTTCCTAAGACTCTAACATTACACCACGCGTCTCTATTCTTTTTTTTTCTGTTTTTTTTTTTCTAGTTTTTCATTTCATGACGTAGATAGGTTTATGTTTATTGGCAGTTGTAGAAATAGTTTAATTCTATTCCATAAGATTCAATGAGAATTAAATTTTGTATATTTAAAACACATGGCTAGGCATTCCATCATGGTGTAATGGTTAGCAAGCTAGTCTCACAGATCCATTTTTTTTTTTAATTATCTAATTACGTAGTTGGTAATTATTACTTTAATGTTTTCGAAAAAAAATACTAAGTTTAAAAATACGTTTGTTTAAGGAATTAAGTAAAGTGAAGTAAAGTCGTCGGGGCGGCCTAATGTCGGTATCAGCCAGACAGCGAGGGAGTCTATCCCCTTTTCACCAGGGCTAGACCAAGGAGATTGTTTTACCATCTGAGGTGGAGCGCCACACCTACCCTCAGCTCCTCACTTTACCGCACAGATCCCTGTGCTACTCATACGCTGAGTTCGCGAGGGCCGGTATCGAACCAAGAACCTTGTGATTCTTAGCCGAACACTCTACCGACTGAGCTAAACCGCTGCCCTTTTTTGTAACCTACGACTTGCTATTAAGAAAATGTAATATTTTTGTTCTGCCACAAAAACAAAATAGTTATTCAATTTCTGAAAAAGGGAGTTCTCCAGTCGTACTCTTGAGAAAGCTAGACGCCTAATGTATCCTCAAAAGGGGTATCACTAAACTACAGCAGGTGGAGTAACCATCATCATCATAATCGTCATCATCATGTCGCGCATGCAGCACGGGTATCCATGACAATCTTTCGCCAGCCTTCCCTATCATTCATTGCACCTGGGAACTCCTCTGCGGAGCAACCAGCATCCTCACATAGCTGGTCAATGTAGGTCCTTGCTGGGCGCCCCACACTTGCATGTCCATGTGTTGGCTTCCACAGGAGAACGTCGCTTATGAGTTCATCCTTGCTTCTTCAGCAGTTTCCTGCATGTCTTGTCCGTCTCACTCGCATAGTTTGTGAGATGGGGGGCAGGTGACCGTACAGCTGTTTCCTTTTATTATAGAATTGCACTTGAAAGAATTTTACTATATAAATGTATTAAAAAATTACTATAGAATATTTATTGTAAAGGGTATTACAGTATGTGTTGGCATCCTACTGTCTACTAAAGACGATGGCGTAGTGTCCACTTTTTATTTTTATTTCATTTGTAACTGCGTGAGTGGCTGAACAGACCAATTTTTGAATGGCGATCTTTGGTGCAGCGACTGCAAACAAACAGTGATGCTTGCTTTTCTGTGGCGACTTCTTTCCTCTCTTTTTCACTCCTATGGCGAATTAGTAGAAGGCATTCAACCGGTACGGAGACCACACCTGTGCTTTAAAGATGTCTGCAAGAAGGACATGAAGACATGCCACATCAACACCAACACATGGGAGGCTTGTGCAGAAGACCGATCGACCTGGTGCCTCCTCGTCAAACAATGGACGAATAGGAGTGAAAAATTTACAATATGAATATGGGTTTTAATATAGAAATGCATTGGAACGGGGTTTTACTATAGGAATGCATTAGAAAGGATTTTCCTCTAGGAATGTGATGGAAAGGGTCCTACTATAGACATACACTGAAAAAGAAATGTATCTTTGTATAAAATTGCACTGGAAAGGACTTTACAATAAAATACATTGGAAATATAGTTTTTGTATAAATTTGCATTTTAAAAGAATTTTACTATAGAATTGCACTGGCAAAATTTTAACAAAAGGTTTTTACTATATAATTGTACTGGAATGAGTTTTATTATATGACTGCATCGGAAAGAATAATGCATTGAAAAGAGTTTTAGTGTAAGATTGTACTGGAAATATTTACTATAGAAATGCATTAGAAAAGATTTCCCTATAGAATTTAATTGGAGAGAGTTTTTTTTTTTAATCTAGCAATATATTGTAAAGGATTTTACAATAAAATTGCACGGTAAATAGTTTTATTATAGGAATTAATTCGAAAGTGTTTTAATCTAGCAATGTATTGAAAAGGATTTTATCATAGAATTGCACGGGAAAAAAAGATTTTACAAGCAGGTATAGCTCAGTCGGTAGAGCGTTCGGCTAAGAATCCCAAGGTTCCTGGTTCGATACCGGCCCTCACCAACTCCGTGTATGAATAGCACAGAGATCTGTGCGGTAGAGGGAGGAGCTGATGGTAGGTGTGGCGCCCCACCTCAGACGCTAAAATAATCTCCTTGGTTTAGCGCTAGTGAAAAGGGTATAGACTCCCTCGCTGTCTGGCTGATACCGACATTAGGCCGCTTCAACGACGACTTTTACAATATAATTGCACCTGAAAATAGTTTATTATATGAATGCATTGGAAAGAGTTCTATTATAAAATGCATTGAAAATAGATCTCTGTAGAAAATTGCATTGGAAAGAATTTTACTACAGAATGCATTAGAAATATATTTTTGTATAAGATTAAAGTGCAAAGGGTTTTTATTGTATAATGTATTAGAAGTATTTTTTGTATTATTTTTCATTCGAAAGGATTTTTCTATAGAACGGCACTGGCAAGAATTTTACAATATATACATTTACCTACCCCTCCGCACAAGCAGGATGTGACACAGGGTCAATTTTTTAAGCGGAGTTTAACAGGTTTGAATTCAGAGTTGTCCTTATAGACTGGTTACCTAGACAACGTTAAAGAGCCCAGTCTGCCCTACTATTTACTCATAGCTCGAGGGAGAGTAGTTGAATTCCAACCTTCCTCAAGTGTATTATGTGAAAAGCAAACAGCCTCATTCAGGATTTGAACTCAGATCGACGAGTCCATTCCTTACGAATCTAACCATTACACGTCTCCAACTTATATTTACCTACCCCTCTGCACGAGCAGGATGTGACACAAGCCAAATTTCTTAAGCGGTGTTTAACAGGTTCGAATTTTCCTTCTCCTAGATTGGTTACCTAACCATGGTTAAAGAACCCTGTCTGTTCTATTATTTACACATAACTGGAGGGAGAGTAGTTGGATGCATACATTCTCCAAATGTATTAGCGCTATATGAAATGCAAACAGCTTCGTCCAAGATTTGAACTCGGATCAACGAGTCTGCTTCCTACAAACATGACCATTATACCACGTGCCTCTATGGTTTTACTACATAATTGTACTGGACAGATTTTTATTATATGAAGGCATTGGAAATAATTTTATTATAGAATGCATTGGAAATATGTTTTTGTATAAAATTGCATTAAAAATGATTTTACAATTGCATTGAAAAGACCTTTATTATAAAATGCGTTGTAAACATGTTTTTGTATAAAATTTCATTTGAAAGAATTTTACAATAGCATTGGAAAAATGTTATTATTGAATGCATTGGAAATATTGTTTGTATAAAATTGCATTAGACATCCTTTTACTGTAGAATGAATTACAATTCATATATCGTATACAATTGCATTGGAAGGAGTTTTATCATAGAATGTATTGGAAATATCTTTTTGTATAAAATTGCATTAGAAATTAATTTACTGTAGAATGAATTACGATTCATATATCGTAAACAATTGCATTGGAAAGAGTTTTATTATAGAATGTATTGGAAATTTATTTTTGTATAACATTGCATTAGAATTATTTTACTGTAGAATGAATTACGATTCATATATCGTATACAATTGCATTGGAAAGAGTTTTATTATAGAATGTATTGGAAATATCTTTTTGTATGAAATTGCATTAGAAATTATTTTACTGTAGAATGAATTACGATTCATATATCGTATACAATTGCATTGGAAAGAGTTTTATTATAGAATGCATTGGAAATATCTTTTTGTATAAAATTGCATTAGAAATTATTTTACTGTAAAATGAATTACGATTCATATATCGTATACAATTGCATTGGAAAGAGTTTTATTATAGAATGCATTGGAAATATCTTTTTGTATGAAATTGCATTAGAAATTATTTTTACTGTAGAATGAATTACGATTCATATATCGTATACATATATCATTGGAGAGGACTTTACAACAGAATGTATTGGAAAGATTTTTTTTTAATATTTGATTGCATTGAAAAACGTTTTATTATAGAATACATTGGAAATATCTTTTTGTATGAAATTGCATTGGAGGGGACTTTACAACAGAATGCATTGGAAAGATATTTTTTATATATACGATTGCATTGAATAGGGTTTTACTAGGTACATAATCATCTATTACCAATATATCTAAATTGAAGAATTTATTGACAAATGACTCATTCTTTAACTGATTTTTGTAAAGTGACAGGTTAAGAGTGGGTCGGGGAAACATTTTAGAATTTTTGTCATTTCGGGATTGAGTGTGAGTGTGTGGGATGGTTGGAACAGGTTTCCTTTTATTGATTTAAAATATGTATTATACCAACATGTACTACCACGTATTTACGTGGCGTCGTAAAACTTAACAATTAACAAAAAAAAAAGGAGGCATTTTTCGTATCTAGGAAAGCGATACTCTTTTCTTTTCAAGGCAAAGGGATATTTTTTAAAATTGTAAACATGTAAGTTTTTTTTTTGAAATCACACGGGCGCTGAATTGTAAAAAAGCGTTGGGATTATGTCCAAGTAAATAGCTTAGTGTGTTCTTTGGTACAAGCTGGTATTTACCTCACCCTTTCATCACGGGTAGGATGTAACTCAGGGGCGTAAGCATGGGTCGACTAGCGATATGATCGGGCTCGCTATTCATTAGTAACGCCAAGGTAGAGGTGGGGAGGGGGTGTAAAATAGTAGTCTCGCAGATCCCTTATTGTTGAATTGCGAATTGGATCCTCGCAGGTTGCTCCATTGAAATCCCTATGTAAAAAAGATTTTGCTAAATCAGGGACACTCTGAAAAGAAAGATATTGATGTCTCCTATTTAAAATACTAAATGCCAAAAAAAAAAAAAAAAAAAAAAAGAAAGAAAAGAAAAAAAAAAGAGATAAAAAAACAGAAAAATATACTGTTATCATTTAATTTAACTCTTAACATCCTATACCGCCTCATTCCATCTGGCCGGAAGTCACATTCGTTTTCCTCATCTACCCTAAACGATAACCTTTGTTTAAATGTAATATTATACATTTTTATATTTAGGGAAATAACAGGTAAATTTAAATGAAAAAGTCATTTTTAAACTTTTTTTAAAATAAATCCTTAGAGGAATGGAGCTCTGGACTTAGAAAATTCTCAACAGGATGTTCAGAGATAAAAAAAATTTTCTTTCCAAATATAAATTAAATTTGAATTTTTTTTTGTTCAAAAAACAAGATATGGCGATAGGGAATGTGGATATATATTTACTTTTTCATTAATTCTTTTATTTTCAGTTTCCTCCGGACATACATACATACAAACTGCCCTTTATATATGTATATATTGATCTGCGAGATTAGTTTGCTAAATATAACACCCAGGGACACCCAGTTCTTGGGAACGTACAAGTATCACATATACTTGCAAAAAATGCGCCCTCTGGACACAAGTATTTAATTAATTAAAAATTACAAAATAAAAAAAACATCCTCCGGGCGATGTTAAAATAGATTTTTGAAACATATTGCCTGAGGGGTGGGAGTAAAAATTCAATGTCAGCGAGTTTGTACCCTAAGTAAGTAAAATCATCAAATTCACTAAAGGATTCAAAAATAAAACAATTTGAAATGTAAACTTTAAATATATATTAAAATAAAACAAACTATATATAGATATATAATACCAGTCATGTATTTATTAAAACTTGTTTTAAAAAACAAGGAGGACTGTCTAATGTTGCATGTTCAAATTTTGAGTGTATTTATTCAATGTGACGACGATTTCGGGTATAGTGACGTAAGTATGTAGTTTTTGTTACAGACAAAAACCGGAAGCGAATCTCCATTATTAATAGAGATATTGAATTAGAAAGACCAATTGAATTAAATACGAACACAAAAAGATTACTCTTATTTTTACTTTATTCTAATTGATTTCAATATTTGTTAGATACAGTTTAGTGTAATATCTTTTTAGTGTGTGTGGTGGGGATTGCTTACTCAGTCGGTGTGTTCCTAGCCCCGCCGGCATGGCATAATGTTACATAATTGATAAGTAGCCTATCCATTTTGTGAAGTAGTTTAGAATTTTTAAAAATAATGGTTTAAAAGTAAGAACTCATGCAGGGGTTCATGTCAGTTTGACAGACAAGACTTGATCCTTGGCTAACCCTGTGGGAATTATTTGTATGTAAGGTGTACTCCAATTCCCAACCTGAATTTATAGACTAGCCGTAGTCACGTGGTTTATTTCTTCACCAATCACTAGCCATACTGCTGTGGCTGATACACTACGTAAACACTCATACTTGCCACAGCTGTAGCTGCAATCATTGAGGAGGGACTTACAATACTCAAGACTCCTTACCAGAAGAACCAAAGGATTCTTTATCAGAGGATTACCAAGGATCCAATTCCACTGGACAAGCGCTCTTGCTTAAAGCCTATAGGATGGCCCATAATATTGTAACAAACCTATTGTCATGTCTCTCATCGGTTGGTTTAGTCATGCGACTGCCCAGTTCGTGAAAATAAATTAAGTTAGAATGAAATCAGTCTCAGGCGTCTTACTGGTCAGACGTGTATAATGGTGTAATGTTGCTTGGTCCAATTTAACAAAGATATACGTTCATTAGTATACTTATCTGCTTTTTATCGTTTTACTTATCTGCTGGGCTGGGCCTGTTGTTGGGTTGGTATTTTCTCTGTTCTTCGGGTCTGGAACTTCTTTATATTCCAGTCCTAAGTTAGCTACCAAGAAATGGCCTCGGAGGATAGACCTCGTCTTGCTCGACCTGTTGGTGGTGTGTTAGAATACACCGACTGCACCTCTGCAGAGGGGTAAGACTCACCCAATGTGGCCACCTGTTGGCTGTGGGTGACGACCCGTGATGCATAAGGGTGGAACCCAGGTGGCTGAGCAGTCCATCATATGCTACACCACGTTGACCCTTACTTAGGCTAGACGGGCGGTCGGAGAGGCCCCCTCCGATCAATCGGCTGGTCACGTCAAGCCCTAGCATCTATATAATTGCTCCAACCCTATTTTCCTTATGGAAAGCCCCAACCCCTTTTTATCATATGGGTGCTAGAATGAGTTGACTGAGGGTCTTCATGTCCTGGGAATTACGTTACACTGATGGTGAGGTTCCAGTTCTGGAGGTCTGGGGAATGTGGCACACCTCTTCATCACTATTGCTCCCAGGTTGACTCTGACCCGGAGTGGTAGTACCTGTTAGGGTCACATCTATGGGTTAAATAGAAAAATGTGTTTATAAAAGATTGAGTATCCATTAAGAATGAATCTATTTCAATAATTTGTCGGCATTAAATGACCCACTGAGGTTGATATGCCGTAAAACAAAACAAAAAAAAAAAAAAACTCGTCTTGCGTCTATCCCTCCTAAACAACCAGACAAGTCTCTCTCTCTCTCTCTCACTCTCTCTCTCTCTCTCTCTCTCTCTCTCTCCGTTCGTCTCCTTCGAAAACCTCGACAAGACTCTCCAGCTTTCTTTCTTTCACTTTTCGTACTATTGTCCCGTATCGGCCTATCAAAAGCCAGCAACTTCCACGTCATCACTCACACGTCTACTTATTCTATATATTAAGTTCCTTAAAACTTCCGATCGTTATCATCTTGCAACACCCTCTGGTTAAAAATGAGACTATTCAAATTCTCCAAGATGAAATGCAAAAAAGAAAAAAATGTTATCTGTTGTCAATAAATCACCGAATTTATCATAAACGACGAAAGGGAAGAAATAGGACATGCTACACAGAAGAAATATGATAAGGAAGAAATAAAACAGAAAGTAAGGAGGGGTGAGCGCGAGGAAGCGATAACGCTAATCCGTTTCAATCGAACATAATTAAAAGATAATAAAAAAATTTAAAAATGAGTGAGAGAGAGTTAAATCATGATTATCATACTTTTTACATATTGAACTATTTCCCAATAGCTCTTAGGTAAACATATCAAACGTTGTAATAATTAAATCAACATACTGTGGTATATCCACAGGTCCTGCTAGTATATCATTATTTAAGTGCAATTGGCTTTGGTTTGGTTTTTTTTAATGGCATATCAAAATTCGTGGGTTATTTAATGCTAAAGCTATCCTTGTAGAAGAACAGTAGTGGTAGTATTTATATGACTACGCCATGAGGACACCCCAAGAAAAAGTTTTGCTTTCTTTGTTTACATTATTAAACTTTTTAATTTTTCCACATTCGTCTCACGTTAACTCACCGCTGACGTCAAACACTAACTTCTACGCTCGTTATTTTACAATGACTAATTGGCTAATCGAACTTACTAAATATCAGCAAAGTGTTAACATTGTTTGCAAAAACGCCTCAGCCACAAATCGGCGGTTCAAAAGGTCCCAATAAAACAAATCTATGAACATTAATAAAATTATGCAAACATCTGAACGCCTCGAACAAAAAGTCAATCGGTTTGGTTCAATAGGCGTCAATAGCAACCGAACAAAATGACTAATCATTATATATATATATATATATATATATATATAAGAGGAACTTCTATGAAAGAACAAAGTAATATATATATATATATATATATATATATATATATATATATGTTACGTTGGACTTTCATAGATTTTCCTCTCATTTTACATATTTGTTATGAGCAACCGAACAAATGACTAATCATTATATATATATATATATATATATATATATATATATAATGATAATAAATTCTATGAAAGAGTAGACCAATATATATATATATATATATATATATATATATATATATATATATATATATATATATATTGTTACGTTGCCCTTTCATAGACTTTCCTCTTATTTTACATATCTGTTATGAACAACATATCAACCGGAAACAATTAGCACCAATATAAGGGTTTGATCTGACGCCCCTTTTATATTTGTAGACGCTTTTCACAATCACTGAAAGCATAATGAAAAAAAAAATAGAAAAGAAAACGCCGATATCATTATTTGTATAGATGTTCAAAATATACAAGTTATTTCCTCATGAATATTATTATGACCCCCGGGAGAATAGACCAGTAACTATGTTACATATTTTTGTGATTCTTCACAGTGTTTTTGTAGAAAATCTTCTGAGGATGTGAATGTTATGGGTTGTTGAACGAAATATCTAAACACACCATCTTTTGCTTCTCTAATAATAAACTCGTATGCCAGTGTCACATTTTTCAACTTTACTCCAATAGGCAGTAGCCCAACATATCATACCGTTTTGGAATCAGGCCGACTCCGAGAGACAATTAAGATATTTCAGGCCAAATCGAACATGAAATCCTGATTTTTTTTAATTCCCAAGTTTTAATTACTAAGATTGTTTGTGGTGATTTTTTTACGGGGTTTATTTATTTTTATTTATTTATTTATTTATTTATTTTTTATGAGGAATTCTTGGTACGATAACAATTTTTTTAATTTAGAAATAATCGAAATTAATTGCGAAACCCATCAAAAGTCATGAAATATAAATAATTGCTTGTATACTAAAATTTTTATTTATTTATCTATTCCTTTATTTATTTATTTTCGGTACTATAAACCCTTTTCAGACGGCTGGTTGATTGGTTGTTTTGTTTTAACAAGATATCAACCCTTTTCGGGTTATTTAATGCCGAATCAACCCATTTTTATTCCTCTGAAGTTTTGAGATGAGATTTGGATTATTTGGATTATTCGGACTATTGTTCTCATCTTTTATATACACATCGTTGATATAGTTAACTGAATGAGAAAAGTCTTCCCTCGTGCATTGAATAAAAGTTTCGGTTCAAAGTTCCGTGAATAATCCCGATTACGACATAAAGGCCTCCGAGAAAGAATGTTTCAGTGTTCGAAGAGAAGGTTCCCGAGTTCGATACGAAACATATGAAATCTGGAGGGCACATCGACCGAAACGTTGTTTATTTAACAATAAAAATGAGGATAATAGTCCGAATAATCCAAATAATACAGGTTATTTTTATTTTTTGCTTACAGTAGCTGCATTTGCTTAAGTGGTCACCCAATTAAGTATTGAACCGGCTTATCATTGCTTAACTTTGGTGATCTTGCGGGAACCGGTGCTTTCAGTGCGACTTGACTGTAATCATTCTTGTTGGGATTTAATACTTAAGATACAATAGGTGATCATAAAGTGGGGGTTGCATTTTCAATTCTAACAATTTATAAACTGATCCCCCATTATTTGTCTTTTTTTTAATTGAAGATAAAAGTAACAGTGTGAAACATTGGTTGGTTGGTTGTTTTGTTTTATAGCATATCAACCCTCTTTCGGGTAATTTTGATAAACAAAGGACTCGGTTGCTTACAGTACCTGCTGTTGCTTAAGTGGTCAGCCAATTAAGTATTGAACTGGCTTATCACTGTTTAACTTTGGTGAGCTAGCCTTTTCAGGCAGAGCGACGAGACTGCTAGATTTGTCCAGCAAAATCATCATAATCATCAAGGCATGCTGACAAAACAGAGTCCCTTGACTCTTTATCTGTTACTATCAGCCATGGTGATTGCTAAATCTACCAGTGCCCAGCGTGTCTTGCTCGTCTTACTAGGATGGTTTGCAAGATATGGTCATTTGGTTGTCTATTTTTTACAATGCTGCTTTCAAGATTTTAACTGCATGTCAACCCGGCAAGCGTCATTTTCCTATTAGAGGTTAAGGAATCGCATTCGTTGTTTCTTTAAAATATTTTGCACACAGTTGTATGCTTTCAAGTATTCCTATTTAATAATAAAGTAAAGTCGTTGGAACGGCCTATTGTTAGTATCAGTCGGACAGCGCGGAAGTCTTTCCCCTGGTGCTAGACCAAGGAGATTGATTTTGCGTGTGAGGTTGAGCGCCATACTTAAATCAGCTCCCCACTTTACCACACATATCCACTGAATTGGCGAGAACTGGTATCGAACACGGAAACTTGTGGTTCCTAGGGGGATAACTCAATCGACTATGCTAAACCGGCACAGTTATTTGTGTTGGATTATTTGTTGTATATTAGCCGTGCTGCAATCTACCATTTACATTTATAGACTAAGCGAGGTCACGTGGTTTAAACCTCAGCCAATCAACAGCCTGAATACGTGGCTGGTTAACTACTTAATCGCTGATACTGAGACGTCCATTTGAAATCATTGACGAAGGACCTGCAAGACTGAGGAGCACCAAGGAACAACCAAAGGATTCTTTACTAAGGATCTCCACTGGACAAGCGCTCTTGCTAGAAGCCTAAAGGATGGCCACAAGAATAGCAACAATTTGGTTTCAAGTAATTATTTTTTATTTAATAATAATAATTTGTTTGCAAGACTTATATGGTATGATGGATAGCTATCTAATACTAAACCATTCTTAAATTAATCTATTTGTGGGTGGTGTGGGGAGTTCCATGGTGTAATGGCTAATGTGCTACGCTCTAGCCTCGTTGTAAGTGAGTTCGAACTCCAGTCGCGCTATAACGTTCACTGTCGGACTAATGCCTTTAATTTAAACAGTAATGGTCTTCTGCAACGATGGCTTTGCATTAAATAATCCACAGAATTTGATGTGCAATTAAGTAAAGAAACCAAACCTCTCTGGTTGCCCCATAATTTGAACCTTATGTAACATTCTATCTCTTGCGAACGGGTTGGGTAAATACCTGGGACTCTCATCATGGTGTAATAGTTAACTATTCTCGCAGATCAATCCTCGCAGATCCATTACTATTGAATAGCAAGTTCGTTCCTCACTGGATGCCCCATACTTGAGGCCTTGTGTTACATCCTACCCGTTGAGAACAAGTTGGGTAAATACAAAAGGCATTTCATCGTAGTGTAATGGATATCAAGCTATTCACGCAGATCAATTACTATTGAATAGCAAATTCGAGCCTCGCTGAATGTTCCATTCTGTCATATTCTATCTCTGGCGAACGGGTTGGGTAAATACCTGGGACTTTCATCGTGGTGCAATAGTTAACAAGCTATTCACGCAGATCCATATCTATTGAATAGCAAGTTCGTTCCTCGCTGGATGCCCCATACTTGAGACCATGTATTACATCCTACCCGTTGCGAATGAGTTGGGAAAATACAAAGGGCCTCCCATCGTATTGAAATGTATATCAAGCTATTCACGCAGATCCATTACTATTGAAGAGCAAATTTGAGCCTCACCGGATGCCCCATAATTGAGACCTTGTGTTACATCCTACCCGTTACAAACAGGTTGGGCAAATACCTGAGCCTCATCATGGTGTAATATTACCAATTCTCGCAGATCCATTATTATAGAATAGAGAGTACGTTGCTCGCTGAATGCCCCATACTTACGACCTTGGGTCACATCCCAGAAGACACCATTTCTTGGTTGCGAAGTGTCTTGCCATTCTGCAACGGATAGAATCACCGTATTATAAACCCCGCCAATTAGTCGGCGGACATTTACGAGGGGCGCTCCTAAAATGGCTGAAAACTACCAAGCATGTAAAACAAACGTTCCGAATTTAATATATTCTAGTCATTTCCTCGGAAATAATTAGGAAGTTCAGAGTTAAACTGTATCCACTTAAGGCGTCACCTTGGGATTCATTCCTGTTTGTTTTGCAAAACTCCCTAGAGTCTCACAGACGTGAAAACTATGCTCATATAATTAAGAACATTCTAACAACATATCAAAGAACCACATGTCATCGGATGACTCTTAATATAAACCTCTAGCTTTCTCATCTTGACGGCTTTTTTTTATTGCTATAAAACCCTATTTTCCCATGCATTTTATATTTCACTATGTTATCCAGAAAAGTCGGATTTAGCTCAGTCGGTAGAGTATCCAACTTGGAAGCACAAGGTTCCAGGTTCGAGGTTCGATACCGGCCCTATTTTCCCATGCATTTTATATTTCACTGTGTTATCCAGAAAAGTCGGATTTAGCTCAGTCGGTAGAGTATCCAACTTGGAAGCACAAGGTTCCAGGTTCGATACCGGCCCTATTTTCCCATGCATTTTATATTTCACTGTGTTATCCAGAAGCCAGATAGGACGGGTTTAGCTCAGTCGGTAGAGTATCCAACTTGAAGCACAAGGTTCCAGGTTCGATACCGGCCCTATTTTCCCATGCATTTTTATATTCACTGTGTTATCCAGAAAAGCCAGATAGGACGGGTTTAGCTCAGTCGGTAGAGTATCCAACTTGGAAGCACAAGGTTCCAGGTTCGATACCGGCCCTATTTTCCCATGCATTTTATATTTCACTGTGTTATCCAGAAAAGCCAGATAGGACGGGTTTGCTCAGTCGGTAGAGTATCCAACTTGGAAGCACAAGGTTCCAGGTTCGATACCGGCCCTATTTTCCCATGCATTTTATATTTCACTGTGTTATCCAGAAAAGCCAGATAGGACGGGTTTAGCTCAGTCGGTAGAGTATCCAACTTGGAAGCACAAGGTTCCAGGTTCGATACCGGCCCTATTTCCCATGCATTTTATATTTCACTGTGTTATCCAGAAAAAGCCAGATAGGACGGGTTTAGCTCAGTCGGTAGAGTATCCAACTTGGAAGCACAAGGTTCCAGGTTCGATACGGCCCTATTTTCCCATGCATTTTATATTTCACTGTGTTATCCAGAAAAGCCAGATAGGACGGGTTTAGCTCAGTCGGTAGAGTATCCAACTTGGAAGCACAAGGTTCCAGGTTCGATACCGGCCCTATTTTCCCATGCATTTTATATTTCACTGTGTTATCCAGAAAAGCCAGATAGGACGGGTTTAGCTCAGTCGGTAGAGTATCCAACTTGGAAGCACAAGGTTCCAGGTTCGATACCGGCCCTATTTTCCCATGCATTTTATATTTCACTGTGTTATCCAGAAAAGCCAGATAGGACGGGTTTAGCTCAGTCGGTAGAGTATCCAACTTGGAAGCACAAGGTTCCAGGTTCGATACCGGCCCTATTTTCCCATGCATTTTATATTTCACTGTGTTATCCAGAAAAGCCAGATAGGACGGGTTTAGCTCAGTCGGTAGAGTATCCAACTTGGAAGCACAAGGTTCCAGGTTCGATACCGGCCCTATTTTCCATGCATTTATATTTCACTGTGTTATCCAGAAAAGCCAGATAGGACGGGTTTAGCTCAGTCGGTAGAGTATCCAACTTGGAAGCACAAGGTTCCAGGTTCGATACCGGCCCTATTTTCCCATGCATTTTATATTTCACTATGTTATCCAGAAAAGCCAGATAGGACGGGTTTAGCTCAGTCGGTAGAGTATCCAACCTGGAAGCACAAGGTTCCAGGTTCGATACCGGCCCTATTTTCCCATGCATTTTATATTTCACTATGTTATCCAGAAAAGCCAGATAGGACGGGTTTGGCTCAGTCGGTAGAGTATCCAACTTGGAAGCACAAGGTTCCAGGTTCTATACCGGCCCTATTTTCCCATGGTTATCCAGAAAAGTTTTAGCTCAGTCGGTAGAGTATCCAACTTGGAAGCACAAGGTTCCAGGTTCGATACCGGCCCTATTTTCCCATGCATTTTATATTTCACTATGTTATCCAGAAAAGTCGGATTTAGCTCAGTCGGTAGAGTATCCAACTTGGAAGCACAAGGTTCCAGGTTCGAGGTTCGATACCGGCCCTATTTTCCCATGAATTTTATATTTCACTATGTTATCCAGAAAAGTCGGATAGGACGGGTTTAGCTCAGTTGGTAGAGTATCCAACCTGGAAGCACATGGTTCCAGGTTCGATACCGGCCCTATTTTCCTATGAATTTTATATTTCACTATGTTATCCAGAAAAGTCGGGTTTAGCTCAGTCGGTAGAGTATCCAACTTGGAAGCAGATGGTTCCAGGTTCGATACAGGCCCTATTTTCCCATGAATTTTATATTTCACTATGTTATCAAGCAAAGTCAGATAGGACGGGTTTAGCTCAATCGGTAGAATATCCAACTTGGAAGCACAAGGTTCCAGGTTCGATACCGGCCTTATTTTCCCATGAATTTTATATTTCACTATGTTATCCAGAAAAGCCAGATAGGACGGGTTTAGCTCAGTCGGTAGAGTATCCAACTTGGAAGCACAAGGTTCCAGGTTCGATACCGGCCCTATTTTCCTATGAATTTTATATTTCACTATGTTATCCGGCAAAGTCAGATACGACGGGTTTAGCTCAGTCGGTAGAGTATCCAACTTGAAAGCACAAGGTTCCAGGTTCGATACCGGCCCTATTTTCCCATGCATTTTATATTTCACTATGTTATCCAGAAAAGTCGGGTTTAGCTCAGTCGGTAGAGTATCCAACTTGGAAGCACATGGTTCTAGGTTCGATACCGGCCCTATTTTCCCATGCATTTTATATTTCACTATGTTATCCAGAAAAGTCGGATTTAGCTCAGTCGGTAGAGTATCCAACTTGGAAGCACATGGTTCCAGGTTCGATACCGGCCCTATTTTCCCATGCATTTTATATTTCACTATGTTATCCAGAAAAGACGGATTTAGCTCAGTCGGTAGAGTATCCAACTTGGAAGCACAAGGTTCCAGGTTCGATACCGGCCTTATTTTCCCATGAATTTTATATTTCACTATGTTATCCAGAAAAGCCAGATAGGACGGGTTTGGCTCAGTCGGTAGAGTATCCAACTTGGAAGCACAAGGTTCCAGGTTCGATACCGGCCCTATTTTCCCATGCATTTTATATTTCACTATGTTATCCAGAAAAGCCAGATAGGACGGTTTGGCTCAGTCGGTAGAGTATCCAACCTGGAAGCACATGGTTCCAGGTTCGATACCGGCCCTATTTTCCTATGAATTTTATATTTCATTATGTTATCCAGCAAATTGAGATAGGGCCGGTTTAGCTCAGTCGGTAGAGTATCCAACTTGGAAGCACAAGATTCCAGGTTCGATACCAGCCCTATTTTCCCATGCATTTTATATTTCACTATGTTATCCAGAAAAGTCAGATAGGACGGGTTTAGCTCAGTCGGTAGAGTATCCAACTTGGAAGCACAAGGTTCCAGGTTCGAGGTTCGATACCGGCCCTATTTTCCCATGAATTTTATATTTCACTGTGTTATCCAGAAAAGCCAGATAGGACGGGTTTGGCTCAGTCGGTAGAGTATCCAACTTGGAAGCACAAGGTTCCAGGTTCGATACCGGCCCTATTTTCCCATGCATTTTATATTTCACAATGTTATCCAGAAAAGTCGGATTTAGCTCAGTCGGTAGAGTATCCAACTTGGAAGCACAAGGTTCCAGGTTCGATACCGGCCCTATTTTCCCATGCATTTTATATTTCACTATGTTATCCAGAAAAGTCGGATTTAGCTCAGTCGGTAGAGTATCCAACTTGAGAAGCACAAGGTTCCAGGTTCGATACCGGCCCTATTTTCCCATGCATTCTATATTTCACTATGTTATCCAGCAAAGTTAGACAGGCCCGGTTTAGCTCAGTCGGTAGAGTATCCAACTTGAAGCACAAGGTTCCAGGTTCGATACCGGCCCTATTTTCCCATGCATTCTATATTTCACTATGTTATCCAGCAAAGTTAGACAGGCCCGGTTTAGCTCAGTCGGTAGAGTATCCAACTTTGAAGCACAAGGTTCCAGGTTCGATACCGGCCCTATTTTCCCATGCATTTTATATTTCACTATGTTATCCAGAAAAGCCAGATAGGACGGGTTTGGCTCAGTCGGTAGAGTATCCAACTTGGAAGCACATGGTTCTAGGTTCGATACCGGCCCTATTTTCCCATGCATTTTATATTTCACTATGTTATCCAGAAAAGTCGGGTTTAGCTCAGTCGGTAGAGTATCCAACTTGAAGCAGATGGTTCCAGGTTCGATACCGGCCCTATTTTCCCATGCATTTTATATTTCACTATGTTATCCAGAAAAGTCGGATTTAGCTCAGTCGGTAGAGTATCCAACTTGAAGCACAAGGTTCCAGGTTCGATACCGGCCCTTTTTCCCATGCATTCTATATTTCACTATGTTATTCCAGCAAAGTTAGACAGGCCCGGTTTAGCTCAGTCGGTAGAGTATCCAACTTTGAAGCACAAGGTTCCAGGTTCGATACCGGCCCTATTTTCCATGCATTCTATATTTCACTATGTTATCCAGCAAAGTTAGACAGGCCCGGTTTAGCTCAGTCGGTAGAGTATCCAACTTTGAAGCACAAGGTTCCAGGTTCGATACCGGCCCTATTTTCCTATGAATATTATATTTCACTATGTTATCCAGAAAAGTCGGATAGGACGGGTTTGGTTCAGTCAGTAGAGTATCCAACTTGGAAGCATAAGGTTCCAGGTTCGATACCGGCCCTATTTTCCCATGAATTTTATATTTCACTATGTTATCCAGCAAAGTCAGATAGGCCCGGTTTAGCTCAGTCGGTAGAGTATCCAACTTGGAAGCACAAGGTTCCAGGTTCGATACCGGCCCTATTTCTTATGAATTTTATACATTTCCACCAGTGATAAAGAAGGGCTTCCATATGCTATTCATACGTGGAGTGCTCCAAAAGTAATTCTTCCTTTATTTCATTATGTTATCCAGCAAATAGAGATAGGGCCGGTTTAGCTCAGTCGGCAGAGTATCCAACTTGGAAGCACAAGGTTCCAGGTTCGATACCAGCCCTATTTTCCCATGCATTTTATATTTCACTATGTTATCCAGAAAAGCCAGATAGGACGGGTTTGGCTCAGTCGGTAGAGTATCCAACTTGAAAGCACAAGGTTCCAGGTTCGATACCGGCCCTATTTTCCCATGCATTTTATATTTCACTATGTTATCCAGTAAAGTCAGATAGGACGGGTTTAGCTCAGTCGGCAGAGTATCCAACTTGAAAGCACAAGGTTCCAGGTTCGATACCGGCCCTATTTTCCCATGCATTTTATATTTCACTGTGTTATCCAGAAAAGTCGGATTTAGCTCAGTCGGTAGAGTATCCAGCTTGGAAGCACAAGGTTCTAGGTTCGATACCGGCCCTATTTTCCCATGCATTTTATATTTCACTATGTTATCCAGAAAAGTCGGGTTTAGCTCAGTCGGTAGAGTATCCAACTTGGAAGCAGATGGTTCCAGGTTCGATACCGGCCCTATTTTCCCATGAATTTTATATTTCACTATGTTATCAAGCAAAGTCAGATAGGACGGGTTTAGCTCAATCGGTAGAATATCCAACTTGGAAGCACAAGGTTCCAGGTTCGATACCGGCCCTATTTTCCCATGCATTTTATATTTCACTATGTTATCCAGAAAAGCCAGATAGGACGGGTTTAGCTCAGTCGGTAGAGTATCCAACTTGGATACACATGGTTCCAGGTTCGATACCGGCCCTATTTCCTATGAATTTTATATTTCACTATGTTATCCAGCAAAGTCAGATAGGCCCGGTTTAGCTCAGTCGGTAGAGTATCCAACTTGGAAGCACAAGGTTCCAGGTTCGATACCGGCCCTATTTTCCCATGCATTTTATATTTCACTATGTTATCCAGAAAAGTCGGATTTAGCTCAGTCGGTAGAGTATCCAACTTGGAAGCACAAGGTTCCAGGTTCGATACCGGCCTTATTTTCCTATGAATTTTATATTTCACTATGTTATCCAGAAAAGTCAGATAGGCCCGGTTTAGCTCAGTCGGTAGAGTATCCAACTTGAAAGCACAAGGTTCCAGTTTCGATACCGACCCTATTTTCCAATGAATTTTATACATTTCCACCAGTGATAAAGAAGGACTTCCATATGCTATTCATACGTGGAGTGCTCCAAAAGTAATTCTTCCTTTATTTCATTATGCTATCCAGCAAATAGATAGGGCCGGTTTAGCTCAGTCGGTAGAGTATCCAACTTGAAAGCACAAGGTTCCAGTTTCGATACCGACCCTATTTTCCAATGAATTTTATACATTTCCACCAGTGATAAAGAAGGGCTTCCATATGCTATTCATACGTGGAGTGCTCCAAAAGTAATTCTTCCTTTATTTCATTATGCTATCCAGCAAATAGATAGGGCCGGTTTAGCTCAGTCGGTAGAGTATCCAACATGGAAGCGCAAGGTTCCAGGTTCCAGGTTCGATACCGGCCCTATTTTCCCATGCATTTTATATTTCACCATGTTATCCAGCAAAGTCAGATAGGACGTGTTTAGCTCAGTCGGTAGAGAATCCAACTTGGAAGCACAAGGTTCCAGGTTCGATACCGGCCCTATTTTCCTATGAATTTTATACATTTCCACCAATGATAAAGAAGGGCTTCCATATGCTATTCATAAGTGTGGTGCTCCAAAAGTATCGTTTCCTTTATTTCATTACAAGAAGCGGCTACCCAGCGTCACCTAAGTAGAGGGTGGGATAAAATCACGGTGTATTGATTCGTTTACTTTTGAGATTTACAAACTCTGGACATTTTTAAGTAGAATTTCAATTGTTATTTTTAAATATCTTCGAATATAAATCAAATCTTCATAATTCTTACACAAAAAGTAACAACTGGTGATATTCAATATATATATATATATATATATATATATATATACTTTGTCGTAAATTGTTTTATTTTCGCAGTTTCATCAGGACATACATATACACACCAACTGACATTTATATATATAGATGTTATGCAGCAAAGTCAGATACGGTGGGTTTAGCTCAGTTGGTAGAGAATCCAACTTGGAACCACAAGGTTCCAGGTTCGGTACCGGCACTATTTTCCTATGCATTTTATACATTTCCACCAGTAATAAACAAAAGCTTTCATACGCTATATAAGTGGAGTGCTCCAAAAGTAATGCTTCCTTTATTTGATTACAAAAAGCGGCTACCCAGCGTCGTCTAGGTAGAGGGTGGGGTAAAATCACGGTATAGAGCCCGGCTCTTGCAAAACAATGCCAGTTTTGCGACCCTCTGGTACAATCAAGGATCAATTAACTATCCTTTCAAGGGTGACAAAGTTTCTTTCTGTATATGAATCTCAAATGATCAAGAAGGCTGGTCAGGTAACAAATGGAATCAGTACGATGTGACAACTATGATGCCTCCCTCTGTCATTAGAAGTCAATTTATACGAAAGGCGGACCTGTGCACATCCCCGTAGAAAGGTTTAAAATTCCCGTGAGGCGCAGATCTCGCCTTCAGCATTTCTTATTGGACACTGCTAATCCAGCCTACGTGAGTAGAGGGCTCACCTTAAATATTTTTCCCACAATTTGTACTGACCAAAATAGGAAAACAAAAATATTTATCATGTTTGCAATAAGTTAAAAAAAATTGTATATCATTGTTTTGATGTAAATTGTCGTTTGAAAGATTTAATATATACTCGATGCCTGAAGTGCCATAGTTGGGTAATTGACCCAATTAACTTAAACTAAACACCACTAATATTTGTATTTTGGCGAAAAAGCAATCACCAATTAAGATAGGAACATCAACGCCCCATATAGGCAAGTTGGTAAAAACTAGACTCACCTCACTTATGGAAAACTTGCTACAATCCCTCCTGGACGAGACTGTCTGTATTTCACGTGACACTAATGCCCTTTGACAATGTATGAATCCATCTATTCTCCCTCTATATATGGTTAAATAGCAGGATGGATTGTAGTCTTGATATCGGTAAGAAGTACATTACTTCTTAGTCTGGTAAGCTTAGAGTCAGGAATAAACGTAATACTTCCCAATCTATGATAGTTGTACACAACGAAACTAGTATGCAACTAAACATTTATTACCCATTCCACCAATCAAAAATGATAACAAATATAAACCCAGTTAAAGCCGTCTTCGAGATTTTCTCACTTCCGCAGAATGCAGGTAAGTAAAAGCTTCCATTTTTCTGACAGTATAAATAAGTTGACCTTACCAACGCTCTCCAAAATTCTCTTAAAATCTTCTTAGCGTTAAATCATTTCAAAATATGCACGTAGTAAATAAACCAAACCGAAATTTACATAGGAACCAATACTCCAGTAACACCGGAAAGTTAAACCAAACAAGCACTAAAATTTGTATAAAAGAGTTGACCTTACCAATGCTCTCAAAAATTATCTTCGTAAAACATGCTTTTTCTTTAATGTTATATCATTTTAAATATGCACGTAAAAAACCCAAACAAACTAACCGAAATTTACAAAGGAGCCAATGCTCTAGTAACACCGGAAAGTTATGCCAAAAACCGCTAATATTTGTATAAATGAGTTGACCTTACCAATGCTCTCAAAATTCTCTCCGTAAATCATGCTTTTTTTTAGCGTTACATCATTTTAATTATGCACAAAAAAAACGAAAAAAAAACTGAAATTTACATAGAAATCCATACTCTTGTAACACCGGGAACTTAGGCTAAACACCGCTAATATTTACATAAATCAGTTGACCTTCCCAACGCTCTCCAGAAATCTTCGTAAAACGCCTTTTTTTAGCGTTCACTCATTTCAAAACATGCAAGTAGAAAATAAACCAATCCAAAATTTACATAGGAACCAATACTCTGGTAACACCGGTATCTTAAGCTAAACACCGCTAATATTTGTATAAATGAGTTGACCTTACCCATGCTCTCAAAAGAATTCTCTTCGTAAAACATGCCTCCTGTACATCCATCAAAATACAGAATCTCCGTTCCCTTATCTAGAAATTAATGAAAGACATACTTAAATCGGCTATCGATGTGCCCATCTAGGCAGGTCGGTGGTGATATGCATGTAAAACGTCTGTAGATCTAGACGTGTCAAGACTTGTTTATTCAATGTCCCGTTGAAACATGTTGAACTCGTAAAATTTGTCAAATGCTCTCCAAGGAGAGCAATGCACATGAGCCTTTAAAAAAGAAGATCATATTTAGGCTTATAAGCACGTTCGCGCCAAGGAGATGGCAAACGATTATAGCAATCCCTTGTGAGCTTTACATAAGCAGCAAGCCATGACACATTAAGTTAAGTATACCCCCCTACACACTACACACACACATACACATACACGCACATACTAAGGAAGCGCGTGGTGTAATGGTTAAAGTCATAGGAAATGGACTCGTCGCCCCGAGTTCGATTCCTGGATGCGGTATTTACATTTCACTTAGCGCTAATACCCTTGGGAAAGGTATGAATTCTACTCTCCCTCCAGCTATCGATAAATAGTAGGACAGACAGGGCTCTTTAACCTTGGTTAGGCAACCGGTCTACGAGAAGGAAAACTCTGAATTCAAACCTGTTAAACTCCGCTTAAGAAATTGACCTTGTGTCACATCCTGCTCGTGCGGAGGGGTTGGTATATACATACATATACACGCACACACACACGCATATACACACACGCACGCACACATGCATACACACATACACACGTATATAGTTATTTACTAAGCTTAGATGTGACACAAAGCCAGAAGTATGGGTCACCCAGTGAGAATCGAACTCACTGACAATGATCTGCTAATCTAGCTTGCTATTTATTTTTAGGTATAGTTATTTACTGAGCTAAGCTTGGTAAATAACTAATGCTAACCATTAGACCACGTGAGGTACCCAGGTTATTTACCAAGCGTAGCTTAGATGCGTCAGAAGACGAGAAGTGTGGGGCACCCAGTGAGAATCGAACTCACTGAAAATGATCTGCAAATCTAGCTTACTAACCATTACACCACGTGAGATACCCAGGTTATTTACTAAGCATAGCTTAGATGCAGCACAAGACCAAGAAATATGGGGCACACAGTGAGAATCGAACTCACTAACAATGGTTTGCTAATCTAGCTTGCTAACAATTACACCACGTGAGGTACTCAGGTTATCTACTAAGCGTAGCTTAGATGCGACACAAAGCCAGAAGTCTTAGCCCCCTGCAGAGGGGCAGTCGGGGTATTTTAAAGCCCCTGCCGACAGGGCCTTATTTAAGGGGATAAATGTGCAACATCGCCCAAAAGTAGGCTTTGTAAATGCATGATCAATTGATTCATTTTAACGGCACGGCAACCAGTCTGGGGGTATTTTATGCACAGTGCTGATAGAATTGCACACATTGTACATTTATATCTATATTTTCCAGCTTATTAACCACTATTAACAAACATATCTGGATTTAAATTATAAGATTTTAAAGCAATTTTATATCTAAATGTATTAAAAACACGGATTTCGGGAGGCTTCATTTGACGATTTTTAAATCTAAATGTGGCAAGTCACAAACCTATTTTTTCCCCTGGGTGATACTTTTTGATACTAAGAAAATCGACCTACCTGCCTTTGTTTTAAATATTACTGCTAATATATATATATATATATATATATATATATATATATATTATATATATATATATATGCATGTATGTAAGTTATCCACAGACACCTTGTTTCAACGTTGCACGTCTCTTCAGTGTGGCTAGGCACAGCAACTACCTCCGACCATGAGCGAAACCCGACTGACTTTTCTTCAGCTCGATCGTTAACCTCTTGGCAATTTGACAGCTGCTCTCTCTCTCTCTCTCTCTATATATAATATATATATATATATATAGAGAGAGAGAGAGAGAAAATGGCAAATAATAAAAACGCAAAAAAAAAATGTTTAATTATCAAAGCCGAAATGAATTTATATATATTTTCTATACGGCTGATACCGACAATAGCCAACTCCCCCCCCAGTTTACTTTTCGACAAAAAATAAAAATAAAAAAGATCTGAAAATAAATTTTCTTTTACTTAAAAAAATCCCTTATTTATTGGATGACCTCTCGAACACCCGCTTTGTAAGAACTTTGTGGCTGTTCTTTGTACCTATGTACATTAGGGTAGGTCCATTTTTCATTTAAAAAAATATCAAATTGTCCATTTATTCGAAAGTTGTGTGTTAGTATACTGAATACTAATAACAAATCCGCCCTGTCGGCTGGGGCGTTAGAATACACCGACTGCACCTCTCTCTCTCTCTCTCTCTCTCTCTCTATATATATATATATATATATATATATATATATAGAGAGAGAGAGAGAGAGAGAGAGAGAGAGAATGAACATTTAAAATAGCGGTTAATAAGCTGTTTAATATGTTGATATGTTGTCAAGTAAGATAATACCAAGAATATTTTTTTTAAATAATGTCGAACACAAATTACGTCACATAGTTTTGAAATGGAACGTTAACGACTAAACTACCCTAAGTTCTCTCTCTTTTTCCTTTTCACAATCATATTTGAATAATTTTCTGATGTAACACACACACACACACACGGCATTGGCATTGCAGTCTCAGAACAGTAAGTATTTTTGGTTCCCCTGAAGTTACAGCGCCACCTGTTACTGTGAAGTCCGACGTTCGAAAAACATTCTCGACCACAGATATCGCATGTAAAGGCTGTCACTGAAGATGTTGATGTGCCGGTACTTTGTTGCCGGAGATTTCTTCTGGACCTCTTGGCTTGAATATATATATATATATATATATATATATATATTATATATATATATATATATATATATATATATATATGTGTGTGTGTGTGTGTGTGTGTGTGTGTGTGTGTGAGTTTGGATAATATCAGGTGTTTCATTTATAGGATTCAACCAAAATTGAGAACTCAAACGTACATATAAGTATTTGCGTATATATTTTTTCTACATATACGCAGTATTATAAATAGATAGATTAATAAATGAATAACTTGGTATAGATATGAATAAAACCACAATAAAATGGCAAATAATAAAAAGCAAAAAAAAAAAAAAATATCTAAAATTATCAAAGCCGAAATAAATCTATATTTATACCAAAGTATCCATTTATTCCATGATATTGTTCTATACGGCTGATACGACAATAGCCAACTCCACCGACTTTACTTTTCGACAAAAAAAAAAAAAAATATCTGAAAAGAAATGTTTTTTACTATAAAAAAAATCCCCTTATTTATTGGATGACCCCTCTGACACCCGCTTTGTAAGAACTTCGTGGCTGTTTTTTTGTACCAATGATCATTAGGGTAGGTCGATTTTTCACATTTTTAAAATATCAAATAGTCCATCTATTCAAAAGTTGTGTGTTAGTATACTGAATACTGATACCAAAAATTAGATATTTTACTTGTATAATCATTTGAGGAAATAGCATCAAATATCGTCTACTAAAATCCACTAAAAATCCTCGTTTTCGTAAAATTTAGCCTAGAAATTGGTTAGAGAATTTCGATCAATAAGGTAGGTCGATTTTTCACTTTTAAAAAATATCAAATTGACCATCTATTCGAAAGTTGTGTGTTAGTATACTGAATACTGATACCAAAAATGAGATCTTTTACTTGTACCATTGTTTGAGGAAATAGCATCAAAGATCGTCCGTTAGAGCTTAATTAATGAGGTAAAAAGCAGCATATCAGAGGTGTCGGTAGTGATGGGGGTTGGTACATTTTCAATTTGAATTCTATTTATAATATTTGATTTGTTTCATTTTAATAAAATAAAATAACATTTCTGATTTAAATATAGAAAACTGTAAATTTTCTAACTAATTTCTAGGCTAAATTTTGCAAAAACGATGATTTTTAGTTCATTTTAGTAGACGATCTTTGATACTATTTCCTCAGACAATGGTGCAAATAAAAGATCTAAATTTTGGTATCAGTATTCAGTATATTAACACACGACTTTCGCATAGATGGACAATTTGATATTTTTGAAAGTGAAAAATTGACCTACCTTAATGTACATGTTTCCACTTTCAACTTATCATCATTGGATGATTGCTGTCTTCTGAGTACCTCCTTCATTGGCCCACACATATGAAGGTCTAAGACTGGAGAATGAATGAGACATGTGCTGTGAATAGTTGTCAGGTGTTTAAGTCACTGTGAGGCCCATCACTCATCTTCAAATTTGAACTCGTCAAAAACTCTAAGCAAAGGGCCTCTTCGGGCAGAACCGCATTTGAAGATAAATGATGAATGATCTGAGACATGAAAATCCTAGGACTCTCAATAACTTAAAATAAAACTGACTGAGAATCACAGGACGCACACGTTTCACTTTCTGACAGACCCTCATATCTCCAACTACTCTGCTATCTCATGCAACTTCAATTTACGATCGGCCAAAACAAGTGGAGTTTTTTGTGTTTTCCGGGACAACTGTCGAATTTGGGTGACCTGAGCCTTCAGCATCATTTGTGTCTGTACGACCGTGTTTAAAGATAGCACACCACCTCTTAACCGTTGTTTCCGACGGAGCAGAGTCCGAATAACACTTATGAAGCCATTGCTTTGCTTGAACAGTATTTTTTCCCACCATAAAGCAATGCTTTATCAACACACGAAATTCAGATTTTTCCATTGTTTTGAAAATTTGCAACAGTTGCTTCACTTAAATAACTGTAATTTGTAAACTAATTATCCGAATGGGCTCAAATTTTGACACGTGTCATTTTAAGGGTAGTACTTTATAAAAGTCATGTGGATTTTTAAAAAATTAGTCGATATGTCAGGGCTGGGGATTACAGGGTGATGTGCTATATAAGTATACGCTACACATATATTTGGGTACAAATCATCATTATCATCATCATCACGGATATGGTTCAACAATATCTCGCCAAGCGTTCCTATCAGTCATTGACCCCCTACCCTACTATTTACCCATAACTGGAGAGAGAATAGTTGGTTTCATACAGATGGGGTATATAACAGTAATGTGATACAGTGTCACACTGACATTGGCATTTACAATTAGAGATGAGTAAAATCTTTTCCTTTAAATTATCCCCTTCGGTTGTTGGTCATCATTCTGGAATGCAATGTGGAAGTTGTTTTCAGAGATAGTAGGTTTGCTATTGTTTTTTGGTGGGGGTTGTTTCCGATTTGAACCTCTGATGCCACTCCTGACAGGGGGTGGGGGTAAAGTTTAGGTACCATACATGTATGCAAAAAAAAGTAGGAGGTCCCCCAAAAAAAAATAATTTCCCTTAATAATGGATTAAAACAAAGCCAACTAACACCAACATAGAAATTTTAAGAAAGCCCAGATAGAACTAACTGAAACATACAAGAAAGAACAGCTGAACTTGCACAAAGGTGTCAAAATTAGAGTGACCCAGAAAAAATCAGAACCCACAAATTTTTTTAATAAAACTGTTAATTTTAACTATGGGGATCTAGGGTTAGGATTAGAGTTAGGGTTAGGCTTAGGGTTTAGGGTTAGGGTTGAGGTTTAGGGTTAGTTTAATGGGAAAATGAATAAATAATTTGGGTTCTGTTTGTATACCGGTGACCCAGGAAAAACAGAACCCACAAATTGTGTAATAAAACTGTTAATTTTAACTAGGGGGTTTAGGGTTAGGGTTAGGGGTTAGGCTTAGGCTTAGGGTTTAGGGTTAGGGTTGGGGTTTAAGGGTAATTTAATGGGAAAATAAATAAATAATTTGGGTTTTGTTATTTGGGTCACCCTAATTTTGACACCTTTGTGCAAGTTCAGCCGAAAGAACAGATACAATACATCCAAGAACAAATAAATAAAATTAGACATGCCGTAGAAACAGACAATGAAATTAGTGGTAGGAAAAGTACTGCTAGATCAAAGTTAAATTATAATTTACTCTGAATGAAACAAAGCATAATTGCTCACCATTAAGGAATCATTTTACTATTATTTTGTACCGGCCGTTCCTACAGTGGAGAATATACACCGGTTCTCACTATAAATAATGAGACACTGAGTGAAAAGGTTGTACTGTTACCGTTTAACGACAAGCTAGCCGTTCCTGTACCATTATTGTAAATACACTTGTCTTATTTTACCCTACCTCGACTTGACTTCTTTTTTACTGTTGGATTAACATCACAACAATAACCATCACTGATTTAAGGATTGACCTTTTGCGTAGAGTAAACATTTATATTTTGATATAAATATTATTCATTTTTTTCCTATTACTAGCAAAATGAAAAACGCCCTCCAGGCGATGTAAAAATAGATTTTTGAAACATATTGTCTGAGGGGTGGGAGTTAAAAATTTCAATGTCAGCGAGTTTGTACCCTAAGTAAGTAAAATTATCAAATTCATTAAAGGATTAAAAAATAAAACAATTTGAAATGTAAACTTTAAATATGTATTAAAATAAAACAAACTATGTATAGATATAT
>CM042166.1:27805707-27853207 GCA_023376005.1 Doryteuthis pealeii | reverse complement strand
ACACACACACACACACACACACACACACACACACACAAAATATATATACCCACACACATATACACACACACGCACATATACACACACACGCAAACACATAAACACTCGTTGAGACAAACATACACATACACACACACACATACACAGATACGCATATGCACATGTGACTTGAATATATCTAATGATCCCCCTAAAGTAAAAATCCATACGTACACCCACATTCATAAAAGCACATACACATGCACACATGCACTCAGATAGATACATACATACTCACACGTACACTCATACGCACATACACCGAATTCTTATTTTTCGTCACCTCAACTAAATAATCGACTAAAGAAAGAATGGGAAGAAAAGGACATGATACACAGAAAACATATAAAAAGAAAGAAAGGGAGTAGGGCCGAGCGCGCAGAAGCTATAATGCCTATCTGTTTCCATCGAACACAATGAAAAGATTAAAAGGAGGAAAGAAAGAAAAAGAGTGAGAGAAAGTTAAATCAATATTATACTTTTTTACATATTGAACTATTTAACAATAGCTCTTAAGTAAACATATCAAACGTTTTAATAATTAAATAATCATACTGTGGTATATCCACGGGTCCTGGAATATTTCTATCTTATTTTTATCGAACAACGTGTCACTTAGTTGAAAAAAAATATTCATCATATTTAAAGATCAAATTTATGTCTGTCTATTAGATTAGCTTTTTAATAAGGACAAAATGGAATTTTGATAAATTGAACTAAAATACGTTAAAGCTGACTAACTAACTAGTATATTTTCCTTCAATAATAATTTTCAATTATATTTTATAGTAATATCAATGAGTCATTATAATACTCTTGAATTATAATCTTTTGTTATATCTTACAGTAATAATAATCACAAAACAGATTCCAAATCATTTTAAAAGCTCCTAAGCATCTAGGATTCATTGCCTATTTCCATATCAACAAATTCTTTTATCATTCGAAAAACATTCAAAATCTTATAGGAAAACTTACAAATAAATTGCTAATTTTAACAACTCTAATTGTTCTTTAAAAATTAAATGAAGTTATTCAATTAATTTAAAATTTATTTGATAAATAAATGTTTACTTTAATAAAAATAATATAAAAGAAATTGATTAAGTCTCTAAGAAAATGAGTGAAGATCGTAACAATATGTAGTATTATTTATTCTTATTATCTATTATTTATTACATTTATTTTTAATGTTAAAAGTGCATATGGTTGTTATTCTCTATTACTGATGTTATTTGTCAATATGCAATATATTTATTTAAATCAATTTTAGTGAAATAAATAGTCTAGAAGACCGGGTACAGTTTCTGCCAGATGATCAAAGTTAAGGATTCCTGAGCCTTTTTATGGGTGAATGCACAAGAAACATATATACAAGAAGCAATCTGAGGGCCAACTTCAACAAAAAAGACGCAGGGGGAAGCTCTGACCAGACCTTCAGCTGCAGCTGCTGTGACCGCGTCTGCATGTCCTTCATTGACCTTAACAGTCAACGTGGACCATCCCTTTAATCTTCGTTCTCTAAGCCAAGCCATTATCTTAATATCGGGAATATTTGGACAATATGGCCTTTAGGCACCCCTTTTTGAGTTCGATTCAGAAGGACATGTTTTTCATTTACACCATCAATATCCGGTTTTTTGTTAAGGGTTAGGGTTAGTGATTAGGGTTAGAGGTTAGGGGTTAGGTTTAGGGGTTAGTTTTATAATTAAAAGAAAAACAACTCTTAAAATCGTATGTTAACAAACAACCGGATATTGACGGTGTAAATGAAAAATATGTCCTTCTGAATCGAGATCAAAAAGGGGTGCCTAAAGCTCATATGGTCCAAATATTCCCGATATTAGGATAATGGCTTGGCTTAGAGAACGAAGAACGAAAGCTCATATGGTCTGAATATTTTTTCTTATTTGTACCGATCAACGTGTACCTTTGCTAATAAAAACACTAGCGGGGCCTGTAGATATACAACAGTATGAACATTTTATGATAATAACATTGTAACAATCAAAACATCATACTGTGGTATATCCACAGGTTCTGCTAGTCTGTTATATTTTGTCTCTTATTTTTATCGAGCAACGTGTCCCTTTGCTAATAAAAAATATTTATCACATGTAAAGATCAAATTTATGTATAAATAGTCTAGAAAACCGGATACAGTTTCTGTCTGTTCCTTGAAGATGGTTTTATTTCAAGAAATATAACGTGAAAAGTACATTTGGGTATATGTAGAAGGGGTGGGCAGGGCAAGAATTTTAATATGTTGTCATGTATTAAAATCTAATAAACTTGTCTCGAAATAGATGTATTTATAAATGTTTTCTCGTTCTAAAAACGAAAAAAAAAAAAAACAGCAAACACACACATCAAACGTATAAAAATAAATATTGACAAATTAACTTATTTGTTTGGGTTGAGTTTGTGTCCCACAAAGACGCGTGCCTTATTTTGTAGAATGTCTCTTGGAAGTTATTTCTAGACATTACGTCAGCAGGGGATGAGGCTGGGGTGCTAGCTGTCTGGTCAGAGTCAAGGACAAAAGTGACATCTTTTTTGTCATGTCTTCTTTTCTTGGTCGAGTTTAACATTTTATAATTGTCGCTTGATAATTAGGAACACACGAGACACTCAATCTCTTCCTCTCTCTTTCGTTATCTCTTTTTATTTCTCTCTCTCTCTCCCTCCCTCTCTCTCTCCCTCTTTCTCTCTTTCTGTCTGTCTCTCTCTCTGTTCTGTCTGTCTGTCTGTCTGTCTGTCTCTCTCTCTCTACCTTGATCTTAATATATACATCCATTATAGTTTGTTTTATTTTGTTTTGTTTTACGGTATATCAACCTCAGTGGGTCATTTAATACCAAAAAAGTTTTGAAATAAATTCATTTTTTAATGGATACCCAATTTTTTTATAAACTAATTTTTCTATTTAACTCATAGATGGGACCCTAACAGATACTACCACTCCGGGTCAGAGTGGACCAGGGAGCAATGGGGATGAAGAGGTGCTCCACATTCCCCTGACCTCCAAACTGGAACCTCACCATCAGATAGAGTTTAACACCATTTCCAGGACATGAAGCCCCTCAGTTACTGCCTTCTAGACCCATATGATAAAAAAGGTTTGTGCTTGTCATGAAGGAAATAGGGTTGGGGCAATACAGCGCATCAGTAGCACATATTGGGTTATCTGATCTGAGCGGTAAAGTGGGGAGCTGACGGTAGTTGTAGCGCTCCACCTCAGCAAAAAAAGATGATCTTTCTAGTCTAGCACTAGTGAAAAGGGGATAGACTCCCCAGCTGTCCGGCTGATACCGACAATAGGTCACTTTGATTTTTGTAGAAATAGTCAGTACACTACACACAGTCATTGAGCAATGGTGTGTGTGTGTGTGTGTGTGTGTGTGTGTGTGTGTGTGTGTGTGTGTGTGAGAGAGAGAGAGAGAGAGAGAGAGAGAGAGAGAGAGAGAGAGAGAGAGTTCTTAGGGTTGGTAGGTTTTTCATCGCTCCTTAAATGTTAGCCGTGAAGTTCCTGGCAACAGGGACATTAAAAGATAAAAATATATCACCAATTATTGAATGGAATATCCTATGAAAATCAAATGTGTGCAGATCTCTAAATAATCCATGCTACCTTCGTCTACAAGAAAAGTTAACAATAATTAGATTTAAAGAAAAACCTTTTAAATAAGAGATTTGAATCAATCTGCGTGTCTTGTACTTCTTACTCGGATGGTTTGGGTGATATGTGGTAGGTAGCCTTACAGCTGTTTTCTCGTGAGGTGTTGTTTCCCCGTCTTGTTCAGGATCGCACGCAGGATTCTTATGCAGCTCCCATCTAGTTTATTCTCTAGTCGCTTCGTTAGGGTCCAAGTTGTGCAGCCGTACAGCAGCACGGATACGTCAACGGCTTGGAAGAATTGGGAAATCCAAACTCACAGACAAGTTAAATATATATATATATATATATATGTGTGTGTGTGTGTGTGTGTGTGTGTGTGTGTGTGTGTGTGTGTGCGTGTGTGTGTGGAGAAAAGTATACAAACACTGGAAATTGTACTGGATGGATGTTTTCGTACAATAAACATCTATCCAGCAAAATATCCCGTGTTTGTCTACTTTTCTCCACTTACTGTCGGATTGATTTCCACTTTTTAATCCCATAAGCACTCATTTACTAATATTAAGCTTAGAAACGCAACCTCTCTATCTTAAGATTTAAAAGATCAAAATATAACACCAATTATTGAAAGGAATATCCTACGAAATTCAAATATGTGCATATCCCTAAATGATCCATGTTACCTTTGTCTACAAGAAAAGTTAACTATAATTAAATTCCCGGATAAAAAAAAACCTTTTAAATAATAGATTTGAATCAATCTGCAATTGTAGACATAAGTTGGGTCGGTCACTAAAATATTATTACAACTACAATATTAAATTTAACTAAATAAATTAGGATTTAAGTGCTTAATTGGAGTCGTACCTAATTTTGAAAATTAATTAATTAATAATGAATTAGGCGGGAATACCTATTAAATGTATGGCTAAACAAATCGAGAAAAATCAATCTCTGTATGTACATTTCGGCCTATTAGCCTCATCAGCAGAGCTATAGATCGGAAGACCGCCTGTGCGTGATTTGAAACCGGACTGCCAAGCTGACAGCCGATCCCATAACCTCTACACTAAACGGACTTCTTAGATTTTATGATTTGTTTAGAGTAGGTTAATATTCACTTCTAGTGACTTTTATTACACGACGATATGATCCAATAAGCACTATTCTCCCAAAAATTATCGCAAAAGCATTCAAAACAAACCGTGTTTACAAATTAGGATTTTTAGAGAGTTTTTTTTATGAGTAATTGGTGTTTTCATATGTCCCTAAATTGTTAGACATGAAGTTCCTGGCAACAGGGACATCACAGAAATATTTTAAGAGACATCTCCCCACATCTGTTTTATTTCAATGTCAGTGTTATGAGGTGAAGCATAAAAAGTAAAGTCGTCGGGGTGGCCTAAAGTCGGTATCAGCCAGACAGCGAGGGATTCTATCCCCTTTTCACTAGCGCTAGACCAAGGAAATTGTTTTCGCATATGAGGTGGAGCGCTATTCTTATTAATATATCAACACTGAAAATTTCATTAAATTCTGTTAATTCCTTGATTTTTGGTATTTTTTTTCTTCTTTCGGCGGAGTGACATACGATGGTGGAATTTATGCCCGTTAAGTAGGTTTTAACCCAACATAATTTACTCTGTCAAAGAATTTAAATCGAATGATGGGGTTAAGAATCCGCATTACCCCCCCCCCCCCCACACACACACACATTGAAAATTTCATTAAATTCGGTTAATTCCTTGATTTTTAGTATTTTATTTTCTTTCGGCGGGGTGAATACGATGGTGGAATTTATGTCCGTTAAGTAGGATTTCAGTATATGGAACCCTAACAGGTACTACCACTCAATGTGTGTGTGTGTGTGTCTGTGTGTGTGTGAGAGAGAGAGAGAGAGAGAGAGAGAGAGAGAGAGAGAGAGAGAGAGAGAGAGAGATTTGTTAGGAGTGGTGGATGTTTTCATCTCTCCCTAAATTGTTAGCCGTGAAGTTCCTGGCAACAGGGACATCACAGAATATTTTAAGAGTCATCACATCTCCCCCCCCACACACACACACCGTTTTCTTTTTTTTTCAATGTCAGTGTGGTGAGGTGTAGACTTACAGGAATCCGGAAGCCCTAGTGGTTGCAGACAGGTCAGATTATAAAACCGCTTCCTCTTTCCTTTCAGGGGCCAAGTATTTTAAATGGGGGAACAATATTCCCTAAATATCCTTGGAAAACGACTGTCACGGATTTGGTATCATACATAAACATTATTCATTGTCAAGGTTGTCATTGGGTGTAGCAGATTTTTCAGGAGTCGGTTTATTTCAGTCGGTAGAACACTCACCTAGGATTCGCAATATATATCTATATATTAATACTGGTGTTCCTTAATCTTCCGTCCGTTATCATCTTGCAACACCCTCTGATTAAAAATGAGACCTATCCAAATCGTCCTGGATGAAATGCAAAAATGTAAATCCTGATTAAATGGTGTCACTTATCAACCGAATTCTTATTTCGTATGAGTGTCGACCCCTCAGCTAAATAATCCGTTTTTATCATAAGAAAGAAAGGACGTGCTACACAGAAAATATATAACAAGAAAGAAAGAGTGGAGAAAGATAGGGAGAGGGGTGAGAACGCGAAAACCATAATGCTAATCTGTTTCAATCGATGATGAAAAGAAGGAAAGAAAGAAAAAGAAGAGAGAGAGAGAGAGAGAGAGAGAGAAGAGAGAGAGGAAGGGTGAGAACGCGAAAACCATAATGCTAATCTGTTTCAATCGATGATGAAAAGAAGGAAAGAAAGAAAATAAGAGAGAGAGAGAGAGAGAGAAAGAGAAAAGAGAAAGAGAGAGAGAGAGAGAGAGAGAGAGAGAGAGGGGGGGGTGAGAACGCAAAACCATAATGCTAATCTGTTTCAAATCGATGATGAAAAGAAGGAAAGAAAGAAAATAGAGAGAGAGAGAAGAGAAGAGAGAGAGAGAGAGAGAGAGAGAGAGAGAGAGAGAGAGAGAGGAAGAGAGAGAGAGAGAGAGAGAGAGAGAGAGTTAAATCAGGATTATTATACTTTTTACATATTGAACTATATTGCAATAGCTCTTAAGTAAACATATCAAACGTTGTAATAATCAAATTATAATATTGTGGTATATCCACAGGTCCTGCTAGTAATCTATTATTATACTAAAGCTGAATGAATCAATGATTGTTTCCATAATACCTTTTTCCTATTTAGTTTAAAGACACAAAATACATGCCAAAATATTACTTAGTTCTGGGACTGAGTTATGTTTGAAAAAAATCCATTTTAATTGTTTCTAATTAGTCCTTATTTGCAAGTGGCTCAATTGGAGAGGCGCAGTCGGTGTATTCTAACGCCCCAACCAACAGGGCGATCTATTATAGTAAAGCTGAGGGAATCAAGGGTTGTTTGCTAAAGGCTTTATTCCCATTTGGTTCAATGATACAAAATTCATATCAAAATATTCCTTAATTCTAAGATTGAGTTATGTTTTAGAAATCCATTATAATTGGTTCTAATTAGTTGTAATTTGCAATTAAGTCAAAAACTGACCCATCTCTTACTTTATATTCTGCCTGTCACTTTCCCCTCCCTATATATATATATTGATTACCTCCTCATTATTTATGTTAGTTTCTCAGTGAGTGTAAAGAGAATGATTTAAAGAGTATGAAATGATTGTTACCTTAAGACTTTTTTCCTATTTAGTTTAAAGACACAAAATACATGCCAAAATATTATTTAGTTCTGGGATTTTTGGAAAAAAAATATTTTTATTGTTTCTAATCAGTCTTTATTTGCAATTAAGTCAAAAACTGACCCGTATCTTACTCCACATTCTGTCATTTCCCCTCTCTCTATATATATCTCGATTAACTACTCCTTATATATGTTAGTTTCTCTGTGTATGTAAAGAGAGTGATTGGAGAGTAGAAGAGGGAGATGGAACTTCCCACTTCAATTTTCATCAGCAGTTAGATACTAAGGACTGGTTTATTTATAGAAAAATTCAAAATAATGCAAACCCAAACGGTGACCTACCGTAAAATTCCTACCAACCAACTAATCAACCAAAATTTATATATAGATTTCTTTTTTCGGTAACACATTATTTTTTCTAGTTATAAAATTCAAATCAGCTATATGAAAATAATCCTCAATTTGTGAAGAAATCCCGCCAAAAGGCGTCAAGCTGATAATGGCGTCTTTTTTTATAATGGCTTCCAAAGAAACGTCACAATCTTTTCGGTTTTATCTGTTTGTCTTCTTTTCTTGCGACTAATGAGAGCATTTGCATAATGTAATGGCGGACGGCGGCCATATTTCTTTTTTTTTGGCAATGAATAAATTAGGAATGTTTGGATAAGGTGAACTGGAATATATCCAGTGTTTGGCTCCCAAGATGTAAAACCGTCACAACTTACCCCCACCCTATTCTGCAAAAAAATATAAATAAATTATGAAATTGATAAAATGACAAAAGATGTATATTTATATGTAAAATTCTGATTGTGTTTATATGTATATAAGCATAACCCAGCTAAAACGTTCACCTCACACACACACAACACACACACACACACACACACACACGTGCACTACACACACACAGACACACAGACATACACACTACACACACAACACACACTACCACACACACACACACACACATAGACACACACACTACTCACACACACACACACACAACTACAACACACACATACACACATACGCGCACACACACACGAAACGCGCACACACACACACACATGTACACACATTTATAAATAAATGTCTATTTCTTCCTTTTTTATTTATTTATTTTTTATGGATTTTACAACATCTCAACCCTTGTTGGGTTATTCTATGCCGAAGAGGTTTTGTTTTGTTTTGTTTGGTTTGTTTTGCGGCATATCAACCTCAGTGGGTCATTTAATGCCGAAAAAGGTTTTGAAATGAATTCATTTTTAACGGATACTTAATTATTTTTATAAAAATATTTTCCTATTTATCCCATAGATGGGACCCTAACTGGTACTACCACTCCGAGTCACAGTGGACCAGGGAGCAATGGTGATGAAATGATGCTCCACATTCTCCGGACCTCCAGAACTGGAACTTCAGCATCAGATAGAGTTTAAGGTCATTCCCAGGACATGAAGACCCTCGGCTACCGCCTTCTAGCACCCACATGATAAAAAGAGTTGGGAGTTGCCATAAAGGCAATAGGTGTTGAGGCAATCATATTGTTGGATTATTTGGAATATAATAAGCCATGCTGCAATCTACCACTTAAATCTATAGACAAAGTAAGGTCACGTGGTTTAAACCTCAGCCAATCAACAGCCCGAATAACGTGGTTGGTTAACTACTTAATCGGCTGATACTGACAATACGTCTATTTGCAATCATTGACGAAGGATCTGCAAGACTAAGGAGCACCAAGGAACAACCAAAGGATTCTTCAGTTAGGATCAGCGCTCTGCTTAACACAAAGGATGTCGCTGGACAGCGCTCTTGCTTGAAGCCTGAAGATGGCCACAAAAATCGCAACACATATAAGTACTAGCCAATTGATCGGAGGGGGTCTCTCTGGCCGCCCGCCTAACCCAAGTAAGACGTTTTGTACTATTCATGGATGGTTATTGAAGATTCTTTTTTTCTTAACTCATTTTTTTCTATTTACCCCGTAGCTGGTACCCTAAATGTTACTACCACTCCGGGCCAGAAAGGACATGGGAGTAATTGTAATTAAAGGGTACTGTCCACAGTTCCAGAATTGGAACTTCACTAGATGCAGTTTAACGTCATACCCAAGGTCATTAAGATCCTCAGCCACCGCCTTCTAGCACATATACGATAAAAAGGGCTGGAGTTTGTCATGGGGGCAATAGGGTCGGAGCAATTATATAGGTGCTAGAGTTTGGAGAGACCAGCCAATTGATCAGAGGTATCCTCTCCGAATGTCCGACTTTCCTAAGTAAAGGCCAATGTGGAGTGCTGTGTGTTATGGATTGCTCAGCCACCAGGATTCCGACCTTAAGCATCACGGGTCGCCACTCACAAACAACAGGTGGCCTCACTGGGGCTGTCTTGCCTCTTAACAGAAGTGCAGTCGGCATACAGCAGCAGTCAACAACCAATTCTCTTTGTTTGTATAGCATGATGGTGCTTAACACTAATGACCCGATCATGATAAAGCATACACACATGTTAAGGTAGTATTCAGGAATAAGACTGGCTAATTGGATTTCAACAGGAATCAATAATGGAACACCTTGGAACATCTTTACAATGGAGTAGAAAAGAAGAGACGTTTTGTGAGAGATGGGAAATTAGCATATATACGTTGAATCAAGTAACCAAAGAAGTAATCATTTTAAAAATTCAAAGTAATTCTTTAATGAAATAAAGATACACGGGCAATATTTAAGAGAATCTATATTTAAAATACGAATATTTTTTGAGGAAATAACATAATTTTCTTTCTTTCTTAATCAAATTAATAAAATCAAAATTTGAATTTTTATAAATTTGAAAAATTCAAAAGTAATTTAATTTATAAATGGCAATTTCTATCTGTCTGTGTAATAACCAGACCAAGCAAAAATTGTAATCGAAAAGTCAGTATGGAAATGCGAATACCGGCAGANCTTGGTCCTTCCTACTGCATCTTTTTCTTCTTCTTGAGAGTTGGCCTTCAGACTGTTTGTATATATGGTATTTGCGTATTCACCCATTCATAAAGCCTCATGCAATCCTAACTAATATGGTCATCATCTGGCAGACAACTTGAACCCGTCTCTAGATATTTACTTCGCCAAATTCAATTTGAATTACAATGATATTGCAATATTGAAAAAAAAACAATCAGTATAGCGACAAACAACCATTGACATTAAAATAAATGCTAATAAATAATAGATAATAAGATAAATAAATACATGTTGTTACGATTCTTCCATTCATTTTCTGAGAGACTTAAATCAATTTATTTTAATACTTATTTTTATTAAAGTAAAATTTAATTTATCAAATAAATTTTAAATTAATTGAATACTTCATTTGTAATTTTAAAGAATAAAAAAAAAAAAAAAAAAAAAAAAAAAAAAAAAAAAAAAAAAAAAATAACAAAAAAAATAAATAAAAAATAAAATAATACAAAATAAAAAAAAAAAAAAAAAAAAAAAATATAAAAAAAATCTAATTAGAGTGGTAAATTTAGCAACTTATTTGCTAAGTTCCTATAAGATTTTGAATGTTTCGAATATAATAGAATTTTTGATATGAAATAAGCAATGAATCCTAGATGCTTAGGAGCTTTAAAATGATTTGAAAATCTGTTTTGTGATAGTATTACTGTCAAGATATAACAAAAGATTATAATTCAAAGATATCATTAATGACTCATATATACTATAAAATATAATTGAAAAATATTATTGAAGGAATACTATACTATTACTTATCAGCTTAACTTATTTTAGTTCAATTTATCAAAATTCCATTTTTCCTTATTAAAAGCTAATCTAATACAGACATAAATTATTTTAATATGATGATAATTTTTTTTCAACAAAAGTGAACACGTTGTTCGATACAAAATAAGATAGAAATATTCCAGTGACCCGTTGGAATATACCAGATCATCATATTTTTTTTTTTTTGTCAATAGTTAAACGTATTTGATATGTTTACTTAGAGCTATTGCTAACTGTTCATAAGCCTAAAAAAAATTTATTAATATTGATTTAACTTTCTCTTACTCTTTTATCTTTTCTTCTTTTCTTGTAATCTATTTCATATTGTTCGATTGGAAAACAGATAGGCGTATATCGCTTCCCGCATCGGCCCTACTCCCTTCTTTGTTTTATATGTTTTCCTGTGTTATCATGTCGCTTTCTTACTATTCTTTCTTTAGTCGACTTATTAGTTGACCGGTGAACGAATACAACAATAAGAATTCGGTGTATGTGCGTATGGAGCTGTTACGTGTGAGTATGTATGTATCTATCTGAGTGCATGTGTGCATGTGTAGGCTTTTGTGAATGTGGGTGTACCGTATGGATTTTTACTTTAGGGGATCTTAGAATATTCAAGCTCACTAGTCTGCATTATGGTATCTTCATGTTTGTGTGTGTGTGTGTGTACTGTGTATGTTTGTCTCAACGAGATGTTTTATTTTTGTGTTTTAGTGTGTGTATATGTGCGTGTAGGTGTGTTATAAAATTAAAATAAAAAAAAAATAAAATTATTATTATATTTTAATATTATATATGGTGTTGGTGTGTGTTGTGCTGATGTATGTTTCTGTGTATGTGTGTGAATGTGTTGTCTTACTTCAATAGATACGCTGGATACATTTAAGCACATATCTGTGTTGCGTAGGTATGTATATGTATGTCCAGTGAGTATGTGTGTTGGCGTGTGTATGTGGTGGATCGGCGGTGCGTGCTTATTGTTTATGTGTAGTGTTTTTTGGGGGATTTACATCAAATATGGTCCGTTGGACTAATTTCAAAACACCACACATGTTAACCTTTCAGGATACAATTCCATGAAGAATCTAGTTATGTTAAACAAGTGTAGTTCCTTTGTATGTGTGTTGTGTGTGAGTAGTGTTGGGGGATGAGATGGATGCGACGGCATGGAGTCCTCATGGGTTGTCTCGCTCGTCGGACAGAACGAAAATTAGTAAATCTCTTCGACTGATTGATATCGATCCTTGTTGAGTTCTTAAATTTTTTAGCGCCAAAAAAAAATGTAAAAAAAAGAAAAAAATGACTCATGTCCTTTTTCTGTTTCCGCTTCTTCTAACCCCACAGACACCATCCCCCATCTCCATCCACCCTCTCTCTCTCTTCTCTTCTCTCTCTCTCTCTCTCTCTCCTCCTCATCCAAGTAAAATACGAATTGTATCGTATTAATCATATCTAAAATAAACCATTTCGTTTTCCGACCGCTAATGTGTAGAGGGTAAGCTTCAAGCGAAATTTGGGGATCTTTCTTTCTGCCTTATTTTCTCTAAGCCCTGTCAGGTGGGACTTAGAATACACGACCTGTACTCTGCAGAGAGGAGACCCCTATCGGGCCACCTGGTGGCCACTGAGTGTTACCCGTGATGCCTTTAAGGACGGAATCCTGGTAAGATAAGCTGTCATGACTGCACACTCCTTCTTAGATTATAGGGAATATATGAAATGAGCAGATGAAGAGAAATAAAAGAACCAAAAACTGTTTCGCAATATAGATGGAGAGCTTTTATTTGATCAGACGTTAACTCTAGGACGCAGAGTCAGCGCTCAGAACTCTTTTTTTATTTATTTACTTATTTAATTCTAAATTTTATTTTATTATTTACAACCCATCAGACCATTACATAGAAAAGTTGACATTCGGGAGGAGCTTCTGATCAATTGGATCAATATGAAAAATCAAATAGATGCGAAATGGAGTTATCGAATAATATAATTAACCGTATTGCCGACTATAGGCGCCACTTTTCCAAAATCTTGGCTTAAAAAGCTGCACTGGTCATATACATCGTAGATGACAGTCTTTATTATTATTTTTTACATCAGTATTAGCTGATGCTCCTTCTGGGAGTCAGAGTGACAGCAAGTCTCTCAGGTCTCCAGACTCTTCTGAAGTATTCTGGCAGATGCAGTAGTGCGTGTTCTGAATGGTTTCAATCCTTCTCTGATTTTCAAACTTTCCAAAACCCTTTTCTAATCGTTTTGGGGTGTTCCCGTAGCACCAACTATCATTGGTGATAACTTTGACTTTCAATTCCATAACTTTTCGTTCTCTGGCAGGTCCCAGATATTTGTCATTTTTCATTTTTCTTAGCTTCACCCGTGATCCTGCTGGACTGCAAAATCACTTTTGAACAAGTTCTATTTTTTATTGTTTCATCAACACTAGGTCTGGTCTTCTTGCTGGGATGAGGTGATTCGTTTTTATTTCAAAGTCACCATGCGGTATATTTATGTGTTGTCGTTTCAGAGCAGATTCTGTTATGCATATACATTTTTTTTGATATGGTCAAAATTAAATTTTTTTGCATAATTCCCGTGATCACCTTCCCAACCAGTGTGTTTAAGATTTGTATTACCCGTGGCTATTGCTACATCGCAGAGTACTGGCTTTCACAGTTCTCTCTTATACCACTTATTATTATTGTTTAATTTAATTATTTTATTAGCAACAGACAACACCTCCGGCGTCGTGTAAAATTACATTTTTGAAAGACATTGCTTGAGAGGGTGGGAGTTAAAAATCCAATGTCAGAGCGTTTTGTATCTAAAGTAAGGCAAAATCTTTCATATTTATTAAAGGGGTAAAAAAACAAACAAAAAAAAAACATTTCGAAATTTGGACAACTTGAGTCTCGTTCCTCTCAATTAAAATGTTGCGGCATGTAATAATCAAACATTATTTTGAATTTTTCACATCCTTTTTACACAAAACTCTTAGGTATTTATTTAATTTGTAAACTTTTTAGTTAACTACAGAAGTTACTAAAAAAAGTAAAATATAAGTAAAGTTAAAAAAACAATTTTTAAAATTGCTTATAAATTTGGGTGTAATCTAGCATAAATATTGTGACGTAAGCTGTAAACGTATAGATACGTGGACATAGTTAGTTTAGTATCAGTTCGACCCTAGCTTTGGAGGAGAAAGGACGCGTTTGTCTCTCTCTGCATGGGTCATCTTCAAACCATGGTGGAATGGAATAGGAATCCATGGGCTAATAAATAAAAGCCTTGATCAAGTAAAAACTTATAAGTCTTGTTGGTTATTAAATATAAAAACAATGACTATCCCAAAAAGACCAGCCAGAAGTTAGAGACTTAAAGGAACAGAAGAATTGGAATCACTAGGACATAAGATGTCGGCCATAGCAGACTAGAAAGACAGGAAAGCAGGACACCAACCGTAGAATGAAGTAAATCAAGTCAGACATCCATCTTTCTCTTATTTGTAAGTCTCGTAATCTCTCTCTCCTTCTCATCTCTCTCTTTCTTTCTCTCTCTTTCTCTCTTTTCTCTCTCTTTCTTTCTTTTCTATCTCCTTTTACGCTCTTTTCTCCTGCTCTGCTTTTTTCTCTCTCTCTCTTTCTCTCTCTCTCTCTTCTCTTTCTTTCTTCTCTCTCTTTTCTCATTATTTCTTTCTTCTTTCTCTTTCTCTCTCTTTTTCTCTCTCTCCTTCTCTCTCTTTTCTCTCTCTCTTTCTCTCTTTATTCTCTCTCCTCTCTCTTCGTTATTTTCTTCTGTCTCTTTCTTCTCTCTCTCTCTTTCTTTCTTTCTTTCACTCTCTCTTTTCTATTTTTTTCTTTCTTCTCTCTCTCTCTTCTCTCTCTCTCTCCTCTCTCTCTCTTCTCCTTGTCTCTTTTCTCTCGTCTTTCACCTCTCTCTTTTCTTCTCTCTCTTTTTCTTCTTCTCTTTTTCTTCTCTTCTCTCTTCTCTCTCCCTCGTTTCTTTCTTTTCTCTCTTTCTCTCTCTCTCTCTTTCTCTGATTTTTCTTTCTCCTCTTGGCTCTTCCTCTTTCTCTCTCTCTCTCTCTTTTCTCTCTTTCTCTCTCGATATATTATTCTCTCATAATATTCTAGTTCTCTTTCTCTTTTTTTCTTCTCTCTCTTTCTCTCTCGTTTTTTCTTCTCTTTTTATCTCTTATATCTCTCTCTATTCTCTTCCCTCTCTTTTTCTCTCTCGTTCATTTCTTCTTCCCACTCTCTCTTTCTCTCTTTCTATCCTTTCTCTCCTATTTCTCTCTCTCTCTTCTCTTTTCTCTCTTCTCTCCTTCCTTCTCTCCTCTTCTTCTCTCACCGTTATGTTACGCCGATTTCAAGGAGTGGTATTTTTCCTTAGATGTATCCCTATTGTTCCGGCATAGTAATGTCTAATTTGGAAATCATTTTAATAGTTTGACTTTTGTTTCAAATAGGCGTTGGAGGAACTTTTTAAAGATCTTATTCCGAATAATGACGTCATCGTTTTTGCCGCTTCATCCCAACATGCGTCGGAGAAAAAACACGATTATTAGGAAAAAGTACTATTGGCGTTTCCTGTGCACCTGAGGTAAGGCCGAAGAAGTACAACACTTAAACTTTGTGTTTATACTACCACAATAAAGGTGAGGAAGCAACAGTCCGAAACATCAAATATTTTCTTTTGTTTTTTTTTAATCATGCATTCTGGAAATTTGACCCTCAGATAGAATAGTTTTATTTGAATTATTCGGATATTGTACCTCATCTTTGTGTTAATTCTGTTACATCGTTATCGGCCCGAATGTGCCACTCCGTCGTCTTCAGGTCTCTTTCTTGTGGATCGGAACTTTTCTCGACTCGGAACTTCATTTTGTCGAGTTCGAAAACGAGCGTTCCCGGATGATTTTCTTGCTTCGAACCTTGGGAGCCCTATTCTCGAACAGGAACCTATTTTTCGAATCGGAACCTTCTATGTGTAGATCGGGAGCATTTTTGGCAATATACCATCTAGGGGACCCCCTATTTTTTGGCAATACATGTATTGGGTATTAAACCATTTACCCCCACCCCCTGTCAGATGTCAGACATAGAGGTTCACTTGCGGAAAACAACCCCACCAAACAACAATAGCTAAACCTACTTCTCTGAAAACATAACTTCACATTGCATTCCAGACTGGATGAGCAACAACCGCAGTAATCGTCTTATTTATAAAACCAGCCCAATGGAGATTCGTCCGTATTTTGTGTCTGGTAAGAGAATAACTACTGCATTTGTTACGTCACATTACCCTTAAAATAAATATACATAGAATAAATACACTCAAATTTTAACATGCAGCATTATTACAGTTCTCATTGTTTTTTTAAAACAGTTTAATACAAATACATGACTGCGTATTATTTATCTATTATAGTTGTTATTTTAATACATATTTAGAAGTTTACATTTCACAATTGTTTTATTTTTTTTAATTAACCTTTAAGCGCTGAATTGAGTTGATTTTACTCTACTTAGCAGTACAACTCGCTTGACATGTGCATTTGTTTAAACTCGCACCCCTCAGACATATGTTTCAAAAATCTATTTTTACATCGACCTGGAGGGCGTCTTTCATTTATTTGCTAGTAATAGGAAAAATGAAATTATATTTGATCAATCAAAATATAATGTGTTATTCTACGCAAAAGGTCAATCCATAACATGATGCGTTATTGTTGTGATGTTCAATCCAAAGCAGTAAAAAAGAAAGTCAAGTGCGATGGTAGGGTAAAATAAGACAGTGTATTTACAATAATGGTACGGACGACTAGCTTGGTCGATTATAAACGGTAAAGTACAAGCTTTTTCACTCCGTGGATCTCCATAATTTATATAGTGAGAACGAGGTGTATATCTCCACTGTTAGGGACGGACCGGTACACCACCGTTTATATAATAGTTAAAAAGATTCCTACATGGTGAGCGAATTATGCTTTGTTTCTTCAGTGTAAAGTTATGATTCTAGACTATTGATTAGCAGTATTTTTCCTATCACTCATTTCATTGTCTGTTTCTACGGCATGTCTAATTTTATTTATTTGTTCTTGGATGATATTCTATTGTTCTTTCGGCGAACTTTGCAAAGGTGTCAAAAAATTAGGGGGGGACCCAAATAACAAAACCAAATTACTTTATTTATTTTCCATAAATTACCCTTAAACCCCAACACTAAACCATAAACCCAAGCCTAAGCCTAACCTAACCCTAACCTTAAACCCTAGTTTAAAATTAACAGTTTTATTACAAAATTTGTGGGTTCTGTTTTCCTGGGTCACCGGTATACAGGGTGCCAAAAAACAGAACCAAATTATTTATTCATTTTCCCATTAGGATACCCTAAACCACCACCCTAACCTGCACTCCTACCCTAAACCTAACCCTAATCCTAAACACCTACGTTAAAATTAACAGTTTTTATTACAAAATATTGTGGGTTCTGTTTGTTTCTTGGGTCAACGGTATACAAGGGGACCAGAAAAAAAACAGAAACCACAAATTATTTTATTCATTTTCCCATTAAACTAACCCTAATCCCCAACCCAATACTCTAACCCAACCCTCAACCCTAACCCTGACCCTAGAACCCATAGTTAAAATAAAACAGTTTATTACAGAAATTTGTGGTTCTGTTTTTTTACTGGCGTCACCCTTAATTTTGAACCTGTGCCAAGTTCAGCTGTTCTTTCTTGTATGTTTCAGTTAGTTCTATCTGGGCTTTTCTTAAAATTTTCTATGTTGGTGATTAGTTTGTTTGGTTTTATTGCATTATTAAGGGAAATTTTTTTTAAGGACCCCCTAACGTTTGGACATTACATTGTATGTATTCATAAAACTTTACCCGCCCCCTGTCAGGAGTGGATCAAGAGGTTCAAATCGGAAACAACCCCACCAAAAAACAAATAGCAAACCCCACTAATCTTTGACAAAACAACTTCACATGCATTCCAGAATGTGGACCAACACCGAGGGGAATATTTAAAGAGGAAAAGATTTTACTCAATCTCTTATTGTAATGGCCAATGTCAGTAGTGAACTGTATCACAATTACTTTATACTCCACTGTATGAACATCCCAAACTATCTCTCTCCAGTTATGTAAATAGTTTGGGCTAGGGGTCTCAATGACTGACTGGAACGCTTGGCGAGATATTTAGTTGAATCACTACTCCGTGAATTGATGATGATAGATGACGATTTTGTACAATTAAATATATGTGTACGATACTACTTATCACTAAGCACATCACCTGTAACTCCCCGGCCTGACATGATGACTATTTTTTTAAAAATTCCACATGTTTTATAAGTCTTACCCTTACAAATGGACACGTGTTCAAATTTGGCCCATTCGGATAGTTTACACAATTACAGTTATTTTAAGCTGAAGCAACTGTTGGCAAACTTTTTACACTAACAATGGAGAAGATGCTGATTGCGTCTTGTTGAATTAAAGCATTGCGATATGATGGGAAGAAATACCTGATTTCAGCCGAAGCAATGCTTTCATACGTGTTTATTCGGACTGCTGCGTCGTCGGAAAAACGGTAAGAGGTTGGTTTGCTATCGTAACACGGTCGTACAGACACAAATGATGCTGAATGCTCAATCGGCCAAACAAGTGGAGTTTTTTGTGTTTCCGGGACAACTGTCTGAAATTTGGTGATACCTGAGCATTCAGCTCATTTGGTCTGTACGACGTGTTTACAGATAGCACACACTTCTTAACCGTTAAGATTTCTCACGGAGCAGAGTCCGAATGAACAACTTATGAAGCCATTGCTACGGCCGCCTTACTTGAAACAGTATTTCTTCCCTATATCTTCAATGCTTTCACACCTCACTTCAGATCTTTCCATTGTTATGAAAATTTGCAAACATGTTGCTTCGCTTAAATAACTGTAATTTTGTAAACTATACCGAATGGCTCAATTCTTTTGACACGATGCTCTCTTTAGGTAGTACTTTATAAAAGTCATGTGAACGATTTTTAACAAAAAATAGTGCGATATGTCGGGCCGGGGATTACAGCAGGTGATGTGCTAATCATAAGTATACGTACACCATATATTATGTACAAAATCGTACTTCATCCATCATCACGGATTGATTGTTCAACAACCTACTCGCCAAAAGGCTTCCTATTCAGGTCAATTGACCCACTTACCCACTATTTACCCATAACTGGAGAGAGAATAGTTGGTTTCATGACAGATGGGGTAGTCTATAACAGTAATGTGATACAGCTGTCACACTGCATTGCGCATATTTACAATAGAGATGAGTAAAATCTTTTCCCTATTAAATAATATCCCTTCGGTTGATTGGTCATCATCTGGATGCAATGTGGAAGTTGTTTTCTCAGAGATAGTGGGTTGCTATTGTTTTCTGGTGGAGTTGTTTCGATTTGAACCTCTTGATGGCCACTCCTGACAGGGGGCGGGGTAAAGTTTAATTACCTACATGTATGCCAAAAAAACGTAAGGGGTACCGCTAAAAAATACATTTCCATTAAAATGCATAAAACAAACCAAACTGATACAACCAACATAGAAATTTTACGAAGCCAGATAGAATAACTGAAACACAAGAAAGAACAGATATGAACCTGCACAAGGTGTCAAAATAGGGTGACCCAGAAAAAACAGGAAACCCACCAAATTTTGTAATAAAACTGGTTAACTTTTACTATGCGGGTCTAGGTCAGGGTTGGTTTAGGCGTTGGGGTTAGATATTGGGTGGGGTTTAGGGTCTAAGTCTAATGGGGAATGATAAATATTTGTGTTTCTGTTATTTTTCTGGGTCACTGTATACGCTTGACCCAGAAAAAAACAGAACCCACAATTTGTAATAACAATGTTAATTCTTAACTAGGGGTCTTGATTAGGTTAGTTAGGGTTAGGGTTAGGACGTCAGGTTTAGGTGGTGATGGTTTGGATTAGTTATAGGGAAAATGAAAAATACATATTGCTCGTCTCGTTTTTTTTGGTCACCTGTTATACCGGTGACTCAGGAAACAGAACCCAAATTTTTAAATAAAACTGTAATTTAATAGGGGTTTTAAGGTGCAGGGTAGGGGTTAGGCTTAGGCTTAGGGCTTATTGGTGTAGGGTTGCGGGATTTAAGGGTAATTTCATGGGAAAAATAATAAATAATTTGGGTTTGTTATTAAGGGTCACCCTAATTTTGACCCTTGTGCAAGTGTCAGCGACACTCAAACAGATAGAATACATCCAAGAACAAATAAATAAAATTAGACATGCCCGTGAAACAGACAATGGAATTCAGTGGTAGAGGAAAAGTACTGTAGATCAAAGTGTAATTCATAATTTACACTGAAGGAAACAAAGCTAATTGCCTCACCATTAAGGAATCATTTTACTATTATTATAACGGTATGTTACGGCCGTTCTTACAGCTGCGAGACTATACACCGGTTCTCACTATAACTAGTGAGCACCTTTAGTTGAAAGGTTGTACTTTACGTTTTAACGACAAGCTAGTCGTATCCACTGTACCCATTATTGTAAACTACACTTGTACTTATTATTACCCATACCTCGACTTGACTTCTTTTATTAACTGTTGGATTAAATGCACTAACATAATAACCTCAATGATTTAAATTGACCTTTATGCGCTAGAGTAAACCATTTATTAATATTTTATTGATATAAATATTATTCATTTTTTTACTTAATTACAGCAAGAAACTCGCAAAACCACGCCTTCCAGAGCGGATTGTTGACAAAAGAACTGTTATTTGTTAAACCATTTGTTGAGGCGGTGGGAGTTAAATAAAAATTGCCGACATACGTCAGCGAGTTCGTGTACCCGTTAAGTAAGTAAATCATCTCAAATTTCATCTAAAAGGATTAAAAAAATAAACGACAAATTATGAAATGTAACTTTAAATTAATGTATTAAATAAAACAAACTTATAGTATGAGATTACATTTAATACCAGTCAAGTATTTATTAAAAACCTTGTTTTAAAAAACAATAGGACTGATCTAACGCTTGTCATGTTAAAATTTTTGGCTGATTATTCTACTGGTGATGATCTGATTTTAGAAACGTGTAATGTGCACGTAAGCAGTGACGTAGTTTCTTTTTCACAGACAAAACTTTGAAGCGAATCTTCCATTATTAATACTCCATTTACTTTCGGTTGTTCAGGCATCATTCCTGGAATGCACAATGTTGAAGTGTTCCACATAGTAGGTTTGCTTATTGTTTTGGTGGGGAGTTGATTTCCCGATTTGAACCTCTGATGCTAGCATACTGACAGGGCGAGTTGGGGGTTAAAAGTTTAGAATACATACATGCTACTGCCCAACAAAAAGTAGGGGGATCCTTAAGCCGAAAATGTCGATATGCAAAAATGGCTCCCGCTACGACAAAGCGTCCCGAGTCGAACAAAAGTTCCTGAGTTCGGAGAATGGCTCCCAAGTTCGACAAGAAATATCCCGGGCCTTCTTTTCGAACTCGGAAACAAGAAGGTTTCCCGACGTCCGAGAAAGTTCCCCCCGAGTCCGACCAAGGAACATACCCTGAAGACGACGGAGGGGCCACATCGGCCCCGAACGTTTGTACAAGCTAACCCAACCTACAGACATGAGGACAATTCGAATAATCCAAATAATACTATTTCATCCCATGAAGGGACGTCCTCGGAAACTTATAAGGATAGCCCAATGATAACAAATAAACAAAGATAAATAATTGATTTCGGCTGTTCCGTCTAACCTTATATCTGTAGGGTATGTCTCCTAATAACAAAAAAGTTTCAACGGGGTTGTTCATTCTTCCGCGTTCCTCAGGTGCCACAGGAACCTGCCCAATAGTAATTTTACATCTTAATGAGTCCTCGTCACTGTTTCTACCCAGACCCGATTGTTGGGATACTCAGCGCCCGGCAAAACGATGACGTCATTCATTCCGAATATAAGATCTTTAAAGTCCTAGCCCATATTTGCACACAAACAAGTCAAATATTAAAAATGCAGTTTCATTTAAGACCATTACTATGCCTCGCCGATACATAAGGGAACAATCTACAAGGATCCGAAACTACTGTGACATCGGGTTTATACCCAAACGCGTACTGTTGATTAGAGAGATGAGAGAGAGAATTCTGAATGAGAGAGATGGCAAGAGAGAGGACAGCGAGAGCAAGCGCAGATCGACAGAACACAGCCCTCCCGTTGAGCGAGCAGAGTGACGATGAAGAATGACGCCGAGAAAGAGACCAGATAGGGGAAGAGAAAATAAGAGACGAGTAACAAGAGACAGAGCGCGGCAGAGAAATTGACCAGAGAGAGGACTAAGAGAGATACAACAATGACGATGAGAAAAACAAGGAGTCTACGAGCGAAAAGAGAGAGAAAGAAGGAGAGAGACGTGAAGAGAACGGTATAGAATCCCTGCCCCACAGGCCTCGCGACGTATACCAATACACTGTACGCAGTGACGAGAATGGAGGCCGAAGAGAAAGAAGAGACGAGGAGAGAGCAGAAAGCAGAGTACCTGTACAGAGCGAGGTACGAAGCAAACGTGGAGACAGGAGACCGAAGAGAGAGGAGAGAGTAAGAGGAGAGAGCGGACACACAGAACCTCTACGCGTCGGCAGAGACCGGAGAGCGACGAGATGATTGAGGATAAGGAACTGAGACGGACCGAGAATGCAAAGAGCAGAGAGAAAGAGAGAGAGGAAAACAGAGGACGCAACGAATAGAGACCGGAGCACGAGACGCCGAACTATTGACCAGCCGAAGAGACCGAGAGCGACGTACAGGCCAATGAACAGCCCCAGAGACGACAGAACAGAACCCGACCGGAGAGACGGACGAGAGACGAAGGAGGATCCGACCAAGAGAGGCTGATTCGAGAGACAGCACAATAGGCAACTGAGATCAACAACGATCGCCGCACAGTCTCTGAGAGCACACGAACCCCCACCATAACCACAACGTGAGAAAGAAAGATAAGGAAAGAAGAGAGGAAAAGAAAGAGACGAGAGAAAGCGATAGCGAGAGAGAGAGAAAATGAACGAGAGAGACTGAGGAGAAGAGAAAGAAGAGAGAGTGAGGAGAAAGAGGAGAAAAGCCGAGACAGGACCCGGCAGACAAATGAGAGAAAGAGAATAATATATCAGAGGAGAAAGAGAGAGAAGAAGCAGAGAGACGCCACCGGGAGTGGACGAAAAGGAGAAGAGAGAGGTAAAAACAAAAGAAGGGAGAAAGACAAAGAGATAAGAAAGAATAGAAAGGAAAAAGAAAAGAGAGAGAAAGAGAGAAAGAGAGTGGGAAAGAAAGAGAGAGAGAGAAAGAGAGAGGAAGATTTAGAACTTACAGTTAGAGAGATGGTAATGTTCTGACTTGTTTAAACTTCATTTCTACGTGTTGGTGGTTCTGCTTTCTGTCTTCTATCCTTGTTTATGCCGACAATCTTATTGTCTAGTATGACTTCACCGAATTCTTCTGTCTCTTCTCAGTCTTCTTAACTTCTGCGCTGCTCTTCGTTGGGAGATAGTCATTGGTTTTTCTATACTTTCAATAACCAACAAGACTTTAAGTTTTTACTGACTTCAAGCTTTTATTATTGCCCCATGATTTCATCCATCTCCTACCATGGTATCTCACGAATGACCAGCAGGAGAGAGACAAACGAGCGTCCTTCTCCTTCCAATGCTAGGGTCGAAACTGATACACCTAAACTATACTACTTCAGTATTATACTTACCAAGCGCTTAAACCCGTCGACATATTTTTATGCTATATACACCCAAAATTTGAGTTATACAAGCATTTTAAAAATTGTTTTTTTTACTTTACTTTGCCTTTACTTTCTTAGTAAACTTCTATGTAGTTATACTAAACTTACAAATAAGAATAAAGAATCCCTAAGATTATTGTGTAAAGAATTGGATGTGAAAGAATATTCAAAATAATTGCTTTGCCTTTATTATATACTATGCAGCGCAACATATATCTTTATTTGAGAAGGAAACGAGATCAAGTTTTCAATCTTCAAAATTGTTTTTTTTTGGTTTTGTTTTTTTTTTTAACCCCTTTAATAATATGAGATTTTGGCTTACTTATGATACAAAAACTCTGACATTTGGATTTTTTAAACTCCCACCCTCTCAAGCAATGTCCTTTCAAAAATAATTTATTACGACGCCGGAGAAGGTGTTGTCTGTTGCTAAGTTAATAATAATAAAAATTTAAACAATAATAATAATTGTCGGTAATAGAGTGAGACTGTTAAACCAAATGTACTCTGCGTAATGTAGCACTAGGCCCCAGACTGGGATACAAACTAAACACGACTGGGATTCGGCGAAGGGTGATCCACTGCGCAAATTATGCAAAAGACTTAATTTTGCACTACAAAAAAATGCGCATATATGTAAAACCAGAATTCGCTCTTTTATGAGAACGAAACACATAAAATACCTGGGACTTTGCAACAATAAAAACGAATCACCTCATTCCCAGCAAGAAGGACCAAGACTAGGTTGTAAACAAAGAAGAAAAGAACTTGTCAACTGGGCACTTTTATGCAGTTCCAGCAGAATCAAGCGGTGCAAGCTAAAGGAAATGAAAATGGACAAATATCTGACGCTATGATCCACGGACACTGAAATCAGTTATGAAATATGAAGTTCAAAGTTATACCAATCTAGTTGGTGCCTTGGACGTCCCAAAAGGTTTAGAAAAGGGTGAAGTTTGGTAAATTCAGAGGAAGGATTGAACCATCTCGAACACTGCACTACTGCAATCTGCCAAATACTCAGAAGAGTCCTGGAGACTGAGGAAGATTGCTGATCACTCTGACTCCAGGGAAAGACCCGCATTCCAGCTAATACTGATCGTGACTTTCAAAGGAAAATATAATACAATATCTAATATAATATAACTTACATAACTACACGATTGTATATGACGCCAGGCAGCTTTTTTAAGCAAAGATTGTTTGGGAAATAAAGATCGCTTCCTATATGTCGTCAAATACTGCCGTATAATGATTATTCTGATAACTGTCCATTGCAATCCTATTCTCATTATCATATTAGATCCAATTGATCAGAAATCGCTCTTCCGAAGTCACACTTCTCATGTTAAGGCGTCTGTGGGGATTTAAATACAATAAATAATGAATTAAATAAGTAAATATGTCTGAGCGTCTGGACTCGTATGCGTCCAGAGTTAACGTATCTGTCAATAAAGTCTCCATCTATACTTTCGAACAAGTTGTGTACTTTTTTATTTTCTCTTCATCCTCCTCATTCATATATCCCTATAATCTAAGAGGGTGCTGTGCATGTCATTGACAGGCTTATCCTACCAGATTCCGTCCTTAAGCATTCGCACGGGTACCACAATCACAGCCAACAGGTGCGCCCCTATAGAGTGTTCTTACCCACTCTCTGCAGAGTCAGTCAGGTTATTATAAGCCCCAGCTGACAGGGCTTAAGAGAAGAACTGAATCAAGAAGCGAAAGAAGAGATCTCACACATTCCTTGAAGCTTAACCCTCTTACACACAATTAGGCGTCCGCGTAAAACGAAAGCGTTTTATCTTTAAGGAATGATTTATACGATAATGTACTTTTCACTTGGGATGAGAGAGAGAGAAGAGAAGGACGAGAGGAGAGAGAGAGAGGGTGGATGGAGATGGGGGATGGTGTCTGGGTGGAGTAGAAGAACGCGAAACAGGAAAGGACAGATCATTTTTTTCTTTTTTTTACTAATTTTTTTTTGGGCTAAAAAATTAGACACACACCAGGTGAATCAATTCAGCGAACGAGATGTTACTAATATTCGTTAGTCGGGAGAGCGAGACACCCATGGACGCGTCATCCGTCATCCCATCCACTCCCCCACAGCCTTCTTACCAACACACACAACACACACACACACTTACCAAAAGTACATTTACACCTGTTACATACTAGGATCTTATGATTGATCTGTATAGTACATGTGTGCTGGGTTGGTTGAATATATCCAAGCGCATCATGATGTAAAATTCCCCAAGAGCAAACACATACACATAACATAAGCACGAGCACGCACACCACATACACACGCACACAATACGCACTACATACATATTACATACCTACACGACCACAGATATTTTTGGACTTAAATTATCCAGCGCTATTGAGTTAAAGATCAACACATTCACACACATACACCAAAAAATAACACGCACACACACACACACCACACCATACACACAACACAAATTATATTACACACATAGCTACTATATACACACACACCACCATATTTACACACACACGACACAACACATATAAACACTCTTGAGACAAATACATCTACACATCACACACAACACATACACAGATACGCTATGGCACATTGACTTGATATATCTAATACACCACCTAAAGTAAAAATCCATACGTACACCCACATAATTAAAAGCACCAACAATCACACATGCACTCATAAGATACTACATAGCATCACACGTACAGCTCATACGCACATACACCAATTTTATTTTTTCTCACCATCAACTAAATAACGACTAAAGAAGAATAGGAAAAAAGGACATGACTACACATGAAACATATAAAAAGAAAGAAAGAGTAGGGCCGATCGCGCAGGAGCGATAGACCTATCTTTTCCATCGAACAAATATGAAAAGATTAAAAGAGGAAAGAAAGAAAAAGAAGCTGAGAGAAAGTTAAATCATATTATAGACTTTTTTACTTATTATGAACTAATTTAAACAATAGCTCTTAAGTAAACATATCACAACGTTTTTAATAATTTAACAATAATCGATACTGATTCGGTATGATCCACCGAGTTCTGGAATATTCTATCTTATTTTAATCGAACAACGCTACACTTGTGAAAAAAAAATTCATCATATTAAAAGATCAAAATTTAGTGTCTGTTATTAGATTAGCGTTTTTTAATAAGGACAAAATGAATTTGATATAATTAAACTAAAATACAGTTAAAGCGACTATAATACTAGTATAATTTTCCTAACTAATAAACATATATATTTATCTATTCCTTATATTAGATATACATGATCATTATAATACTTCTTGAATCTTAAATCTTTTGTTATATCTTACAGTAATTAATTAATCACAAAACAGATTTCCAATCTTTTAAAAGCTCCTAAGCATCTAGGATTCATTGGCTATTATGTTCCATATCAACAAATTCTATTATCATTCGGAAAAACATTCCAAAAATCTTATAGGAAAACTTACAAATAAATTGCTAATTTTACCAACTCTAATTGTTCTTTAAAAATTAAATGAAGTTATTCAATTAATTTAAAATTTATTTGATAAATAAATGTTTACTTTAATAAAAAAATATAAAATAATTGATTAAGTCTCTCAGAAAATGAATGAAGATCGTAACAACATGTATTATTTATTCTTATTATCTATTATTTATTACATTTATTTTTAATGTCAAGGTTGTTATTCTCTATTACTGATGTTTTTTTTTTCAATATGCAATATATTTATTCAAATTAATTTTGGCGAAGTAAATAATCTAGAAGACAGGGTTCAGTTTCTGCCAGATGACCTAAGTTAAGGATTCATGAGCCTTTTATGATGGGTGAATACTCAAGAACCATATATACAAGAAGCAATCTGAAGCCAACTTCAAGAAGAAAAAAAAGATGCAGTAGGAAGGACCACAACACAATGCTATCAAGCCATGGCCAGACCTTCAGCTGCAGCTGCTGCGACCGCGTCTGCATGTTCTTCATTGGCCTCATCATTCAACGTGGACCACTCCTTTAATCTTAGTTCTCTAAGCCAAGCCATTATATTAATATTGGGAATATTTGGACAATATGGCCTTTAGGCACCCCTTTTTGAGCTCGATTCAGAAGGATATGTTTTTCATTTACACCGTCAATATCCGTTTTTTGTTAAGGGTTAGAGTTAGTGATTAGGGTTAGGGGTTAGGGTTAGGGGTTAGTTTTATAATAAAAAAACAACTTTAAAAATCGTCTGTTAACAAACAACCGGATATTGACTGTGCAAATGAAAAACATGTCCTTCTGAATCGAGATCAAAAAGGGGTGCCTAAAGCTCATTTTTCAAAAAAAAAATTTAAAAGATTAAAATCTGTATTCAACTTCGACCAAATTGAATATGGAATAATTTGCATATTGATATTATGGAAAACAAAACAAAAGAAAAAACAAAACAAAAAACCAGACTTCTCAATTGTTACGACTTACATTCCTTTCTGTCTCACGTATCCAACGCGTTTTTCTTCATTGTAACATCCCAGCTAAACCAATGCATTTATTAAAAAGAAAATGTCCGAGTCGCGCGATCCTGTTTATAACAACTTCCCTTATTGATGATTGGCTGTGGAATTGGCCAATCGGATCCAAGAGGATCACGTTGACGTATTTAAACACTTTTCGGTTGGCGTTGCACAAGGGTGGCGTGTTGGAGTTTGATCGTCTCCAACGGGGTCTGGCTGGCTGAGGGGAGGTATTATGTTGGAAGACCCGAAACCCCCCTATGAAGTCAATCAATAACATAACTGACGACGCCAACCTGCGCTAAGTCTGGCGTATTTCAAATTTTGTCTTATTTGTACCGAACAACGTGTACCTTTGCTAATAAAAAATACTAGCGGGGCCTGTAGATATACAACAGTATGAAAATTTTATGATAATAACATTGTAACAATCAAATCATCATACTGTGGTATATCCACAGGTTCTGCTAGTCTGTTATATTTTGTCTCTTATTTTTATCGAGCAACGTGTCCCTTTGCTAATAAAAAATATTTATCATATGTAAAGATCAAATTTATGTATAAATAGTCTAGAAAACCGGATACAGTTTCTGTCTGTTCCTTGAAGATGGTTTTATTTCAAGAAATATAACTTGAAAAGTACATTTGGGTATATGTAGAAGGGGTGGGCAGGGCAAGAATTTTAATATGTTGTCATGTATTAAAATCTAATAAACTTGTCTCGAAATAGATGTATTTATAAATGTTTTCTCGTTCTAAAAACGAAAAAAAAACAGCAAAAACACACATCAAACGTATAAAAATAAATATTGACAAATTAACTTATTTGTTTGGGTTGAGTTTGTGTCCCACAAAGACGCGTGCCTTATTTTGTAGAATGTCTCTTGGAAGTTATTTTCTAGACATTAGTCAGCAGGGGATGAGGCTGGGGTGCTAGCTGTCTGGTCAGAGTCAAGGACAAAAGTGACATCTTTTTTGTCATGTCTTCTTTCTTGGTCGAGTTTAACATTTTATAATTGTCGCTTGATAATTAGGAACACACGAGACACTCAACTCTCTTCCTCTCTCTTTCGTTATCTCTTTTTATTTCTCTCTCTCTCTCTCTCTCTCTCCCTCTCTCTCTCTCTCTCTCCCTCTTTCTCTCTTTCTGTCTGTCTCTCTCTCTGTTTTCTGTCTGTCTGTCTGTCTGTCTGTCTCTCTCTACCTTGATCTTAATATATACATCCATTATAGTTTGTTTTGTTTTGTTTTGTTTTACGGCATATCAACCTCAGTGGGTCATTTAATACCGAAAAAGTTTTGAAATAAATTCATTTTTTAATGGATACCCAATTTTTTTATAAAACTAATTTTTCTATTTAACTCATAGATGGGACCCTAACAGATACTACCACTCCGGGTCAGAGTGGACCAGGGAGCAATGGGGGATGAAGAGGTGCTCCACATTCCCTGACTCCAAACTGGAACCTCACCATCAGATAGAGTTTAACACCTTTTCCAGGACGTGAAGCCCCCTCAGTTACTGCCTTCTAGACACATATGATAAAAAAAGGTTTGTGCTTGTCATGAAGGAAATAGGGTTGGGCAATACAGCGCATCAGTAGCACATATTGGGTTATCTGATCTGAGCGGTAAAGTTGGGAGCTGACGGTAGTTGTGGCGCTCCACCTCAGCAAAAAAAGATGATCTTTCTAGTCTAGCACTAGTGAAAAGGGGATAGACTCCCCAGCTGTCCGGCTGATACCGACAATAGGTCACTTTGATTTTTGTAGAAATAGTCAGTACATTACACACAGTCATTGAGCAATGGTGTGTATGTGTGAATGTGTGTGTGTGTGTGTGTGTGTGTGTGTGTGGTGTGAGAGAGAGAGAGAGAGAGAGAGAGAGAGAGAGAGAGAGAGAGAGTTCTTTAGGGTTGGTGGGTGTTTTCATCTCTCCTTAAAGTGTTATCCGTGAAGTTCCTGGCCACAGGGACATTAAAGATAAAAATAAACACCAATTATTGAAAGGAATTCCTACGAAAATCAAGTGTGTGCAGATCTCTAAATGATCCATGTTACCTTCGTCTACAATAAAAAGTTAACAATAATTAGATTTAAAGAAAAACCTTTTAAATAATAGATTTGAATCAATCTGCGTGTCTTGTCCTTCTTACTCGGATGGTTTGGGTGATATGTGGTAGGTAGCCTTACAGCTGTTTTCTCGTGAGGTGTTGTTTCCCTGTCTTGTTCAGGATCGCACGCAGGATTCTTATGCAGCTCCCATCTAGTTTATTCTCTAGTCGCTTCGTTAGGGTCCAAGTTGTGCAGCCGTACAGCAGCACGGATACGTCAACGGCTTGGAAGAATTGGGAAATCCAAACTCACAGACAAGTTAAATATATATATATGTGTGTGTGTGTGTGTGTGTGTGTGCGTGTGTGTGTGTGTGTGGAGAAAAGTATACAAACACTGGAAATTGTACTGGATGGATGTTTTCGTACAATAAACATCTATCCAGCAAAATATCCCGTGTTTGTCTACTTTTCTCTACTTACTGTCGGATTGATTTCCACTTTTTAATCCCATAAGCACTCATTTACTAATATTAAGCTTAGAAACGCAACCTCTCTATCTTAAGATTTAAAAGATCAAAATATAACACCAATTATTGAAAGGAATATCCTACGAAATTCATATATGTGCATATCCCTAAATGATCCATGTTACCTTCGTCTACAAGAAAAGTTAACAATAATTAGATTTAAAGAAAAACCTTTTAAATAATAGATTTGAATCAATCTGCAATTGTAGACATAAGTTGGGTCGGTCACTAAAATATTATTACAACTACAATATTAAATTTAACTAAATAAATTATAATTTTTTAGAGAGTTTTTTTTTAATGAGTAATGGGTGTTTTCATATCACCCTAAATTGTTAGACATGAACTTCCTGGCAACAGGGACATCACAGAAATATTTTAAGAGACATCTCCCCACATCTGTTTTATTTCAATTTCAGTGTTATGAGGTGAAGCATAAAAAGTAAAGTCATCGGGGTGGCCTAAAGTCGGTATCAGCCAGACAGCGAGGGATTCTATCCCCTTTTCACTAGCGCTAGACCAAGGAAATTGTTTTCGCATATGAGGTGGAGCGCTATTCTTATTAATATATCAACACTGAAAATTTCATTAAATTCTGTTAAATCCTTGATTTTTGGTATTTTTTTTTCTTCTTTCGGCGGGGTGACATACGATGGTGGAATTTATGCCCGTTAAGTAGGTTTTAACCCAACATAATTTACTCTGTCAAAGAATTTAAATCGAATGATGGGGTTAAGAATCCGCATTACCCCCCCCCCCCACACACACACACAAACATTGAAAATTTCATTAAATTCGGTTAATTCCTTGATTTTTAGTATTTCATTTTCTTTCGGCGGGGTGAATACGATGGTGGAATTTATGTCCGTTAAGTAGGATTTCAGTATATGGAACCCTAACAGGTACTACCACTCAATGTGTGTGTGTGTGTGTCTGTGTGTGTGTGTGTGTGTGAGAGAGAGAGAGAAGAGAGAGAGAGAGAGAGAGAGAGAGAGAGAGAAGAGAGAGAGAAGAGATTTTAGGAGTGGTGGATGTTTTCATCTCTCCCTAAATTGTTAGCCATGAAGTTCCTGGCAACAGGGACATCACAGAATATTTTAAGAGTCATCACATCCCCCCCCACACACACACCGTTTTCTTTTTTTTTTCAATGTCAGTGTGGTGAGGTGTAGACTTACAGGAATCCGGAAGCCCTAGTGGTTGCAGACAGGTCAGATTATAAAACCGCTTCCTCTTTCCTTTCAGGGGCCAAGTATTTTAAATGGGGGAACAATATTCCCTAAATATCCTTGGAAAACGACTGTCACGGATTTGGTATCATACATAAACATTATTCATTGTCAAGGTTGTCATTGGGTGTAGCAGATTTTTCAGGGGTCGGTTTATTTCAGTCGGTAGAACACTCACCTAGGATTCGCAATATATATCTATATATTAATACTGGTGCTCCTTAATCTTCCGTCCGTTATTATCTTGCAACACCCTCTGTTTAAAAATGAGACCTATCCAAATCGTCCTGGATGAAATGCAAAAATGTAAATCCTGATTAAATGGTGTCACTTATCAACCGAATTCTTATTTCGTATGAGTGTCGACCCCTCAGCTAAATAATCCGTTTTTATCATAAGAAAGAAAGGACGTGCTACACAGAAAATATATAACAAGAAAGAAAGAGTGGAGAAAGATAGGGAGAGGGTGAGAACGCGAAAACCATAATGCTAATCTGTTTCAATCGATGATGAAAAGAAGGAAAAAAAGAAAAGAAAAGAGAGAGAGAGAGAGAGAGAGAGAGAGAGAGAGAGAGAGAGAGAGAGGGAGGGAGGGGGGGGAGAACGCGAAACATAATGCTAATCTGTTTCAATCGATGATGAAAAGAAGGAAAGAAAGAAAATAAGAGAGAAGAGAGAGAGAGAGAGAGAGAAAGAGAGAGAGAGAGAGAGAGAGAGAGAGAGAGGGGGGGGTGAGAACGCGAAAACCATAATGCTAATCTGTTTTAATCGATGATGAAAAGAAGGAAAGAAAGAAATAGAGAGAGAGAGAGAGAGAGAGAGAGAGAGAGAGAGAGAGAGAGAGAGAGAGAGAGAGAGAGAGAGAGAGAGAGTTAAATCAAGATTATTATACTTTTTACATATTGAACTATTTTGCAATAGCTCTTAAGTAAACATATCAAACGTTGTAATAATCAAATTATCATATTGTGGTATATCCAGAGGTCCTGCTAGTAATCTATTATTATACTAAAGCTGAATGAATCAATGATTGTTTCCTTGAGACTTTTTTTCCTATTTAGTTTAAAGACACAAAATACATACCAAAATATTACTTAGTTCTGGGATTGAGTTATGTTTGAAAAAATCCATTTTAATTGTTTCTAATTAGTCCTTATTTGAAAGTGGCTCAATTGGAGAGGCGCAGTCGGTGTATTCTAACGCCCCAACCAACAGGGCGATCTATTATAGTAAAGCCGAGGGAATCAAGGGTTGTTTGCTAAAGGCTTTATTCCCATTTGGTTCAATGATACAAAATTCATATCAAAATATTCCTTAATTCTAAGATTGAGTTATGTTTTAAAAATTCATTATAATTGGTTCTAATTAGTTGTAAATTGCAATTAAGTCAAAAACTGACCCATCTCTTACCACATATTCTACCTGTCACTTCCCACTCCCTATATATATCTTGATTGCCTCCTCATTATATATGTTAGTTTCTCAGTGAGTGTAAAGAGAATGATTTAAAGAGTATGAAATGATTGTTACCTTTTTCCTATTTAGTTTAAAGACAAAAAATACATGCCAAAATATTACTTAGTTCTGGGATTGTGTTATGTTTGAAAAAAATCCATTTTAATTGTTTCTAATTAGTGCTTATTTGCAAGTGGCCCAATTGGAGGAGTCTTATCCTCTCTGCAGAGGCGCAGTCGGTGTATTCTAACGCCCCAACCAACAGGGCGATCTATTATAGTAAAGCTGAGGGAATCAAGGGTTGTTTGCTAAAGGCTTTATTCCTATTTGGTTCAATGATACAAAATTCATATCAAAATATTCCTTAATTCTAAGATTGAGTTATGTTTTAAAAATCCATTATAATTGGTTCTAATTAGTTGTAATTTGCAATTAAGTCAAAAACTGACCCATCTCTTACTTTATATTCTGCCTGTCACGTTCCACTCCCTATATATATATATTGATTACCTCCACATTATATATGTTAGTTTCTCAGTGAGTGTAAAGGGAATGATTTAAAGAGTATGAAATGATTGTTACCTTAAGACTTTTTTCCTATTTAGTTTAAAGACACAAAATACATGCCAAAATATTATTTAGTACTGGGATTTTTGGAAAAAAAACATTTTTATTGTTTCTAATTAGTCTTTATTTGCAATTAAGTCAAAAACTGACCCGTATCTTACTTCACATTCTGTCATTTCCCCTCTATATATATATATCTCGATTAACTACTCCTTATATATGTTAGTTTCTCTGTGTACGTAAAGAGAGTGATTGGAGAGTAGAAGAGGGAGATGGAACTTCCCACTTCATTTGTATGTTAATTTTCATCAGCAGTTAGATACTAAGGACTGGTTTATTTATAGAAAAATTCAAAATAATGCAAACCCAAACGGTGACCTACCGTAAAATTCCTACCAACCAACTAATCAACCAAAATTTATATATAGATTTCTTTTTTCGGTAACACATTATTTTTCTAGTTATAAATTCAAATCAGCTATATGAAAATAATCCCTCAATTTGTGAAGAAATCCCGCCAAAAGGCGTCAAGCTGATAATGGCGTCTTTTTTTATAATGGCTTCCAAAGAAACGTCACAATCTTTTCGGTTTTATCTGTTTGTCTTCTTTTCTTGCGACTAATGAGAGCATTTGCATAATGTAATGGCGGACGGCGGCCATATTTCTTTTTTTTTTTGCAATGAATAAATTAGGAAAGTTTGGATAAGGTGAACTGGAACATATCCAGTGTTTGGCTCCCAAGATGTAAAACCGTCACAACTTACCCCCACCCTATTCTGCAAAAAAATATAAATAAATTATGAAATTGATAAAATGACAAAAGATGTATATTTATATGTAAAATTCTGATTGTGTTTATATGTATATAAGCATAACCCAGCTAAAACGTTCACCTCACACACACACACACACACACACCACACACACACGCACACGTGCACACACACACGCGCACACACACGCACACACACACACACTACATACACACACACACACACACACACGCACACACACTACACACACACACAGACACACACAACACTACACCCCCCCACACACTCACACACCCACACACACGCATGTACACACATTTACAAAATAAATGGCTATTTCTTCCTTATTTATTTATTTATTTTTTAATTTTACAACATGTCAACCCTTGTTGGGTTATTCTATGCCGAATACGTTTTGTTTTGTTTTGTTTGGTTTGGTTTGTTTTGCGGCATATCAACCTCAGTGGGTCATTTAATGCCGAAAAAGGTTTTGAAATGAATTCATTTTTAACGGATACTTAATTATTTTTATAAAAATATTTTCCTATTTATCCCATAGATGGGACCCTAACTGGTACTACCACTCCGAGTCACAGTGGACCAGGGAGCAATGGTGATGAAATGATGCTCCACATTCTCCGGACCTCCAGAACTGGAACTTCAGCATCAGATAGAGTTTAAGGTCATTCCCAGGACATGAAGACCCTCAGCTACCGCCTTCTAGCACCCACATGATAAAAAGAGTTGGGAGTTGCCATAAGGGCAATAGGTGTTGAGGCAATCATATTGTTGGATTATTTGGAATATATAAGCCATGCTGCAATCTACCACTTAAATCTATAGACAAAGTAAGGTCACGTGGTTTAAACCTCAGCCAATCAACAGCCCGAATACGTGGTTGGTTAACTACTTAATCGGCTGATACTGACATACGTCTATTTGCAATCATTGACGAAGGATCTGCAAGACTAAGGAGCACCAAGGAACAACCAAAGGATTCTTCACTTAGGATCGCGCTCTGCTTAACACAAAGGATCTCCGCTGGACAGCGCTCTTGATTGAAGCCTAAAGGATGGCCACAAAAATCGTAACACATATAAGTGCTAGCTAATTGATCGGAGGGGGCCTCTCTGGCCGCCCGCCTAGCCTAAGTAATAGCCAAAGACGTTTTGTACTATTCATTGATGGTTATTGAAGATTCTTTTTTCTTAACTCATTTTTTCTATTTACCCCGTAGCTGGTACCCTAAATGTTACTACCACTCCGGTTCTGAAAGGACATGGGAGTAATTATAATTAAAGGGTACCCCCCACAGTTCCAGAATTGGAACTTCACTAGATGCAGTTTAACATCATACCCAAGGCCACTAAGACCCTCAGCCACCGCCTTCTAGCACATATATGATAAAAAGGGTTGGAGTTTGTCATAAGGGCAATAGGGTCGGAACAATTATATAGGTGTTAGAGTTTGGAGAGACCAGCCAATTGATCCGAGGTATCCTCTCCGAATGTCCGACTTTCCTAAGTAAAGGCCAATGTGGAGTGCTGTGTGTTATGGATTGCTCAGCTACCAGGATTCCGACCTTAAGCCTCACGAGTCACCACTCACAAACAACAGGTGGCCTCACTGGGGCTGTTTGTCTCTTAACAGAAGTGCAGTCGGCATACAGCAGCAGCCAACAACCAATTTCTCTTTGTTTGTATAGCATGATGGTGCTTACACTAATGACCCGATCATGATAAAGCATACACACATGTTAAGGTAGTATTCAGGAATAAGACTGGCTAATTGGATTTCAACAGGAATCAATAATGGAACACCTTGGAACATCTTTACAATGGAGAGTAGAAAGAAGAGACGTTTTGGTGAGAGATGGGAAAGTAGTATATATACGTTGAAATCAAGTAACAGCAGAAGTAATCATTTTAAAATTCAAAGTAATTCTTTAATGAAATAAGATACACGGGCAATATTTAAGAGAATCTTATATTAAAAATACGAACATTTTTCGAGGAAATAACATAATTTTCTTTTCTTTCTTAATCAAATTAATAAATCAAAATTTGAATTTTTATAAATTTTAAAAATTCAAAAGTAATTTAGTTTATAAATGGCAATTTCTATCTGTCTGTGTATAACCAGACCAAGCAAAAATTGTAATCGAAAAGTCAGTATGGAAATGCGAATAACCAGACCTTTCCCTGATATTACTTCAGTTAAAATCCCGATAGAGCTCTCTAGGAGCAATTTTAATTGACTTTCACCGCCAGCATAAAGCAAAGATCGTCTGTTGTTTACAGATTTGATATGTTATCGTTAGTCATTACAATGGGTTAAGTAGATAAAAAATGATTATTAAAAATGTGTTAAAAAATTTATTTAAAATTATGAATACCAACAAGAATGAATAAATCAAAAGCGTCTTAGACATAAAATAACCCAACAGGGGTTGACGTGCCGTAAAACCCAAGAATGCAAGCAACCGAAAATTTAAAGGAATTGGAACAGATATATCACTCCGTTTATCCTGTATTGTCGGACATTGCTTGAAATAAATCCACCATGAAATAAAAGATATCAATTTAATTTTTTGTTTCCTTGAGGAAGTTTTGAATTCCTCAAATTTGTGTAGCAGTTCTTTTCATAGTCTGGTAGATATGAAGGTGGACCGGGAAAAATTATTATCAAACTAAATTTGGTATTTTTGAAAGCTTAGGGTATCCGCTTTTGTAATTTGAAAACTCCTCTTTTTGAACCCCTGATATATTTAAATTTAAATGGTATCAGAACGTCTCGCGTTCAGTACATTTTAACAAACAAATTCAAGTACCGTTGACGGGCCTGATTGTTATACAGTGACGTTTTCACGGTACCAAATCGATATAATGTTGTATACCCTTTTCTTACTTCTTACTTCTAGTCGTCTTCTCTTCTGGTCGGCTTTGGTTCTATCTTGGTCTGGTCTCTTCTATGGGGACTTCGGGTCTGGTTTTTGTTAGGGATTTCTCCTTATCAGAAGCCCTGTGTCATTGTTAGTTTTTAGGTAATAAACACAAGACTTCGATTTACGTTGATGTTACTTTTATTTCAAAATCCCCAACCCAGACACCTGCGCAGTTGAGGGACCGCGTATATAACACGACTTACCCCTTCGAGCTCGCTGCTACCTTCTAACTGCCTGAGTTACTTCTATCCTTAAACCGGAAGACAGGGTCTTCTATGCCTTCCGGTTCTCACGATTTATCCCCAGAAGGCAAGTGAGAGTGAGGTCGAGCGCCATCACTCACTCTCAAGGCCATCGGCTGCACTAATCGCCATTATGATTTCTACACTATTGCCATGAATATTAGGTATCTAATAATTATGTAACATGATGAAATGCCTTCGCGGGCCGGCCCGCAGGCAATAGTTTGGTGACCCCTGGTGTAGATATTAGTGGAATATTATTGGAATTCGGATGATGTGTAAAAGACTGACAGTTTCTCTTTCGTTTTAAATTGTAAATTGTTATACCTTTTAAAAAAATAAGACTTTGCCTAAAATTCCTTCACTTTTTCTCGTATTACGACAAGTAGGTTTCCAATTACAACAAGAAGGTTCCCGAGTCCGAAAAGAAAGTTCCCGATTCCGACAAGAAACACCCAAAGAAGGTCGAAATGCTGTACAGATAACAATGAAGATGAGGACAATAGTCCGAATAATCCAAATAATACTTCCTTAACTTGTTATTGACTAAGGTTTGCTAAGTCAATAACTGTAATCAACCTGTTTACAGTTAAGAAAAAAAAAAAGTATTTGCCTGCTCATCCCACTTATGAGGGCTGGACACAAGGTCTCATTTTTACGTGGGCGCATAAAAATTGCGTCGATCCAGGGGGATGGTCCCCCCGGATCGACGCTATTAATTGTACTGTTAAGAAATGTTTACCCATTTAAGTACTGACCAATCTCATGTTTTCTTAACTTGTCATTTAATAACCTTTGCTTAGCCTAACCTACGAATGTTAGGTTGGTTACGGTTTGGTTGGTTGTTTTGTTTTAAGGCATATGAAATTTTTTCGGGTTATTTAACGCCAAATCAAGCCATTTTGACCAACAAATGACGCACGTTGCTTACAGTACCTGCTATTGCTTAATTGTTCACCAAATTCTCGTGGCATATCCCTCTGAAAACCCACTCTATTTTGGTTGATATATTCTTATCTTACATTTGCCTTACGAAAAGTCGGTGCCGTTATAGTATGTGGCCTACCTTTTTGATTCTGTTATAGTATGTGGCCTACCTGGTTTGAATGTGTCCTAACTCAGTAAGTGTATTTATACATATAAGTAGTAGGCAATTTATTGAAACTAATTATTTTTCACATATATTCAATTCCAACAAAAATGCAATTCAGACATAAGCTGTATATAGTAATTTAGAATAATTTTAAAAGAATTTATCCATAATTTACATGAATCAGAGATCTATTTAATTCTAAAATATTCTAAAATTCTGAAATAGGGTTAGGATTAGGGTTAGGGTTAGCACTTATTATTATAACTTTATAATATGCTTTTTATGATAGGCCACATACCATAAGAGAGACATGATTTCGTAGGTCACATACTATAATGGTACCGAAAAGTATTTTACCAATCCGTACCAATCATACCGGGCGCACCACTTACAGTGTTTTCTTTTAAAATATTGTAGAATTTCTTAATGCCAAAATTAATTGAAAATTCTTTCTTTTCAATTTGGCTCTAATTTTCATGTAAATATTCTGGCATCACCACCCCTCTTATTTTCCCCACCTTTTTAAACAATTGCATTTGTCTATACATTCTAGATAAAAAGTTAGAAAAACTTTTCAAAATTCAGTAAAGAATTTCAATTATTTTCCTAAAATCCTGTTGTTTATAATGACAAATTTATTTTGAAAGATTTTTAATTACAAATTTTATTTTGTTGTCATGTATAGAAATTAAGTATTAATTATTAGTGGCGAAAAAAGTGAATATAAATTTTAGAACCAACTTACTTCATCTATATATTGATACTGGTGTTCTTAAATAAAATCTTTTAAAAAGATAGTGTCAGCACAAACCTCCCTTAATAAGATTCTACAGTGTAATTTCAGGGAATTCTGATTACAGCCATCACGTCTACATCTTCATGTATCCTTCTTGTCCGAAAACAAAAAAAAATCAACATAAAACAACAGCAAAACATGAAATAAAGGGCCTTTATATTCTGTAATTTGTGAGTCAAATGTGGACATGTTTTCAAGAGTTCATGAAAAAAAAGGACCGTTTTTAAAAAAATCTTTCGAACCTTTTTTTGGACTAACTAAAACATGAACAAGTGATGACAGAATTGAAAAAAAAAAGGGGTTGGTACAACATTCTCCCCCAAATTCCTCTTTAGCGTGTTATCGTAAAGTCCTGAAAGACAATTGGCTGGTTTAAAATGGGAGTAAATAACAAACAAAATCAATAAACAAATAAACAAACGAATAAATAAACACGAAGACAAACATTAACGAAAAAAGGTTTCTGATTTTATCAAAAGTAAAACAGGTATTTCCTCAAATACTCGCATTATGAGATAGCATATATATGCTCTCTCTCTCTCTCTCTCTCTCTCTCTATATATATATATATATATATATATATATAATATATTATATATATTGTATATGTATAAGTATTAACTTACCGGTGGGTATAAGAACGATCGTTGGAAGCGCACAATATCCAGAGGTTAAGGTTGAGAAAAAACAAATACAAAGTACTCAATACAATGTAGAGCATAAATTTATTTAAGAATGGAAATGAGTAACCTACTCGAGTTTCATCGATAGATTCTTCAGGGTTACTTTTAAATTAATCGAGTTTACGATTAATTTTGGTGTTATAAACATGCCCGTTGGATTCCAACGGCATGTTTATAACACCAAAGATTAATCGTAAACTCGATTAATTTAAAAGTAACCTGAAGAATCTATCGATGAAACTCGAGTAGGTTACTCATTTCCATTCTTAAATATATATATATATATATATATATATATCTTATTATAATGGAGATTGTGTGTTTTTCTGTCTGTAACCGAAACTAAATCACTACTCAAGTCACAATTCCCTTAGTTATTGACGTCACATTCACCATGAATTTATCCTTATTTTAACCACAATTATTAATAAAATTGTTTTACATTATCTATACTGTTAACTATATCTACATACTAATAACATGCAATTGTATTTATATATATAACAAAATAGCGGTTTACAGTGTTAACGGGAAGGCTAATTTGCATATTGATATTAAAAATGTAATTTTAATAAATATATGCTTAGTATTATTGGTTTCTAACTGTTTGGCTTTATTTTAATGAATATAAGCAAACATCTCTTCAATGAATCTTAAATGAAATCCATTAACAAGAAAAGATAACTGTCATTTGATTCTTTACTTCCTCTTTAACTAAATACTTAAATTAGAAAAAATAACAATGAAAGTTGAGAGTGATGGAAGAGTAAATTTCAGTTCTTTTTTTCGATTATATCCCCCTCTGTTTCAAATCTTTTTATCTGCATTCTTATTTAGTTTCATTAGCGTTTCTAATTTAATACGATATTTCATTACATTAAAACTTAAATACTTGCACCCGGAGGGTGCATATATTTGCTAGTATATATAAATAAAATGTTGTTCAGGTTCCAACGGGAGAAAATATTTTATTAAAAAAAAGGTCCGCAAAATGTATTTTGTTCTTAGAAAAATTTTTTTTTAAATTCTTTTTGTTTTACATATGCAACACGTGTTTCAGATCTTCTGGTATCTTCTTCAGGCTTTGATTGATAATATGAAAATGAATTCTTACATGCATGTGTATATATATATATATATATACATGAGTATTTCACTCCTTCTTCCTGTTTTTGTGGGAGTGGAAAGGAATTTCATTTTTAACATTAATCTTTTAAACAGGTGTTTTTGTTTTTTGTAATAAATTCATTAGCTGAGTTTTATAACTTTTATATTAGGGTTGTCTTGATAAAGTTCATCAGATGTTCATTTGATATATCAGGTGTGTGTGTTTGTAATTTGATTTTTGTTCTGAAGACATTCTATGTTTTTCTACTTAAATTTATACTTTTGGGGTGTGTGTATGTGTGTGCCTACGTATATGTGCCTATGTTTACTTTGTGTGTGTGTGTGTGTGTGTGTGTGTTCTTTTTATAAGATATATATATATATATATATATATATATATATATATTATATAATATAGTTTAGGTTCGAATCCCACACACAGCAGTTTCCTGTCTATAACTCTGCTGTTGAGGCATAAAATGCCGAAATGTACATACAGAGATCGAGTTTTTCTCGATTCGTTTACGCCTTTACATTTGAACAGATATGCTTGCCTAATTCATTGATTATCAGCTAATTAATTTCAATTAAGTATGACTTCAATTAAGCACTTATTCTCCCAAATTGTCGGCTATCGCTATTTCAAACAGACTTCAACCTGTTTGTTTGCTTTCATATATATATATGGTGTGTTAAAAAGTATCAAGATTTCCGGTACATTTTGACACCTTGTATTCTTTAAAAAAATAACGTTCTATTCATTCTTTATTTCCATCTTGGTAAATACAGCTTACAAATCTGTACTTTTTGACACACCCTGTATACTAAAAAAAAAATTAACGTTACATTTATTGTTCATTCTTATCTTGGTAAATACACCTTCGATCTAGATACTTTTTTTAAACACTCCTTGTATATATTCTTCACATGTTGCCACATTTTAATTGTAATAACATTTAATCCAAAAAGTGCTCAATGTATTTCATAAAGTATATTGCATTTATAATTTTAGAAAAAAGTTTATCTCCCGAGTTCGGTGTTCAAGATGGTTCTCCTGTAGAAGGAGTACCTTCTCCTGAAGAAGATGTACCGTGAACACCGAAACCATGTTAGCGAGAAAAAAACTTTTTTTCTACGACTATATATATATATATATATATATATATATATATATATATATGTTGTAACGCGCTTAGCGAATAAGACGTGTAGCCCAGTTGACGTTAACTGCGAGAAGAACCCACTTCCGCCTTTTATTTACAATAATACAAGATGGCTGAAACAGTACTTCGGTTTCATACAACAATGTTATAACCGGTGTTTCCGGGTCTTAGTATACCACATCCCTCCCCACTTAGCTTGAAACATCCATAGGTCCCTCCCCGGAACTCCCATTACTTATAGGAGGCATTGTCCGACTCTCGGACATAGTCACATCATCATCATCATCTGTAGCCTCTGGAGACTCCTGAACAGTAATTTCCCCAGTTAAAGGGCTAGTACTGGGTCGTTTCCCTTTTGTATCTGGTTTCATGTTGGTGCGCTGTCTTTCGGATTTATTCTCAGTATTGTTCCTTCTTTCCTCCTCTTTGCGTTTCTGAAACCGTGTTCTCATGCGAGTTCTGGGGTGTTCATCTTCCAAGCTGTCACCGGTTGTTGAAAAACTGCTATCTCTGTAGGGTGCAGGAAGCTGTGCACAAGATGTTGAGTGCCCTGTAACTGTTTGTTCCTGACTCCCCTGAGGCTGCCTTGATTCTTCGGGACCTCTCACAACAGGTTCTGTTGGAATATTCGCGCGAATATGATCCACATGCCTTTTCCATAATCGACCATCCTCCAATCGCACTCTAAAAGTCAGTGGACCAAGGTGCTCCTCTAAAACTCCGAACAACCATTTTGGCCTCCCTTGAAAATTCACCACACTAACACTATCTTCAATATGGAACATCCTTTCACTACGATATCTATCCGTTGTTCTTTTAGTATCGTCTATTTTCGTGGTGACTTGGGTAGATAAATCGGGATACACAAGGTCCAGACGAGATCGAGGCTGATGGCCCATTAGCAGCATTGCTGGTGATTGACCTGTTGTTGATTGCAGGAATAACCGGTATCGGGCTAATACACGCAATAATCGTGTTTCCAAATCTCCAGTAACTTTTTAAAGACCACTCTTAATGGTTTGAACTGCACGCTCAGCCAGTACATTTGAGGAGGGGTGCTATGGCGCACATCTAACATGCTTAATGCCATTTAGGGTACAGAACCTGGAAAATTCCTTACTAGTAAAACTGCTAACATTGTCCGATACAATCACATGTGGACTCCCATGTATGGCAAACGTGCGTCTCAACATCCTTTCTGTTTCTGAAGAAGATGATGACAACATGGGCATCTATATATTTACTGTGGGCGTCGACAATCACTATAATCCACTTGCCCTGGATAGGGCCCGCATAATCCATGTGCACTCTGAACCAAGGCCTTCCTGGCCATTCCCAGGGATGCAATGCACTAGCCTGAGGCATATTTGCACTATCTTGGCACATGGCACAACTCCTCACACATAATTCAATATCTGCATCCATTTTAGGCCACCAAATGTGACTACGAGCAAGAACTTCATCCGTGAAATTCCTGGATGACTCTCATGCAATTCTTTCAGTACGCCTCTCGACACTTTGCTGGGATAATCACCCGTGATCCCCAAAAATACAACCAGTTGTTCCGACAACTCATCCTTCCTGGTTGTATACGGTGAAAGTCAAGAGATCCTTTTTCCCGGCCGTCCATGTAAGATCCATCTACGCACTTGTGATAAACACCCCGTGTTGATGTGTAAAAAGCAACCGTTTTTGACGTCTAAAGCTGACATGGAGAGTACTACTTCCTCCGGACAAGGTAATGGCGTAAAATGGTCCTCTATAGGTAGCCGACTCAGTCCATCTGCATTAGAAATTTTTGAACCTGGTTTGTATTCTAGTTGATAATGATAACTTGCTAGAACCAAGGCCCAACGTTGAACTCTAGCACTTCCTGTTGGTGATATTGCACGGTCCTCTTTAAAAAGCCCAAGCAGTGGTTTATGATCCGTGATGATGGTAAATTCTCGACCATAGATATATTTATGGAATTTAGAAACTCCAAAAATGACTGCCAGTCCTTCACGTTTTATCTGGGCATAATTTCGTTCTGCCTTTGATAATGTCCTGGAGGCAAATAAATCGGTTTTTCACTCCCGTCTTTCATATATGCGATAACACTGCCCCACACCACTAGAGATGCATCCACAGTCATGATAAGTTTAAGTTCAGCATTGTAATGAACAAAACACTAGTTGACATTAGCAACCCCTTTGATTGCTTGAAAACAAAGGCTTCGTCTGGTCCCCATTTCCAGGGAACTCCCTTTTGTAGTAATTTGTACAAAGGAGCTAAAACTGTGCCGATAGTAATTAACAAAAGCTAAAAAACTACGCAGTTCAGACACATTCTTTGGGGTGGGCGCTTTATGAATTGCATTGACTTTATCTTGCGTGGGTGATTCCTTCAGAATCAATCCTATGGCCCAGGTATGAAATTGACGACTTTTTAAATTCACATTTATCCACTTTAAGTCGGAGACCAGCATCTCGTAATCTCTTTAATACTGCCCGCATGTTCCTATTATGCTCTTCCATAGTTGTCCAGATTAGGATGTCATCTAGATAAGCAACTGTCTTGTACTCCTTGGATAAGTTGATATGATCCTTTGTAAAACCCTGGCGATGAAGCAATACCAAAACACAAACCGAGTATACATAAAAAGACCTTTATGTGTTTATAGTAGTTAGTTTTGTGACTCTTCATCCAAAGGAACCTGTAAATACGCGTCACTCAATCCAGTCTCGAAAATACTGTCCACCCGAGACTTTGGAATACAGGTCGTCTATATTTGGAATGGAATATTTGTCTATTTGCAAAACAGGATTAACGGTCTGTTTAAAATCCCCACAATCCGAATTGACCATTTTCTTTAAAACGGGGACAATAGGGGAAGCCCTTCTGCAAAACGGACTGGCTTGATAACAGAGGTAGCAACCATTCGCTGAAGTTCAGTTTCAACTTTTCTCTAATTGTTAAGGGTACGGGTAGCTTTCATAAAACGAGGTTTGCTATTTTCTTTAAATACAATTTAGCTTTTTCAATATTCAATGTACCAAGCCTGGTTTAAAAAGTTCTGCAAATTCTGGATTAAAATCAGTCCATTCATTTTGTTGCAGGTAGCATAGATATTAATTGGCAATTTTGCAGCTAGTCCTTCCAGAAGACTTGGTCCAGAACCTGGTACAAACTAACAGTCTTAAATAATATGTTTTTCCCTGGTATTTTACAATTAGGTTAGCAACCCTTTAGGTACAATGACCTCACCCGAATAGTCCGCAACCTCTGTAATGTTGCCGTTTTATAAAGTCTCGCGTTCTGCAGTAAGTCAAACTGTTTTTTACTTATCAGAGTAGACGAACAACCGGTGTCAATTTCCATTTGACATTGAATACCATTTAAATAAATATTACACATATATGGTTCACGGCTATTCGATCTCGTAAAAAATAAGGGTATGTCGTCTGTCTCTTGTATGTAATTCGACACCTATCTCCTTTGTTCATTTTTACAAAATTTTGAAAAGTGATGTTTATTGTTACATTTAAAACAAATTTTCCACCATGCGGGACAAAAAAATATTTTCTCATGCATTTCCCACCACAACCAAGACAACTTTTTTCTTTCTTTTGTAATTCATTGTGTTAGACTCAGAACACATTTTATTTACTTCATCCGTCTCTTTTTCTTTATATGTGCAACGTCACTCATTGCTAATTCTATAGCTGTGGCCATTTTAAACAGCTTCTTCTAACGACATCTTTGGACAATAATTTTCTTGAATTTTATCGTCTTAATCCACACACAAATTTGTCACGCAATGCTCTTTTTAAAAATGACCATTCGCAGAATTTTGAATTCAGAGTTATCCTCTCCTAGACTGGTTACCTACCCAAGGCTGAAGGGCCCAGTCTTCCCTACTATTTAACCCATAGCGAGGAGAATATATGGATTCATACCTTTCCTAAGGTTAGCGCTATGTGAAATGCCAACAGCTTCGTCTAGGAATTGAACTCGAATCGACGAGTCCTTTTTCCACGACTCTAACCACTAGCCAACGCGCATATATATATATATATATATATATATATATATATATATATATAATATTATAATATATATATATATATATATTATATATATATATATATATATATATATATATATATATATATGTTGTGTGTGGTGTGTGTGTGTGTGGTGTGGAATTAAACAAAAGGCAGGTCTCCTGTTTAACGATTTTATTGTGATCTTTTTAAGTTTTTCTGGCCACTTTTTTATATTGGAATGAAATTCGTGGTGTCCCACGAATCATATCGATATTTCGGCACTCAGTGCCGATCTCAGGTTTGATTGTTCAGTTTTTTCAAGGTATGTAAGGG
>CM042166.1:27784969-27805607 GCA_023376005.1 Doryteuthis pealeii | reverse complement strand
CCGAAGGATAGGTCTCTGACTAGCCTGTGACGTCCCGGTTCTATTCCTGTTCGCAGGGGGTCGTTCACTATACATCGCTGAAGAGGACTTTAATAAAGTCGCAAACCAGTCTGTACGTGTCTACATAGCGAGCCATCCTTTGCCGGGGATTTACTTGTCAGATTATTTTCATATAAGATCGAACTTATCGATACATGCATTTATAATTGCCTTCAAAGCCAAAATCATAAATTAATAATTATTCAAACTTGTTCTATAAAAAAAACAAACTCCAAAATCTCTTATATATATATATTATATAATATATATATAATCAAAGAAAGAAGAACTTTAACAAACGTCATTCCGTTATAATTATTCAACCAGAAACTTTAAAAAAAAATGTTATTCTTATTTAAATTAAAAAAGAAAATCTTAGTTCTGGTTGATATAAATTCATACTGAAGAGTTTTTTCTTTGCAAGTAAATATTGCTTCTGTATTATAATCTAATTATTGCATTATTACTTGAGGCTCTCATTGGGGATTCTATAAAAAGTCCTTGTATGAGTATATGTTGACTTTAGCTCTGCAAACATATATCATACAAGGACTTTTATACAGTACGATCATACAGCGAGATTCTTTCGTGAAGAAGGATGCGTATTTTCCTATAGGATATTCGGTAATTAGAGTGCAAATACCAGCAAGCTTTATTCACATCAAACTACACAAACCATCCCCTAAATAAAATTAATTTTCAAGCAGTATGGCACTTTTAAAATGCCTATAACACTTTTCCTACAATTTCCTACTTCCGGTCTCCATATCCGTTACTTACCTGACAAAACTGGAACACATCAAAAACCTGATGATGCACTTCGAAGTGCCGAAAGTACTCGGGATAGAACTTTCGGTGGACTAACCACGATTTCATTCCAAATATAAAAAAGGTTGGCAGAAAGCTTAAAAAGATCACCAAAAAAATCGTAAAAGGGACCTGCCTTTGTTTAATTCCATTATATATATATAATATATATATCTTACTTATACTATATAAAATTTTGATGTGTTTATTCTAGAAAGCTTGTTGAAAAAAGTACTATAAATATTAATATGTGTTTATTTTTAGAAGCATTGTGAATATAAAGGATATTAATATTAAATTTTGCATATCGCACATAAAATTCTAATTTATATAAAGATAATAATGACAAGTGAAGTTCGCAAAGAATACTCGGTGGTAGATATCTAACAGGACTGCCTTTATATATATATGGATATATAGTCGTAGAAAAAAAGGTTTTTTTCGGCCGCTAACACGGTTTCGATGTTCAGGTAGCACCAGGAGAAGGTTCCTGGAAAGGGAGGATCTTGAACACCGAATTCGAGAGATAAACTTTTTTCTACAACTATAAATGTCCTTAATACTTTACGAAATATATTGAGCACTTTTTGTAAAATACTTAATGCTACTACAATGAAATGTCTGGGCAGCATGCTGAAGGAATAAGATCAAGGATGGTGATAAAAAAAGTATCAAGAATTTTAAGCTGCATTACCAAAATAAGATGGAAGTGTGAACAATTAAATATAACGTTAATTTTTAGATACTAGGTGCTCAAAAAGTTACAGGTTTGAAAGCGTATTTACCAAGATAGAATAATAATGAATGAATGTATATAGTTAAAGATACAAGGTGTGTCAAATATGGTCCGGAAATCTTTATACTTTTTGACACACCTTATATAGGGGTATATATACATATATAATAAGTATATATATATATATATGAAAGTAAACAAACAGGTGAAGTCTGTTTGAGATGGCGATAGCGACAATTGAGATGAATAAGTGCTTAATGAAGTCATAACTTATGAATTAATAGTTGATTAATCAATGATTAGGCGAGCATATCTGTCTAAATGTAAAGGCGTAAACGAATGGAGAAAAGTCGGATTTCTTTTTGTACATTTCGCATATTATGCGCTTCATCAGTGAGTTATAGCAGGAGATTGCTCTGTGTGTGATTCGAACCCTAACATGTATATAATATATAATATATATATACGTATATATATATATATCTATAAAAAAAGAACCACCCACGCACACACGCACACACAAAAGTAAAGATAGGGCACATATAGTAGGCACACACATACACACACCCAAAAAAAGTATAAATTTTAGTAGAAAAACAAAAATCAAAATACAAACACAACACACCTGATATATTCAAATGAACACTGATGAACTTTACAAGACAACCCTAATAAAACACGTATAAAACTCAGCTAAATTTAGTTAGGCAAACCACCCAAAAAACAAAAAACACGGTTTTAAAAGACTAATGTTAAAAATGAAATCCTTTCCACTCCCACAAAAACAGGAAGAGGGAGTGAAAATACTCATGATATATATTATACACACATCATGTAAGATTCATTTCATATTATCAATCAAAGCCTGAGAAGATACCAGAGATATGAAACACGTGGTGTGGCGGTATGTAAAACAAAAAGGAATTTTTAAAAAAATTTTTTCTGAGAACAAAAATACATTTTGCAGACCTCTTTTTTATAAAATTTTCTCGTTGGAACCTGAACATCATTTATTATATATACTTAGCCAAATATATGCACCCTCCGGGTGCAAGATTAAGTTTTAATGTAATGAAATATCGTATAAATTAGAAACGCTAAATGAAACTAAATAAGATGCAGAAAAAGATTTGAAAACAGAGGGGGATATATTCTGAAAAAAAGAACAACTGAAATTTACTCTCCATCCACTCTCGTCTTCATCGTTATTTTTCTAATTTAGTATTTAGTTATAAAAGGAAGTAAAGAATCAAATGACAGTTTCTTTTCTTGTTAAGGGATTTTCATTTAAGATAATAGAAGAGATTTTTTGCTTATCATTAAAATAAAGCCAAACAGCTTAGAACCCAATAATACTAAGCATATATTATTAAATTACATTTTTAATTATCAATTATGCAAAAGCCTTTCTCCTTCACACTGTAAACCGCTTATTTGTCTGTATATACTAAATATAATGCATGCTATTAGTTATGTAGATATGTAAACAGTAAAATAATGGTAAAACCAATTTATTAATAATTGTGGGTTAAAATGAAGGATAAATCATGGTGATGTGACGTCAATAACTTAAGGGAATGTGACTGAGTGTATTTAGTCGGTTACAGACAGAAACACACAATTCTCCATAAATAATGATAATATATACTATATTACTTATATATTATATTATATTTTATAAGAATGGAAATGGTAACCTACTTCGAGTTTGCATCGATAGATTCTTCAGGAAGTTACTGTTTTAATTAATCGAGTTTACATTAATCTTTGTGTGGATAAAACATGGCCCGTTGGAATCCAACGGGCATGTTCTACTAACACCCAAAGATTACGAAACTCGATAATTTAAAAGTAACCCCTGAGAATCTATCGATGAACTCGAGTAGGTACTCATCTCCATTCTTAAAAAATTTATGCTCTACATTTGTATAGCATCTTTGTATTGTTTTTTCTCAACCTTTAACCTCTGATAATTGGCGCTTCCAACGATCGTTCTTATGTACATAAATTGGTCCCTATTACTTTTTAAGTAGTATGGAGATCTCCTTATACAGGCAATCAGTACAGCTGATGGCCTTGAGAGTGAGTAACATGCTTGACCTCACTCTCACCTTGCTTTCTGGGAATAGAATCGTGGGAACGGAAACCGATAGAAAGCCCCCTTCCGGTGAAGGTAAGCAAGTTAGTCAGTTAGTTTAGTTAGAGTTGAGAGTTAGAGACTTGAAGCTAGCAAGATGTGACTCTCAGAGCGCCGTTGTCTGGTCCTGGGGTTCCGGAAATAAAATAACATTCAAAAGTAAATCGAAGTCTTGTTGTATTACTAAAAGCTAACAATGACACAGGGCTTCTGATAAAGAAATGGTCCCCAGCAGAACCAGACACGGAATCCCAGATAAAGAAAGACCAGACGAGACCTGTAGAAGATATACCAACCATTAGAAGACCAAGACAGAGATTAGAAGCAGATAGAAGATAGAAGAATAGACAGAGAAAAAGAAAGGCGCTACGTACTTATATCGATTTGGTGCCTTAAGACCAGTCACGCCATCAAGACGTGATCAGATTCGAACCTGGACAACGTGCCACTAGACAGAGAAAGAAAAGAAAGGCAGAAAAATGAAGCAAGAAAAAAAAAAAGAAAAAAAAAAACGTGATAGAACTTAAAAGAAAAACGTAAGTAACGAACGCACACACACACCACACATGTTTTTAGAAACAGACTATAGAAAAAGACAATAGAAAAAAAAAGAGTGAACTAATATTCAAAGATCTATCTAGATTGTCACAAAAAAAAAAAAAAATTGAAGTCAAGATAGAATGTTGAAAAGAAAGAAAAAAAGAAGACAAAAGGACATTGGTGTTAAGTACTTTCAGAAGAAAAAAAAGAAATCCGACTTAAAGTCTTGAAAGAAGGAGAGACATTGTTTTAGAAAAAAAGAAAGAGACAATTAATTTTTGTTGTATAATTTTGAACTTGCAGAAGTTTTTAGAATTGTTTAAGAAAAAAAAATGCCATTGAAAATTGTTAGTAATGTTTAAATTTAAATATAGAGAGAAAAAGAGAGACAGTTTGTATGCTATGAAAAAAAAGGGAGAGACAGAGTGTATATGCCAAAGAAAGAGAAAAAGAAAGGGATATTTTGTTTTGATATGTATAAGTTGAAATTTTGTGAGGAAAGACAGAGAGAAAGGAAAAAAATTTTTTTTTGCTGTATGATTGAATTTGCCATTTAGGTCATTTGCCATAGTTTTGAATTGTTTGAAGATAGAAAAAAAAGAGAGTGTATGCTATAAAGAAAAAAGAGAGAGAGAACTAGGAGGATACATTCCCCCTCCGGGCAGTGAGAGAGTGGGAGATACTGAAGTATGTGCCAGAGTAGAGAGAGGAACAACGGATGTGCCCCCCCCCCGAGGGTAATTGTTGCATTCAAGCCAGCAGTAATTGTTTAAGAAATGCACCGTGCGCCAAACCCATGGGGAAGATTTTTTTTGACCGGTGGAACACGTGGTGAATTTAAAAAATTTCAGTCGCCATTTTGGAATTTTTTCTTTTTGATTTTTTCCAATTGAAGCTGGATTTTTTTTTGTGATTATTCATGATTTATGTTATTTGTACTCATAATGTTTGATGGATTTAAAATAATTTTATAATTCTAGTGAGTTTTTACCCGTGCAAGGAAAAGTTAATTTTTAAAGAAGTAATTTTGAAACTTTTAGTTGAGAATGTAATTTTTTTTTATGTTAAATCACAATGCTGTTTTTCATTCGGATTGAAGGTCTGATTTTGGGTCAATTGTTGGAGATTTGCCTAAGTTGTATGTTTTTGGATCTTTTTGGACTCACGGTAATAAAGTAGTTTTTACAGAATAACTCACCAATTCCAGAGATCCTGTTTTTGGAAAATGTCCTAATTAGGCAATTCGATGGTTTTCGAAAGGCGTGGAAGCCTACATTTTCCTGTGTTTTTGGAGTTTTGAATATGTCAGAATAAGAGATAAATGGTGGTGCCCTGCTCCAAGAGGTTTTTCGTGTTTACTCTGCTCAGCACGATGTATATATGTATATATTTTATTTTCTGGGAATACGATTGTGGTCGATTTCTTCAAATTTTTGATCTTTGATTGATGTCTTTGATTTACTCAGGTTGTGGGGTGAAGACATAAATTGTGATTTGAGAGATTAGAATTTCTCGTAGATAAACGGATAAATGAATAAACTCCAGAAAGAGCAAGTGCCTATTTTTTTAGTTTGAATTTTAGAAGTACTAAGGTTTGTTACCCTGATTAATGGGATAATTTTAAGAAGCTGGTGAATTATTTGAATTTTAGAGAAAAGTAAAATGGCGAATCTAATTGTAAAATCCTTGGGATTGATTTTGAGAGAAGAACCAACTTACCCCCCCCTCCTTGTCTCTCATTGGCTGAAGGATGAATGGAAAATTTTTTTTTGAATAACCAGTCACGTAGACATGGCTGCCATCTTTGAAATGAACGTTTTTTTGAGTCAAGCGGGTAATTTTCCCCACATGTCGGCCATTTTGAATGTTAAAATTTTTAGAAAAAAAAAGTCAGATTTAAATTTAATCAGAGATTGTTGAAAATAAGTAACTTAGTAATTTTAATATTGATGAATTGTGGATTTTGACACTGGTGATTTTTGAAAAAAAAAAAACTTTGGATTGATTTGTGAGAAAAGCCTTGGAGGCTGATTGACAATATTTTAAAAGAAAGAAATTAATAATTGATTTGTACTTTGCATTTTTTGTCAGTGACCAGTAATATAATTCGGTTTTTGAATTTTTTCCGAAAGTTTGACATAGTTAAAAAGTTGATTTTAGTGAGATTTATGAGTGCCAAATTTTTATTGATAGTTTTGAAAATTTTTATTAGTGAATTTTGTGACCTTGCTGTAGTATGGATCGAGTTCTGAACTCATGCCTGACTATTTGGAGAAATTTTTTCCGGTGTTTTGGGAATCGGTGGAGATATGGTAATGAAAGTGGTCTATCGAGGGCCCACCATTTCACGTATTGAGATTCCCTGATGAGCGTCCCATGTGGTTACCGTAGTTACGGAAGGTTAATCCGCGCTTTTTGGGTTTTATTATTCCGACGGATTCGGAATGTTAGGGGTTCTGGAGAGCAGAATAAGAAGAAAGGCGAAGAGGCCGCCCCTGTTTTATGTGGATTGAATTTTTGGGGGAATTATGATTTTGGAATGGTCTCCAGAACGTTTTGGCTGAGAGGGATGTCTCGAGTCTGGATACGGATAGCATGGTCAATGAATAATTATATGTTAAGAACAGACAAGTACCTACTTTTTGTGTTGGAGGGTTCCTGGAGAATTTGTAAGCCACTGGCAGTGACCGAGTGTGGAATCAGGATAAAACAGTTTTCCCTCAAAGTGAAACTATTTGGCACAGTAATATATTTTTTGTGAAGAAAATTTAAAATACTTAATGGTATTGGTGTGTTGTGTCGTGTATCCTATATTAAGAACTTATGAGTAACGCATAGCCGTTGTAGATTTTTTATTGTTGCGCGATAAAATTGTTGTGTTTTCTCCATGCATGTGATGTTTAATGTATTGTAGGGACCATGTGTGCAATGTTTTTGAATCTTTTTTCGGTATCATTGTATTTTGATGTAAATTGCCTTCCCAGTCTCCAGGTAAGTGACCTGTGGAGCGGAAAGCTGGTGAATTGGTCATTGGAATCCAGGCGAATGTATTGCTGGAGTGACCAGGGTCACGTTGGTTTGTGACCAGGATTTTGGGACCAAGACGTTGGTCCAGTTGTGTTTTGATTTTTGTCAGGATATTGTAAATGGCCCTGCAGTGTTTTTTTGTGAAAACTTGTTATCATGTAAAATTGATGTATGCATGGGGGAACCAGACAACCGCGCAGAAAGAGAGAATAGAATTCGAAGAATAGAAAGTACCATACTGGAGCCTCAAAATGATTGAAGGCAAGGATCATACTACCTTAAAAAGTAATAGGGATCCAATTAATATGTAACATTCCTCATAATCATACATTTTAAATTCATAATTAATTATGAATTTACTTTTTACTTGCCTCTCCATTTTGAGGCTCTACCGTATTCTGGTACTTTCTAGATTACTTCGAATTCTATTCTCTCTTTCTGCGCGGTTGTCTGGTTCCCCCATGCATACATCAATTTTACATGATAACAAGTTTTCAACAAAAAAACACTGCAGGGCCATTTACAATATCCTGACAAAAATCAAAACACAACTGGACCAACGTCTTGGTCCCAAAATCCTGGTCACAAACCAACGTGACCCTGGTCACTCCAGCAATACATTCGCCTGGATTCCAATGACCAATTCACCAGCTTTCCGCTCCACAGGTCACTTACCTGGAGACTGGGAAGGCAATTTACATCAAAAATACAATGATACCGAAAAAAGATTCAAAAACATTGCACACATGGTCCCTACAATACATTAAACATCACATGCATGGAGAAAACAACAACAATTTTATCGCGCAACAATAAAAAATCTACAACGGCTATGCGTTACTCATAAGTTCTTAATATAGGATACACGACACAACACACCAATACCATTAAGTATTTTAAATTTTCTTCACAAAAAATATATTACTGTGCCAAATAGTTTCACTTTGAGGGAAAACTGTTTTATCCTGATTCCACACTCGGTCACTGCCAGTGGCTTACAAATTCTCCAGGAACCCTCCAACACAAAAAGTAGGTACTTGTCTGTTCTTAACATATAATTATTCATTGACCATGCTATCCGTATCCAGACTCGAGACATCCCTCTCAGCCAAAACGTTCTGGAGACCATTCCAAAATCATAATTCCCCCCAAAAATTCAATCCACATAAAACAGGGGCGGCCTCTTCGCCTTTCTTCTTATTCTGCTCTCCAGAACCCCTAACATTCCGAATCCGTCGGAATAATAAAACCCAAAAAGCGCGGATTAACCTTCCGTAACTACGGTAACCACATGGGACGCTCATCAGGGAATCTCAATACGTGAAATGGTGGGCCCTCGATAGACCACTTTCATTACCATATCTCCACCGATTCCCAAAACACCGGAAAAAATTTCTCCAAATAGTCAGGCATGAGTTCAGAACTCGATCCATACTACAGCAAGGTCACAAAATTCACTAATAAAAATTTTCAAAACTATCAATAAAAATTTGGCACTCATAAATCTCACTAAAATCAACTTTTTAACTATGTCAAACTTTCGGAAAAAATTCAAAAACCGAATTATATTACTGGTCACTGACAAAAAATGCAAAGTACAAAGTCAATTATTAATTTCTTTCTTTTAAAATATTGTCAATCAGCCTCCAAGGCTTTTCTCACGAAATCAAACCAAAGTTTTTTTTTTTTTCAAAAATCACCAGTGTCAAAATCCACAATTCATCAATATTAAAATTACTAAGTTACTTATTTTCAACAAACTCTGATTAAATTTAAATCTGACTTTTTTTTTCTAAAAATTTTAACATTCAAAATGGCCGACATGTGGGGAAAATTACCCGCTTGACCCAAAAAAACGTTCATTTCAAAGATGGCAGCCATATCTACGTGACTGGTTATTCAAAAAAAAAAAAAATTTTCCATTCATCCTTCAGCCAATGAGAGACAAGGAGGGGGGGTAGGTTGGTTCTTCTCTCAAAATCAATCCCAAGGATTTTACAATTAGATTCGCCATTTTACTTTTCTCTAAAATTCAAATAATTCACCAGCTTCTTAAAATTATCCCATTAATCAGGGTAACAAACCTTAGTACTTCTAAAATTCAAACTAAAAAATAGGCACTTGCTCTTTCTGGAGTTTATTCATTTATCCGTTTATCTACGAGAAATTCTAATCTCTCAAATCACAATTTATGTCTTCACCCCACAACCTGAGTAAATCAAAGACATCAATCAAAGATCAAAAATTTGAAGAAATCGACCACAATCGTATTCCCAGAAAATAAAAAATATATACATATATACATCGTGCTGAGCAGAGTAAACACGAAAAACCTCTTGGAGCAGGCACCACCATTTATCTCTTATTCTGACATATTCAAAACTCCAAAAACACAGGAAAATGTAGGCTTCCACGCCTTTCGAAAAACCATCGAATTGCCTAATTAGGACATTTTCCAAAAACAGGATCTCTGGAATTGGTGAGTTATTCTGTAAAAACTACTTTATTACCGTGAGTCCAAAAAGATCCAAAAACATACAACTTAGGCAAATCTCCAACAATTGACCCAAAATCAGACCTTCAATCCGAATGAAAAACAGCATTGTGATTTAACATAAAAAAAAAATTACATTCTCAACTAAAAGTTTCAAAATTACTTCTTTAAAAATTAACTTTTTCCTTGCACGGTAAAAACTCACTAGAATTACAAAATTATTTAAATCCATCAAACATTATGAGTACAAATGACATAAATGCATGTAATCTCACAAAAAAAATACAGCTTCAATCGAAAAACGAAAAAAATCAAAAAGAAAAAATTCCAAAATGGCGGCTGAAATTTTTTCTAAAATTCACCACGTGTTCCACCGGTCAAAAAAAAATCTTCCACCATGGTCGTTCATGGCGCACGTGCATTCTTAACAATTACTGCTGGCTTGAATGCAACAATTACCCTCGGGGGGGGGGCACATCCGTTGTCTCTCTCTCTACCTCTGGCACATACATTCAGTATCTCCCACTCTCTCACTGCCCGGAGGGGGAATGTATCCTCCTAGTGTCCTCTCTCTTTTTTCTCAATAGCATACACTCTCTTTTTTTCTATCTTCAAACAATTCAAAACTATGGCAAATGACCTAAATGGCAAATTCAATCATACAGCAAAAAAAATTTTTTTCCTTTCTCTCTGTCTTTCCTCACAAAATTTCAACTTATACATATCAAAACAAAATATCCCTTTCTCTTTTTCTCTTTCTTTGGCATATACACTCTGTCTCTCCCTTTTTTTTCATAGCATACAAACTGTCTCTCTTTTTCTCTCTATATTTTAAACAATTTAAACAATCTACTAACAATTTTCAATGGCATTTTTTTTTTTTAAACAATTCTAAAAACTTCTGCAAGTTCAAAATTATACAACACAAATTAATTGTCTCTTTCTTCTTTTTTCTTAAAACAATGTCTCTCCTTCCTTCAAGACTTTAAGTCGGATTTCTTTTTTTTCTTTCTGAAAGTACTTAACACAATGTCCCTTTTGTCTTCTTTTTTTCTTTCTTTTCAACATTCTATCTTGACTTCAATTTTTTTTTTTTTTTTTGTGACAAATCTAGATAGATCTTTGAATATTAGTTCACTCTTTTTTTTCTATTGTCTTTTTCTATAGTCTGTTTCTAAAAACATGTGTGTGTATGTGTGCGTTCGTTACTTACGTTTTTCTTTTTAAGTTCTATCACGTTTTTTTTTCTTTCTTTTTTTTTTTTCTTGCTTCATTTTTCTGCCTTTCTTTTCTTCTCTGTCCAGTGGCACGTTGTCCAGGTTCGAATCTGATCACGTCTTGATGGCGTGACTGGTCTTAAGGCACCAAATCGATATATGTAACGTAGCGCCTTTTCTTTTCTTCTCTGTCTATTCTTCTATCTTCTAATAGTCTTCTAATCTGTCTTGGTCTTCTAATGGTCTGGTATATCTTCTACAGGTCTCGTCTGGTCTTTCTTATCTGGGGATTCCGTGTCTGGTTCTGCTGGGGACCATTTCTTATCAGAAGCCCTGTGTCATTGTTAGCTTTTAGTAATAACAACAAGACTTCGATTTACTTTGAATGTTATTTTATTTCGGAACCCCAGGACCAGACAACGCGCGCTCTGAGAGTCACATCTTGCTAGCTTCAGTCCTAACTCTCAACTCTACTAAGTAACTGACTAACTTGCTTACCTTCAACCGGAAGGGGGGCTTTCTATCGGGTTTCCGTTCCCACGATTCTATTCCCAGAAAGCAAGGTGAGAGTGAGGTCAAGCATTGTCACTCACTCTCAAGGCCATCAGCTGTACTGATTGCCATAAGGATCTCCATACTACCTTAAAAAGTAATAGGGATCCAATTAATATGTAACATAAGAACGATCGTTGGAAGCGCACAATATCCAGAGGTTAAGGTTGAGAAAAAACAAATACAAAGTGCTCAATACAATGTAGAGCATAAATTTATTTAAGAATGGAAATGAGTAACCTACTCGAGTTTCATCGATAGATTCTTCAGGGTTACTTTTAAATTAATCGAGTTTACGATTAATCTTTGGTGTTATAAACATGCCCGTTGGATTCCAACGGGCATGTTTATAACACCAAAGATTAATCGTAAACTCGATTAATTTAAAAGTAACCCTGAAGAATCTATCGATGAAACTCGAGTAGGTTACTCATTTCCATTCTTAAATAAATATATATATATATATATATATATATATATATCTTATTATAATGGAGATTGTGTGTTTTTCTGTCTGTAACCGAAACTAAATCACTACTCAAGTCACAATTCCCTTAGTTATTGACGTCACATTCACCATGAATTTATCCTTATTTTAACCACAATTATTAATAAAATTGTTTTACATTATTTATACTGTTAACTATATCTACATACTAATAGCATGCAATTATATTTATATATACAACAAAATAGCGGTTTACAGTGTGAACGGGAAGGCTAATTTGCATATTGATATTAAAAATGTAATTTTAATAAATATATGCTTAGTATTATTGGTTTCTAACTGTTTGGCTTTATTTTAATGAATATAAGCAAAAATCTCTTCTATTAATCTTAAATGAAATCCATTAACAAGAAAAGACAACTGTCATTTGATTCTTTACTTCCTCTTTTAACTAAATACTTAAATTAGAAAAAATAACGATGAAAGACGAGAGTGATGGAAGAGTAAATTTCAGTTGTTCTTTTTTTCGATTATATCCCCCTCTGTTTCAAATCTTTTTATCTGCATTCTTATTTAGTTTCATTAGCGTTTCTAATTTAATACGATATTTCATTACATTAAAACTTAAATACTTGCACCCGGAGGGTGCATATATTTGCTAGTATATATAAATAAAATGTTGTTCAGGTTCCAACGGGAGAAAATATTTTATAAAAAAAGAAGGTCTGCAAAATGTATTTTGTTCTCAGAAAAAATTTTTTTAAAATTCTTTTTGTTTTACATATGCAACACGTGTTTCAGATCTTCTGGTATCTTCTTCAGGCTTTGATTGATAATATGAAAATGAATTCTTACATGTATGTGTGTATATATATACATGAGTATTTCACTCCCTCTTCCTGTTTTTGTGGGAGTGGAAAGGAATTTCATTTTTAACATTAGTCTTTTAAACACGTGTTTTTGTTTTTTGGGTGGTTTGCTAATAAATTCATTAGCTGAGTTTTATAACGTTTTTATTAGGGTTGTCTTGATAAAGTTCATCAGATGTTCATTTGATATATCAGGTGTGTGTGTTTGTAATTTGATTTTTGTTTTTCTACTTAAATTTATACTTTTTGGGTGTGTGTATGTGTGTGCCTACGTATATGTGCCTATCTTTACTTTTTGTGTGTGCGTGTGTGCGTGGGTGTTCTTTTTTTATAAGATATATATATATATATATATATATATATATATATATATATACATAGTTTAGGTTCGAATCACACACAGAGCAATCTCCTGTCTATAACTCTACTGATGAGGCATAATATGCCGAAATGTACAAAAAGAAATCGACTTTTTCTCCATTCGTTTACGCCTTTACATTTAGACAGATATGCTCGCCTAATTCATTGATTATCAACTAATTAATTTCAATTAAGTATGACTTCAATTAAGCACTTATTCTCTCAAATTGTCGGCTATCGCCATCTCAAACAGACTTCAACCTGTTTGTTTACTTTCATATATATATATATATATATATATATATATGTATATATATATATATAAGGTGTGTCAAAAAGTATCAAGATTTCCGGTACATTTTGACACACCTTGTATTCTTTAAAAAAATAACGTTCCATTCATTCTTTATTTCTATCTTGGTAAATACAGCTTTCAAATCTGTACTTTTTGACACACCCTGTATACTAAAAAAAATTAACGTTATATTTATTGTTCATTCTTATCTTGGTAAATGCAGCTTAAATCTTGATACTTTTTTTAACAGTCCTTGTATATATTCTTCACATGCTGCCACAACATTTTCATTGTAGTAGCATTAGTATTTAATCCAAAAAGTGCTCAATATATTTCGTAAAGTATAGCGCATTTATAGTTGTAGAAAAAAGTTTATCTCTCGATTTCGGTGTTCAAGATACTCCTTCTCCAGGAGAACCTTCTCCTGAAGAAGATGTACCTTGAACACCGAAACCGTGTTAGCGAGAAAAAAACCTTTTTTCTACGACTATATATACAAATATATATAATAAAGTTGAAACAGTCTGTACGATATTCTACACACCGAGTAATTCTTTGCGAACTTCACTTGTCATTATTATCTTTTATAATTATCGAATTTTATGCGATATGCAAAAATATAAATATTAATATACACTTTATTCAACAATGCTTCTAAAAATAAACAAACATATAAATATTAATATATACTTTATTCAACAATGCTTCTAAAAATAAACAAACATCCAAAAATCTTATATATATATATATATATATATATATATATATATATATATATGGAATTAAACAAAAGGCAGGTCTCCTGTTTAACGATTTTATTGGTGATCTTTTTAAGCTTTCTGGCCAACCTTTTTTATATTTGGAATGAAATTCGTGGGTTAGTCCACCGAAGTTCATATCCCGAGTACTTTCGGCACTTCGAAGTGCCATCATCAGGTTTGATGTGTTCCAGTTTTGTCAAGGTATAGTAACGGATATGGAGGCCGGAAGTAGGAGAATTGATAGGAAAAGTGTTATAGGCATTTTAAAAGTGAATACTGCATTGAAAATTAATTTTATTTAAGGATGGTTTGTGTAGTTTGATGTATAAAGCTTCTGGTATTTGCACTCTAATTACCGGAATATCCTAATGGAAAATACGCACCTTCTTCACAAAGAAATCTCGCTGTATGATCGTACTGTATAAAAGTCCTTGTATGAGTATATGTTTGCAACTACAAGAGTTGCAAACATATACTCATACAAGGACTTTTATAAATCCCCAATGAGAGCTCAATGTATAATAATCAATAAATTAGATTATATACAGAGCAATATTTAACTTGCAAAGAAAAACTCATTCAGTAATAATTTATATCAACCAGAAACTAAAGATTTTCTTTTTTAATTTAAAATAAGAATAAACATTTTTTTTTAAAGTTTCTGGTTGAAATAAATTATAACGGAATGACGTTTTGTTAAGTTCTTCTTTCTTTGAAAGTTATATATATATATATATATATATATATATATAAGATTTTTGGATGTTTGTTTTTTTTATAGAAGCAAGTTGAATAAATTATTATTTATATTTCTGCTTGAAGGCAATTATAAATGCATGTATCGAATAAGATTCGATAATTATAGAAAATAATCTTGACAAGTAAATCCCGCAAAGGATGGCTCGCTATGTAGAACACCGTACAGACTGTTTCGACTTTATTAAGTCTCTTCAGCGATGTATACTAACGACTCCCCTCCGACAGGAATCGAAACCGGGACTTCACAGGCATAGTCAGAGACCATATCCGTTCGGCCGCCGGTACATGAAAAAAACAAACATCCAAAAATCTTATTCACTTCGCCGAAGAGCTAACGGCCGGGTTTGTTTACTAAATAAAAAACGTCCACTTGCCTGCTATGGCAGGGGCGTGTAATAGTAGTATCATCATTGACAAGGTTAATTTCGCAGGGATTGTTCGCTATGTACCGGCGGCCGAACGGATATGGTCTCTGACTATGCCTGTGAAGTCCCGGTTTCGATTCCTGTCGGAGGGGAGTCGTTAGTATACATCGCTGAAGAGACTTAATAAAGTCGAAACAGTCTGTACGGTGTTCTACATAGCGAGCCATCCTTTGCGGGATTTACTTGTCAAGATTATTTTCTATAATTATCGAATCTTATTCGATACATGCATTTATAATTGCCTTCAAGCAGAAATATATATATATATATATATAGGTCACTTAAGAGGAATATAAATACCTACTCCTAAACAAAAACGAAGAAATCTAGCTAAGTCCGTTTGGTGTGGAGGTAAGATGCTTGCCTGTCAGCTTGACAGACAGGTTTCGAATCACACACGGGGCGGTCTTCGTATCTATAGCTCTGCTGATGAGGCCTAATAGGCCGAAATGTACATACAGAGATTGATTTTTCTCGATTTTGTTTAGCCTTACATTTAAATAGGTAATCCCGCCTAATTAATTGATTATTATTTAATTAACTTTAAAAAAAATTAGGTTCGACTTCAATTAAGCACATATTCTCCCATATATATATATATATATATAAACAAGGTTTGTTTAGAATGGCTTTTTGCCGATAATTTTTGGGAGAATAAGTGCTTAATTGGAGTCGGACCTAATTTTGAAAATTATTTAATTAATAATGAATTAGGCGGGAATACCTATTAAATGTATGGCTAAACAAATCGAGAAAAATCAATCTCTGTATGTACATTTCGGCCTATTAGGCCTCATCAGCAGAGCTATAGATCGGAAGACCGCCCTGTGCGTGATTTGAAACCGGACTGCCAAGCTGACAGGCCGATCCCATAACCTCTACACTAAACAGAACTCTTAGATTTTTATGATTTGTTTAGAGTAGGTTAATATTCCTCTTCTAGTGACTTTTATTACACGACGATATGATAAGTTGTAAACAAGGTTTGTTTAGAATGGCTTTTTGCCGATAATTTTTTGGAGAATAAGTGCTTAATTGGAGTCGGACCTAATTTTGAAAATTAATTAATTAATAATGAATTAGGCGGGAATACCTATTAAATGTATGGCTAAACAAATCGAGAAAAATCAATCTCTGTATGTACATTTCGGCCTATTAGGCCTCATCAGCAGAGAAATCTAAGAGTTCCGTTTAGTGTAGAGGTTATGGGATCGGCCTGTCAGCTTGGCAGTCCGGTTTCAAATTACGCACAGGGCGGTCTTCCGATCTATAGCTCTGCTGATGAGGCCTAATAGGCCGAAATGTACATACAGAGATTGATTTTCTCGATTTGTTTAGCCATACATTTAATAGGTATTCCCGCCTAATTCATTATTAATTAATTAATTTTCAAAATTAGGTCCGACTCCAATTAAGCATATATATATATATATATATATATATATATATATATATATATATATATACCAACTCCTCTACACGAGCAAGATATGACACAAGGTCAATAATTTTTTTAACGGAGTTTAATATGTTTGAATTTAGACTTTTCCTTCCCCTAGACAAGTAATCTAGCCAAAGCTAAAGACCACAGTCTGTCCTACTATTTACCCATAGATAGCGGGAGAATGGATTGATTCATACATTTCCCAAGGGTATTACCGCTGTATGAAATGCAAGCAACCTCTACCAGAATTTGAACTCGTCTCGTCGTGTCCTTTTGCGATGACGATAACCATTACACGACGCGCCTCCATAATTTGCTGGTATTAAGTAATGACATTTTAGTTAATTTCAATCGGGGAATTTGATAATAAGAAGAAATTGAGTTATGAGCGGAACGATTTCAACATGTAAGTCAAATGTGCCGCTGTGTATTATTCCCTAATTTCTAGGCATAAAATAACCCGGACGAGTTTATATGTGTTGGACTTATCTGAGGCTATAGGGCCGAGGTTATAAGATGTACGCAAACAAAACAGCAGGAATTTCCGGTAAAAATTGACCAATGGTATAAGAGGACAGAAAGTTTTTAAGATCGTTTACAACTCTCCTCAAATCAATCGCTTGTTGAACTTTTTGCCAGGCCTATCGTAACTAGTATTAACTGTTGGAATATTTCGGTATATATATTATTTAACAACCCGTCCGCACGAGCAGGATGCGACACAAGGTCAATTTCTTAAGCGGAGTTCAGCAGGTTTGAATTAAGAGTTTTCCTTGTCTATACGTGACAACAAAATAAAAGACCGGTTGCCTAACCAAGGTTAAAGAGCTCAATCTGCCCTACTATTTACCCATAACTGGAGGGAGAGTAGGATTCATACCTTTCCCAAGGGTATTAGCGCTAAGTGAAATGCAATTACCACGACCGGATTTGAACTCGGGGCGACGAGTCCATTTCCCATGACTTTAACCATTACACCTCGCGCTTTCGGTATATAAGGTGTGCTACAAATCACCACTTAAATTTATAGACTAGGCGAGGTCATGTGGTTTAATCCTCAGCCAATCAACAGCCATAATGCGTGGCTGGTTAACTACTTAAGCACTCATACTAATAGATGTCCCTTTGCAATCATTGACGAAGGACTTGCAATACTGAGGAGTACCAAAGAACAACCAAAGGATTCTTTACCAAGGATTTCCGCTGGACAAGCACTCTTGCTTGAAGCCTAAAGGATGGCCCATAACATCGTAACATTAACACCAGAGGAATCCTCCAGACTAGTATTAGCAACTTACTACATGGGAGCTGCACAAGAATGCTGCGGGTGATCATGAACAAGACGTGGAAACAGCACCCCACGAGAAAACAGCTGAACGGCCACCTACCACATATCACCCAAACCATCCGAGTAAGACGGACAAGACACGCGGGGCACTGCTGGAGAAGCAAGGACGAACTCATAAGCGACGTCCTCCTGTGGAAGCCAGCACATGGACAAGCCAGTGTGGGCCGACCAGCAAAAACGTACGTTGATCAGCTCTGTGTGGATGCAGGATGCTGCATAGAGGACCTCCCGAGAATGATGAGCGATAGGACGAATGGAGAGAGATTGTCATGGATATCCGCGCTGACAGCGTGACATGATGATGATGATGACATACTTGGACATATATTACAGAGAAAAGCTACAGAATAGGATTATCAACTGGATTCTGTGGATAACAGAACAACTAAACCCCACGACAATGGCTTTAATAATATGGTTTTAATAATATGCCGTTAAATAGAACAATCAGTCTGAAATTACTTGGAAGGACACTCCGAAAAAAGTTTCTTATTCATTTCTACGGAAATTGTAACAGAAGGAGTGAATACATATTGCTCAACGGTGCGATATGTGAAAAACCCTTTTGTGGGTATTCATTTCAATGCAATTAGAATTTTTTTCTATAGGAATCATCGCGAATTATTTCCTCTATTGTGTTAGTATAGCATTTATTTCTAAGACTAACAGCAACAAATAAATGAATTAAAACTTTTAAATTCTAACAATTTATTAAAGAACAAATAACACAATGAGTAACAATATAAAGTCTTTCCTGTGTATAGAGTGAAGTTTGAGAGACTTACCGGTGTGATGGAGAAGATATCTGGTATCTTAGTGATTTCGTGGAGAGAACTTCTGGTCGATGTCTTGTCGGATTTGGTCTGGAATCTATCTGAGATTATACCGTCGGAGTGGCCTAATGTCGATATCAGCCAGACAGCGAAAGAGTCTATCCCCTTTTCACTAGCGCTAGACCAAGGAGATTGTATTTTGGTGTCTGAGGCGGTGCGCCACACCTACCATCAGCTCCTCACTTTAACGCACAGATCCCTGTGCTACTCATACGCTGAGTTGGCGAGGCTGGAATTAAACCAGGAACCTCGAGGTTCCCAGCCGGACACTCTACCGCCGAGCTATATTTGTTTATTATGTAAAATAGATTTTTACCCTAATTTTCAACATTAACATCATCCAAATTGCTTTCATAGAAGACCAGAAAACTGAGGGAATGGCTTTCTTTCCAGCTATGGGTAAATAATAGGATAGACTGAGCTCTTTAGACTTGGCTAGGTAACCTGTCCAGGAGAAGGAAAACTATGAAGTCAAACCTGTTAAACCCCGCTTAAGAAATAGACCGGGTGTCATATCCTTCTCACGCGGAGAGGTTGGTCAATATATATACATTCATAGGATTTAATCAAGAATGATTTGAAATAGGTTATATTTTTTTCTGTGAAAATCTCCAAACTTAGCATAAGAACTCTTTGACTTGAAAGATATTTTTATAGAATCTTCATGAATTTTAAGTTTTCTTTAGGATTCTTTAGAATCGGTTCAATTGCATCTCCTTAGCAACAAGACTTATTCAATAATTAGATTTGTGTTTGTGTATCTAGCAACCGATGGAATTAGAATGACTTTCTATAAAAGAAAGAAAGGAAGAAAGAAGAAAGAAAGAAAAAGTGGGTGGTGGGGTATAGAGATTTGAAGAAGATGAAGGCAAAAAAATTGGGTTAGAAGGATGCTAGCCATCATTATCATCATCATCATTATTATCCTCATCGCGAAAACAATTAAAAAAAAATAAGAAGAAACAGCGAAAAAGTCATGATGAAGATTTTTGTAATCATCACCATCATCATCATCATCATCATCATGAAAAAGACGAAAAAACCCGAAGAGTAAATATGAGAAATATTCAAATGACAAAGGAAACGGTGGAAATAAATAAAGAATTGCTTCATTTGCATATACATTTCACATAATAATGTAACATATATATATATATATATATATATATAATATATATATATATATATATATATTTAAACATTTTTTTTGATGAAACAAAGAAATCACAGTGCTCAACCACAAATTTGTAGGAGCTTTATTTATTTGTTGAATTTTTAATATATATATATATATATATATATATATATATATATATATATATATCTTATTATAATGTCATTCTTTGTCATTATATATATATATATATATATATTTATATCTTAATATATATATTTGGGGTGGGTGGGTATGGATTAAAAATTGAGGAATAAGAGATAAAATAGGGCAGAAGAGGAGGAATGGATGCGTCGGAAGGTGTGAGGAAGGGAATGAGAAGTGTCAACAAGGATGCGGTGGCTTTTGAGTTAAAAATGGCACGGTCAGGGTA
>CM042166.1:27777469-27779969 GCA_023376005.1 Doryteuthis pealeii | reverse complement strand
TTTTCCTTTTCTCTAATAGGGAGTGTATCATGGTGGATTCTGATAGTAGTGCCACAGGTGTTAGGTATTTGGGTTATATGTATGTATGGTGGATGGCATAAGGATTGGTTATGAGTGCATGTGTGTATGTTTTTTTTTAACATTTTAATTTTTTTAATTAAAAAAATTTAAGAAAGATGGATTTACAATTAACATTCTGTTTGTTGGAATGTTTGTGTAAATTTCGGTTGTAGGTGTTAAAGAGGATGGGGTGATATTCATTGGCGTTTCAGTCTCGGAAGACTATAATAAAGTTTTTATGTGCCCCTGAAGTTACAGCGCCTCCTGTGACTGTGAAGTCCGATGTTTGAAAAACATTCTCGATAGGTGATAGTTTTTGTTTTGACGATAAGTGGCTAACAGGCTGCTTTGAAACCAATGGTAACAATCACACCATAAATGTTTTCCTTCTCCTAGTCTAGTTGCCTAACTTTCACAAGGATTTTAGCGTCTTGTGAAATAAAAAAAACTTCTAGCCCTGTTGGTGGGGCTGTAGAATACACCGAATGCTCCTCTGCATAGGTGTAAGACCCCCCCCCAATGGGGTCATCTGTTGGCCGTTGGTGGTGACCTATAATGCTTAAAGACGGAATCCTAATGGCTGAGTAATTCATGATATGCAACCGTTAGACGGATGGTCGGAGAGCCCCAGTCCGATCTATATATTTGTTATAGGGTGCAATACATTTATGGTGTGATTGTTAGCATTGGTTTCAAAGCAGTCTGTTAGCCACTTATCGTCAAAACAAAACAGTTCTTACACCCGTAATCGATCACTTCATTTTCAATTTACCAATACAGGAAAAACCTATATATATATATATATATATATATATATATATATAAGTATAAAAATTAACAGAAGATTTAGATTTTTAGTTTTATAGCCTATTTCAGGAGGCCTGGAGTAAATGTCTAGTCTTTCCAATCATCAGATGCGAATGATGGATTCTTGTCCTATGTTCCTCTGTGTATAACACTCTGGAAGGTAATTAGCCGTCGGTCTTGCTCAGTTTGTATTTTGCTGTGGGGTCATATATATATATATATATATATATATATATATATATATATATATATAATATATATAAATGTTGTTCTGGTTCCAACGGAGAAAATTTAATATTTTATAAAAAAGAAGGTCCGCAAAATGTATTATAATTCTCAGAAAATTTTTAAATTCTTTTTATCTCACATATGCGACACGTGTTTATGATCTGTTTTCTTCAGGCATTGAGTTATTATTTTGGCAGAATATGTCCAATATTTGATAGGCTGTGTGTGTTTCTACAACAGAAAGGTTGCGAGCCTTCTTTTTTATAATATATATATATATATATATATATAGAGAGAGAGAGAGAGAGAGAGAGAGAGAGAGAGAGAGAGAGAGAGAGAGAGAGAGAGAGAGAGAGAGAGAGAGACATTTAAATATTTAGAGAGATAGAGAGAGAGGTTTAGAGATTTTGAGAGAGATAGATAGATAGATAGATAGATATAATATTTATATATATATATTATATATATATATGTGTGTGTGGTGTGTGTGTGTGTGTGTGTGTGTGTGTGTATATATGTATATATATATATATATAGAGAGGAGAGAGACCCATATCTTGTGTATATTTCAATATTTGTTGTTATTCCGACTTATCCAGTTTCTTTTCCGTCCTGTCGACTAGGAAACGCACCTGCACCAACGCGGCCACCTGTTGGCCGTGGTTGGCGACCTGTGAGGCTTAACGATGGAATCCTGATTGCTGCGCTGTCTATGATATCAGCACGGATATCCATACGAATCTCTCATCACCCGTCTTAACGCCTCTACCCCAACTAATCATCAAGCCTCATCTCAAACATTCAGAGAAATATAATGTTTTGTTTTGTTTTACGGCATATCAACCTCAGTGGGTCATTTAATGCTGACAAAGTTGTGAAATAAATTCATTCTTAATGCATAATACAATTTTGTTTATAAACTCGTTTTTCTATTCAACCCATAGATGGGCCCCTAACAGCTACTACCACTCCAGGTCAGAGTGGACCAAGGAGCAATGGTGATGAAAGGGTGCTCCACAATCCCCAAACCTCTAGAACTGGAACTGGAGAGTTTAACGTCATTCCCAGGACATGTAGACCCTCAGTCTCCGCCTTCTAGCACCCGTATGATAAGAAGGATTGGGGGTTGCCATAAGGGCAATAAGTTTGGGACAATTATATACGTGCTAGGGCTTGACGTGGCCAGCCGATTGATCGGAGGGGGTCTCTCCGACGCCCTTCTAGCCCAAGAAAGGCCCAAAGTGGAATATTGCAAGTCTTGGTCTGCTCAACCACCTGGGTTCTGTCCTTAAGCATCACAGGACGCCACACACGGTCAACAGGTGGCCCCATTGGGGGAGTCTTACCCCTCTGCAGAGGTGCAGTCGGTGCATTCTAACACCCTAGCCGACAGGGTGGCAATAGT
>CM042166.1:27767469-27772469 GCA_023376005.1 Doryteuthis pealeii | reverse complement strand
TCTTCTTCCTTTGTTTCTTCCTCTTCATCCTCTGTTTTTTTTCTTCTTCTTCTTCTTCTTCTTCTTCTTCTTCTTCTTCTTCTTCTTCTTCTTCTTTCTTCTTCTTCTTCTACTTTATTTATTTATTTATTCTCCCTTTCTTCTTCTCCTTCTTCTTCTTTTTCTTTCTTTCTTTCTTTCTTTCTTTCTTCTTTCTTTCTTTCTTTCTTTCCTTGTCTTTCCTTCTTCTTTTTCCTCTCTTTCTTTATTCCTTTCATTATTTCTTAGTATTATTTCGTTTCTTCTTCTTCTTCTTCTTCTTCTTCTTCTTCTTCTTCTTCTTCTTTACTATTTGTTTTCGTTAACCATTTCTACCTTCTTTTAAAACTATGGATAATGTAGTCGAAATAATATTCGAGCGATACAATTAGTTTTACTTTTTAAAATAACGTAACAGCCGATCAATTCTACGGCCATATTCAAATGTAACATCAACTGTAACAGAATGGACCTGAAGGTAATATATGATGAAGGAATCCTCCAAAGAATTTCGAACCGGAGCCTCTGCATTAGATGCAGTTTGGTGTCATGACCCTTTTAAATTTTAAGACCCTTAATTATTCCAACTAACAAAAGATTGCGTCCCTTGTGCGCAAGTATTTAATTTTTAACGTTATAAAAATATCATATTAAATCAGAAAGAACAACGAAACTAAATAAGAACGAATATAAAACATTAACACTTATTTCAATGTCATTTTAACAGATTTCTATATAAAATTATATATAGGATTGTTTTTAATAAGAATACTATGATAGTATTAGAAATCAGTAACAGCAAATAATTATTTATTAAACCCAGTTTTGTTCAAATCAATATGCAAATTATACCAGCCAGGTCGATTGCAATTTATATATATATATATGAAGTAGTCAAACAGTGTGTTTGAAAAATGGCGAAGGCCGACAATTTGTGGGAGATTATGTACTTAATTAAAGTCATACCTAATTTTTGTTAATTAATTAATTATAACTAAATGAATTAGGCGTGCATATCGGTTTAAATGTAAAGCGTAAACAAATCGAGAAGTATAGTATACATCGTTAGTATACATCGCTGATGAGACTTAATAAAGTCGAAACAGTCTGTACGGTGTTCTGCATAGCGAGCCATCCTTTGCCGGGATTCACTTGTCAAGATTATTTTAATCGATACATGCATTATAATTGCCTTCAAGCAAAATATAAATAATAATTTATTCAACAATGCTTCTATAAAAAAACAAACATCCCAAAAAACCTATATATATATATATATATATATATATAATATATATATATATATATATATATATATATAGCGCTATGTGAAATGCAAACAGCTTCATCCAGGAATTGAACTAATGGTTATCGTCGTAGGAAATAAACTCGTCGACTTGAGTTCAATTTCTGGGCACGGCTGTTTGCATACACATAGCACTAATACCATTGGGATGCATCCAACTACCCTCCTTCCAATTATGGGTAAATAGTAGGGGGGGAATTGGCTCTTTAACCATATTTAGGCAACCAGTTTAGAAGAAGGAAAACTCTGAATTCAAAGCTGTTAAACTCCGCTTATGGTTAAAGATCCCAGTTTGCCTCACTATTTAGCCATAGCTGTAAGAATTTGGTTGTGATTGGCAGCCTTCCGTCTACGAGAGACGATGGAGTAGTGTCGTCTTTTTTAAAACTTGAACTACATAGGCTGGGTGGGTTCATATGGCGGATGAGCTGTTGCCCATGCAGCTTATCCCCCCTCTCCACACTGCTGCTGTGATCCAAAGGAAAGGTAATGTACCAATGCGGTTTGTCAACGGTAGTGTCGCAAGAGTTGATGGGTAGCACTGGATTTCAGCATCACCACCTTAGGGACTCCGGCTCCTGATTTGTTTTGGGGGTTTACTTCCCTAGCCTTTCCTTGAAAGGCAGCAAAGGTTTTGTGTCGGACTTCTCATTGAGTTGATGGGTTACCGACCTAGGCGAAGCTGTAAAAATGTAGGACCACATTACCTTTAGGCACCCCTTTTTGATCTCGATTAAGAAAGGACATGTTTTTCATTTACACCGTCAATATCCGGTTGTTTGTTAGGGTTAGGGTTAAGGGTTAGGGTTAGAGTTAGGGTTAAGGGTTAGTTTTATAATTTTAAAAATCTAAAAATCGTCTGTTAAAACAACTGGATATTGACGGTATAAATGAAAAAAGGTGCCTAAAAGTCATATGGTCCAAAATGTATATGAATACATAACTCTCTCAAGGGTATTAGGGCTATATGAAATTCAAACAGCCTATTTCAGGATTTGAACCCGGGTTGACGAGTTCATTTCCTACGACTCTAACCATTATACTACGCGCCTTTAAAAAGAGATATAAATACGAAAGCGGAAATGAAAGAAAGATTAAGCGTTTCATTAAACGAGAACTGATTTATGTCGGTAAAGAGAAGATAACATTCTTCTAAACGCGCGGGAAATGAAACGCGATCAATCCTATAATGTTATTATGCCACCCGTCAGCCGTGGGGCAATCTTTGTGCGGCTATCAAATAAAGGTATGGAAACAGCCTCAACGTAAATAGATTTGTACCTAATGCCAGATCTTGTCTTATTTTACGTCATTATTATTATTGGATACTTTCCGTCCATTAAGGACGATGGCGTACTGTCCAGAAAAAATAAATCAATCAAAAATTTTTTTTTTAAATAAAAATGAATAAATAAATAAAAATTGAAAAAATTGAAAATAAAAATTTATCTGCATTTGCGCATGTGACTCAGCAGGACAATTCTTGAGTGACAGTCTTTGGGCAATCTTTGTGCGGCTGTCAAATAGAGGTATGGAAACAGACATCAACGTAAATAGATTTGTACTCAATGCCAGATCTTGGCTTATTTTACGTCATTATTATTATTATTGGATCCATTCCGTCCACTAAGGACGATGGCGTAGTGTCCAGAAAAAATAAGTCAATAAAAAAAATGAAAAAAATAAAACAAAAATAAAAAATAAATAAATAAATAAATAAAAATGAATAAATTAAAAATAATTTTTTTTCTGCCTTGGCGCAAATGACTCTGCAGGCCAATTCTTGAGTGACAGTCTTTGGTGCACTGAATGCACACAAACTGTCTACGTTTAATCTACGTTTAAAAATAGAACTATAATTCTATTCTATTCTAAGTATATTAATACTCTTATTCCTCAAACTTCCGATCGTTATCACCTTGCAACATGCTCTGGTTATAAATGAGACCGTCTTAATCGCCAAAGACGAAATGCTAGAATGCAGATCCTTGTTATCTGGTCATACTCATGAGAAATAAGAATTCGGCGGATAACCGGTGAATTCTTATTTTTTATGGGTGTCGTCACCTCAACTAAGTAATAGACCATTCCGTTTTAATTATTAAGAAATAAAGAGCATTCTACACAGAAAAATATGATAAAAAAGAAAGAAAGAGGGTAGCGCAGAGAGAGAGAGGCGAGAGAAGAGAGAGGAGAGAGAGAGAGAGAGAGAGAGAGGAGGGGGAAGGGGGGAGATGGAGGGAGGGAGAGGCGAATGAATGAATTTAAGCAAATTGATTAAAACTATAGAAATCTAACTGTTTTCAGTTTTTATCTTTTCTTTCAAGTTTTCTAACAATTCTTTTGATATCATCATCTTTAAGGGCGTTAATGAGTTGCCCAAAAGAGTTATTATTGTTAAACCAAGTACTTTCGGTTCTTCACTGAACCATTATCAAATCTGTTTATTTTACCCTAAATGTATAAACATTGTAAAAAAAGTTGAAAATTTACATTTTTTTAAGCCGACGCTATAGTGTTTCAGTTTTTTATTTAAAACATCAACAGAATTATTAATCCTTAATTATATAAAAGAAAAATCTGATTATATGAAAGGAAACATTTGTGTAAACTCTCATTATAGTTTAGCTCAGTCGGTAGAGCACTCGCCTCGGAATCGCAAGGTTCTAGGTTCAATATCGATCTCCACCAACTCAGCATATGGCTAGCACAGATTGGCCAATCGGATCTGAGTGGTAAAGTGAGGAGCTGACGATAGGTGTGCCGCCCAACCTCAGCAAAATCAATCTCCCTAGTTCAGCGCTGGTGAAATCATTATATTTCATATATATTTTATATGTTTTTATGAGTTATATATATATATATATATGTGTGTTATATATATATATATATATATATATATATGTGTGTGTGTGTGTGTGTGTGTGTGTGTGTGTGTGTTGAAAGGAAAAATGAAAAAAAGGAAAGAAAATGCTGAATTGATAAAATAGATTTTTATTTACTAAACACGTGTTTCGGCCAGGAGTTTGTTCATGTACACATGTTGTTATACTTATTATTATTTTAAATATAAAATAAAATAATAATAATAGAAAACTACACATTCTTTAAGTATACAAAGAATAACGGCCTTCGTCAGAGTAAAATATTTGGTGCGGGAAATTAATATATATATATATGGGCCGGTTTAGCTCAGTCGGTAGAGCGTTCGGCTAGAAACCGCAAGGTTCCTAGTTCGATACCGGTCCGCGCCCACTCAGCGTATGAGTAGTACAGGGATCTGTGCGGTAAAGTAAGGAGCTGACGGTAGGTGTGGCGCTCCACCTCAGACGCTAAAAATAATCTCCTTGGTCTAGCGCTATTGAAAAGGGGATAGACTCCCTCGCTTATTGGCTGATACCGACTTTAGGCCGCCCCGACGACTTTACTTTTATCGTGGAACCTTCGAGTGAGTATCATAAAAACACAATCTTTAGTCATATATATATAATAATTATAAGTTATGAGGTATATATCTATAATATATTAATTCATAGTCATATAAAAGAGAAAAGAGAATTCTAATTCATTGTATTTTAGATAAGGCCCACACCTCGGAAAACATTTGTATTTGAACCCCGAGAGAATAAACCCGCTCGGACTCGAGTTATTAGTGATATGTTGTGAGTGTCTCAAG
>CM042166.1:27761830-27767369 GCA_023376005.1 Doryteuthis pealeii | reverse complement strand
GAGAGATCCCCTGCCTTTCCTTGAAAAGGCAAGCAGAAGTTTTGTGTCGGACTTCTCATTGAGTTGATGGGTTACCGACCAAGGCGAAGCTGTAAAATGTAGGACCATAATTACTTAGGCACCCCTTTATGATCTCGATAAGAAAAGGACATGTTTTCAAAATTTCACCGTCAATAATCCGGTTGTTTGGTTAGGGGTTAGGGTAAAGGGTTAGGGTTAAGTTAGGGTTAAGGGTTAGTTTATTAATTTTAAAAATGCTAAAAATCGTCTGTTAAAACAATGGATATTGACGGTATAAATGAAAAAAAGGCCTAAAAGTCATTGTCCAAAATGTATATGAATACATAACTCTCCCAAGGGTATTAGGGCTAATATGAATGCACAAGCCTATTTCAGGATTGAACCCGGGTTGACGGAAGTTCATTTCTACGACTCTAACCATTATAACTACGCGCCTTTTAAAAAGAGATATAAATACGAAAGCGGAAATGAAAGAAAGACTAAGCACGTTTCATTAAACGAGAACTGATTTATGTCGGTAAAAGAAGAAGATAGACATCTTCTAAACGCGCGGAATGAAAACGCCGATCAAACCTATAATGTTATATAACCACCCGTCAGCCGTGGGGCAATCTTTGTGCGGCTATCAAATCGGAGGTGGGAAAACAACCCATCAACGTAAATAGATTTGTACCTAATGCCGATCTTTGTCTTAATTTTACGTCATTTATTGTTATTGGATCGGTTCCGTCCACTAAGGGACGATCGCGTAGTGTCCAGAAAAAAAAATAAATTAATCAAAAAATTTGTTAAATAAAATAAATAAAAATTTAAAATTAAAATAAAAATGGAAAAAATGGAAAAATTGAAAATAAAAATTTATCTGCAATTTTGCCGCAAGTGACTCAGCAAGGCCAATTCTTGAGTGACAGTCTTTGGGCAATCTTTGTGCAGGCTAATCAATAGAGGTATGGAAACAGCCATCAACGTAAAATAGATTTTGTACTCAATGCCAGATCTAGTCTTAATTTATAGCGTCCATTATATTATTGGAAGCCTTTCCTCCACATAAGGACGATGCGAGTGTCCAGAAAAAATAAATCAATAAAAAAATGAAAAAAATAAATAGAAATAAAAATAAATATAAATAAATAAATTAAAAATAACATTTTTTCAGCATTTGCGCAAGTGACTCTGCAAGCCAATTCTTGAGTGACAGTCTTTGGGCAATCTTTGTGCAGCTATCAAATAGAGGTATGGAAACAGACATCAACGTAAATAGATTTGTACTCAATGCCAGATCTTGTCTATTTTACGTCATTATTATTATTTGGATCGTTCCGTCCCACTAAGGATGAATGGCGTAGTGTCCAGAAATAAATCAATAAAAAAAAATGAAAAAAATAAAAGAAATAAAAATAAAATAGAAATAAATAAATTTAAAAAATAACATTTTTTTCAAGCATTGTGCGCAAGTGAACTCTGCAAACCAATTCTTTGAGTGACAGTCTTTGGTGGCACTGAATGCACACCAACTGTCTACGTTTAATCTACGTTTAAAAATAGAACTATAATTATATTCTATTCTAAGTATATTAATACTCTTATTCCTCAAACTTCCGATCGTTATCATCTTGCAACATGCTCTGGTTAAAAATGAGACCGTCTTAATCGCCAAAGACGACATGCTAGAATGTAGATCCTTGTTATCTGGTGATACTCTTAAGAAATAAGACTTTGGTGAATAACCGGTGAATTCTTATTTCTTATGAGTGTCGTCACCTCGTCTAAGTAATGGACAATTCTGTTTTTATTATAAATAAAGAAAGTGCATTCACACAGAAAAAATACAATAAAAAGAAAGAAAGAGAGTAGCGCAAAGAGAGAGAGAGAGAGAGAGAGAGAGAGAGGAGAGAGAGAGAGAGAGAGAGAGAGAGAGAGAGAGGCGGATGAAGGAATTCAAGCAAATTTGATTAAACATAATAGAAATCTAACTGTTTTCAAGTTTTTTTTAATCTTTTCTTCGAGATTATTAACAATTCTTTTGATATCATCATCTTTAAAGGCGTTAATGAGTTGTCCGAAAGAGTTATTATTGGTAAACCAATACTTTTATTTATTCACTGAACCATTATCAAGTCTGTTTATTTTACCCTAAATGTATAAAAATTGTGACCCCCCACCCGCAAAAAAAAAAACAAAAACCATGATTGAAGTTGAAAATTTACATTTTTTAAGCCGACGCTATAGTGTTTCAGTTTTTTATTTAAAACATCAACAGAGTTATTAATCCTTAATCATATAAAAGAAAAATCTGATTATATGAAAGGAAACATTTGTGTAAACTATCATTATAGTTTAGCTCAGTCGGTAAAGCACTCGCCTCGGAATCGCAAGGTTCTAGGTTCAATATCGATCTCCACCAACTCAGCATATGGGTAGCTCAGATTGGGCAATCTGATCTGAGTGGTAAAGTGGGGAGCTGACAATAGGTGTGACGCTACATCTCAGCAAAATCAGTCTCCCAAGTTTAGCGCTGGTGAAAACGGGATAGACTCCCTCGCTGTCAGGCTGATACCGACAATTGGCCTCTTCGTCAATAATTTTATTATCATCAAAACTGTTTAATATTTATATAATATCTTATATAAATTTCATATCTTATATAAATCATTATACATTATTTATTATAAATCATTATATTTCATATATATTTTTTGTTTATGAGTTATATATATATATATATATATATATATATATATAATATATATATTAACTATATATATGTTGGTGTGTGTTTGAAAGGAAAAATAAAAAAAAGGAAAGAAAATGCTGAATAGATAAAATAGATTTTATTTTACTAACATGTGTTTCGGCCAGGAGTTTGTTCATGTACACATGTTTTTTATTTATTATTATTTTAAACATATTAAAATAATAATAATAATAGAAAACTACACATTCTTTAAGTATACAAAGAATAACGGCCTTCGTCAGAGTAAAATGTTTGGTGCGTGAAATTTATATATATATATATATATATATATATGTATATATTGTAATAATAATATATATATATATATATATATAATATTATATATATAAAGATAAAGAATAATCTGCTCTACTTGGTATTGAGCACTCTTGACTTATTAGCTTTAGTCTCCTGGCGGTTTTGTATGAATATATATATCTTATATATATATGCATATAAATTGTTTTTTCTTTTGGCCAAATACTGTACCAATAGATTATTTTTGGTTGGTACGATTATCTTGGTCTTTTCTTTTTTCCAAAAAGTTTTTTCTTCCCCGTTGATGTTTGGTAGTATATTTTTACAATCAAACTATTTGCTGGATTTTTTCTCACCTTGAGGATTTACCAACAAGTTTGTTATTATATATATATATATATTATATATATATATATATATTATATATATTATTATAATAGTATATATAGTTTTCGTTGCTAAAATACTGATTTGTGGAAGAAAAAAATTCCACATGGTTTGGTAGCCCTCATATTCATTTCACCTCTGACCTTGCATCCTTGCATTTCTTGGTTAATGGAGATTTTCTTCTTTGTTTTAACCTTCTTGAATCTTATTTTATGAAGTGTCTCTTTGGACAGAAGTCAAAATGGATGTCCAGTTCAGAATGTATTAGTTTCGCTTTTGTTTTGCTTTCATTGTTTCTGTTGACGTTAAAAGGAACCGGAACTTTCATATTTCATCCTTATTTTCTCTTCTCTTCCAAAAGATATAATTCATCCTCTCCGTTTTTGTTGTTGTTGTTGTTGTTCTTCTTGTTCTTCTTCTTCTTCTTCTTCATCACCCTCTTCTTCCTTTTCTTCTTTACATCTACCATTTCTTCTTCTTCTTCTCTTCTTCTATCTTCTTCTTCTTCTTCTTGCTTTCTTCTTTATCATCACCCTCTTCTTCTTCCTTTTCTTCTTGTACATCTACCCTGCTTCTTCTTCTTTCTTCTTTCTTCTTCCTTCTTCTTCTTCTTCTTTCTTCTTCTTCATCACCCTCTTCTTCCTTTTCTTTTTACAACTAACCATTTCTTCTTTCTTCTTCTTCTTCTTTCCTCTTCTTTTCTTCTTTCTTCTTCTTCTTTCTTCATCACCCCTTCTTTTCCTTTTCTTCTTTACATACTACCATTTCTTCTTCTTCTTCTTCTTCACATCTAAGAACCATTTTCTCTTCTTCTTCTTCTTCTTCTTCTTCTTCTTTATCATCACCCTCTTCTTCTTTTCTTTTGCCTTTTCTTCTTTACATCTACCCATTCTTCTTCTTCTTCTTCTTCCTCCTTTTCTTTCTTCTTCTTCTTCTTCTTCTTCTTTAATCATCACACCTCTTCTTCTTCTTTTCTTCTTACATCTACCCATCTTCTTCTCTTTCTTCTTCTCTTTCTTCTTCTTCTTCTTCTTCTTCTTCTCTTCTTTTTCCTCAACCCTCTTCTTCTTTTTCCTTTCCTTACTTTACATTCTACCCATCTTTTTCTTCTTCTTTTCTTCTTTATCATCACTCCCTCTTTCTTCTTCCCTTTTCTTCTTTATACACATCTAACCTCTTCCTTCTTCTTCCTTTCCTTCTTCTTCTTCTCTTCTTCTTCTTTCTTCTTTCTTCTTCTTCTTCTTCTTCTTCTTTATCATCAAACCCTCACCTGTTTCCTTTTCTTCTTTACATCTACCAATTTCTTCTCTTCTTCTTCTTTCTTCTCTTCCTTCTTCTTCTTACTTCTTGCTTCTGTTTTCATTTGGTATTTTTTGTAATCATTTCATGGTAATTTTTCTTCTTTCAGGCAGGTTTAACTCTGTCACATTTGTAGTGTTTGATTTTCCTTTCTTTTTCATTGTTTTCTTTGTTGTTAATTTTGGTTGTTAATGATTGATGATGGTGATCTTCTTCTTCTTCTTCTTCTTCTTCTTCTTCTTTTCTTCTTCTTCTTTGCATCCTTCTTCTTCTTTGCATCCTTCTTCTTCTAGTAATTTCCCAGCAAGGATCTTACTGTTGACTTTCATAACATCATATCTCCACTGACATTTCCGATGTTCAGAATTCCGCCATTTCTGCATCTCACAAATGGTTTGTCTACCTCAGCAGATTCCTTCCATCATTTCATTGTTATGGTTATGGTTCAGTCGAAAAGACAAAGAATAACACAGGACTGTGATTCTACCAATAAAAGACTTTGAAATTCTTGAATTTTTGTCATGCTCAAAAAATAGAGGGAAAACAAAATCTTCATAATTAACGAATAATCACTCCTGAAATCCGTACATCACAATATATATATATATATATATATATATGTGTGTGTGTGTGTGTGTGTGTGTGTGTGTATGTGTATTATTATTATTACCATAAGGGCATACATAGGAATAACCTGCTCGAGTTTCGCCATAAGGATCTTCAGGGTTAAATCCACTGAATTATTCATGATATTGTTTAATTGCAGTCGATTGTACGCGTGTATTTTGCGGTTACAAAATACACGCGTACAATCGGCTGCAATTGTCCTCCACAGACACC
>CM042166.1:27746830-27759330 GCA_023376005.1 Doryteuthis pealeii | reverse complement strand
GTGTAATCCTTTTTATATGCGTTCTTATTTAATTCCGTTAATCTTTCTAATTTGATATATTTCATTATATCATAACTTAAATATTTACCCCAGGAGGGCTCATATTCTTGTTAGTATTTAGGAAAATGATTTACCGAGTAAGCGTAGAGGTTTTAGAAGTATCAAATGCAGCGAAAAATACGTGGCTGGCATGAGGCATTAAACAAATGCAAGATTTATGAAGGAGAATCTAATCTTGAATATTGTGCCACGTTTTAGGAAGTAAAGTTTTATTCTGTATTTTTTTTCCCGATTTTACGTTTTAATGTTTTCCTGCTATTACACATAATATATTATGCCCCAGGGTTTTCGTATTAAGCCTTTCGATAAACATCAAATGCTTAAATACACTAAGTAAGTTTCTTAAATATTTCCTGTTGAATTTAGGGCGCGTCGTTTTTTACCTACGCACACAATATGCTATTAAAAAAAAAAATTAAAAAACAAAAAACAAAAAATATGGAAAAAAAGAAACACCCAATATATATATTTAACTACTCTCTCCCCCGCATGAGCAGGATGCGACACAAGGTCAATTTTTAAATGGAGTTTAACAGGTTTGATTTAACGGCATGTTAACTCCTTTTGGGTTATGCCTATTTACGTTAATTTTTACGTTTTTCTTGTAGATGTTTCTTGCCTACAATGTCATACTATCTAATACAATTAATTCACACATGATTTTATGGTTTCAAGTATTCCTATCTAATACAAATAATTCACACACAGTTCTATGGTTTCAGGTATGCCTATCTCATTCGAATAATTCCCAAACAATTCTATGGTTTCTAGTATTCCTATCTAATACAAATATTTCACAGACAGTTCTATGGTTTCAGGTATGCCTATCTAATTCGAATAATTCACACACAATTATATGGTTTCTAGTATTCCTATCTAATACAAATAATTAACACACAGTTCTATGGTTTCAGGTATGCCTATCTAATTCGAATAATTCCCAAACAATTCCATGGTTTCTAGTATTCCTATCTAATACAAATAATTCAAACACAATATTATGGTTTTAAGTATCCCTATCTAACACAATTTATTCACACACAATTATATGGTTTCAAATATTACTATCTATTACAAATAATTCACAGATAATTTTATGGTTTTAAGTATTCCTATCTGACACAGATAATTCACACACAATTTTATAGTTTCAAGTATTCCTATCTAATACAATTAATTCCCACACAATCCGATGGGTTTCAAGTAATTGTTTATATTTAGTAATGATTATTTTGTGTTCATGATCATATGGCATCACGTACCTAATAATAATAATAATAATTCTTAGTATCTGATTTTAGCTTTAAGTAATCAATTATTTACAAAGAAGATTGGAACGAAAGAAAGTAAGGAAGAAAGGAAGAAGGCGAAAGTAAAAAAGAAAGGAGTATATGGAAGCATAAGAAAGAACGAAAGAAAAAAAAGGAAAGAAACAAGCAAACAAAGAAGAGTGGAAATATCTTAAAAGAGAGAAATAAGGAAGGGTAGAAAGATCTTAAGATGAAAGAAGAAAAAAGAAGAAGAAAAGAAAGAAAGAAATAATAGTGGTGACATCTTAAGAAAGAACGAAGAAAGATGAAATATTAAGAAAGAAAGAAAGAAAGAAAGAAAGAAAGAAAGAAAGAAAGAAGAAATAAAGAGGTAATATCAAGGGGAACGAAACAAAGAAAAAATAAAGAACGAAATAATAGTGGTGATATCTTAAGAAAGAACGAAAGAATGAAAGAAAGATGAAATATTAAGAAAGTAAGAAAGAAAGAAAGAAAGGGTGGGAAAATAAATAAATAAATAAATAAATAAAGAAATAAAGAAAGAAAGAAAGAAAGAAAGAAAGAAAAAATAAAGAGGTAATATCAACGGAGAACGAAACAAAGAAAAAAAAAGAACGAAATAATAGTGGTGACATCTTAAGAAAGAAAGAAAGAAAGGAAGGTGAAATGTTAAGAAAGAAAGAAAGAAAGAAAGAAAGATGGAAAAAAAGGAGAAAAAAGAATTATAGAAAGATAGAAAGAAAAAAGAGTGGTAAAGTCATAAGAAAAAAACAGAAAGAAAGAAAGAAAGTAGAAAGGGAAGAAGGAATGGTAAAAACGTTTTTAGAAAGAAAGAAGAAAAAAATGAACATTTTAAGAAGGAAAGAAAGAAAGAAAGAAAGGTGGTAAACTCATAAGAAAGACACAAATAAAGGAGAGTAGAGATATCTTAGGAAAGATAGTAAGAAATTTAATATTAATGCTAAGGCATTTGCCCTACCCCCTACCAAAATGACTGTCTTCGGTATTAAAAAGCCCAACAATATTAGCATGGCCATAAATCAACCCGAGATGCTTAAGGATGGAACTCAAGTGGCTAAGCAATACATACAACACTCCACTTCAGTCCTTACAGAGAGGCCTCCTACAATTAATAGACTGGTCACGTCAAGCCCTAGCACCTATATGATTGCTCCAACCAACCCTATTTCCTTATGGCAAGTCCCAACCCTTTTTATCATATGGGTGCTAGAAGGTCTTCATGTCCTGGGAATGACGTTAAACTCTATCTGATGGTGAGGTTCCAGTTCTAGAGGTCTGGGAAATGTGGAGCACCCTTTTATCACCATTGCTCCCAGGACCACATTGACCCGGAGTTGTAGTAACTGTTAGGGTTCTATCTAATGGTTGAATAGAAAAATGTGTTTATAAAAAAAAATGAGTATCCATTTAGAATGAATTTATCTAAAAACTTTGCGGCATTAAATGACCCACTGAGGTTGATATGCCATAAAACAAACCAAACCAAACCCCTTTGCTGAGATTCAGTCGGTGTATTCCTCTGCCCCAGCCTACTGGACAGGAAGAGGTGGCACTACTTTCTCCTGTGTGTGTCTGTGAGACTGTCATACCAAGTGGTAACAAAAAGTCGTCGGGGCGGCCTAATGTCAGTATCAGCAAGACAGCGAGGGAGTCTATCCTTTTTTCAGTAGCCCTAGACCAAGGAGATTGTTTTTGCGTCTGAGGTGGAGCGCAACACCTACCATCAGCTCCTTACTTTACCGCACAGATCCCTGTACTACTCATACGTTGAGTTGGCGAGGGTCGGTATCGAACTAGGAACCTTTAGAATGTTTAAAAAGTTAATTTATTTCAAAACTTTGTTGGCATTAAATGACCCACTAAGGTTGATATGCCATAAAACAAAATAAAGTAAAACAAAACCAAATCCATTTGTTTCTTTCTGTTTGTCTTTCTTTGTTTCTTTCTTTCTTTTGAAATTGAGTATCCATTAAAAATGAATTTATTTCAAAACTTTGTTATCATTAAATGACCCACTGGGGTTGATATGCCGTAAAACAAAACAAACGAAACCAAATCTCATCCTCTCTGTCTTTGTTTCTTTGTTGCTTTTGAAATTGAGTATCCATTAAGAATGAATATATACGTTGAACTTGCTGTCAACGAGTCTGGCCTCAATTTTTTTTATTTCAAAACTTTGTCAGCATTAAATGACCCACTGAGGTTGATATGCCGTAAAACAAAACAATTGGACACATGGCCTAGTGGATAAGGTATTTAGGTTAAGACAGTTCTAAGTGACAGTTATGTCTGGATTCCGGGTTCAATCCTGAGTAAATGCAGTAACATAGAAAAATAATTAACAAAACTCCTACCCCAGCTATGGTTAGCGGAATGAGAACAGGATACCCCCGTGGACTGAATAAAGGGTTAGGTTCAAAGTTCCGTGATGGCTCCCGATTACGACAAGAAAGTTCCCGAGTTCGAAAAGAAGCTTCCCGAGTCCGAGAAGGTTCCCGAGTCCGACAAGAAATACCCGAAGAAGGCCGGAGGTCATATAGGCAGAAACGTTGTACAAATAACAATGAAGATGAGGACAATAGTCCGAATAATGCAGATAATACTAAAAATCAAGCCTCATCTCAAACATTCAGAGAAATAAAACCGAACCAAACCAAAACCAAATCAACCAAGTAACCCCTTTTAAGTCAAATCAGACATATGGAATATTTGGAAGGATACGGTGGAAACTAAGTATTTAGGCAAATAATGATTTTATGCGCTTTTTATTTATACACTCTATGTGCGTGGGTGTCTACGTGTGTGACAGACTAAATCGCAGCTCCCCTCAACCCCCCCCCCCCAATAAAGAAACAAAGCCCGAAGCATTTATTGACATATACACTTAAAGGACAGACATTACCTGACCAGCAAGCAAAAGACACTTTTTGTTATCTGTTTCCATTTTTTGTACAGGTGTTCACTCGATTCAAAAACAGAGGTTCCGATATATATATATAAAGATATATATATATATATATATATATATATATATATATATATATATATACTCATATATATGCATATATATATACTCATGTATATATATATGTACATATATATGTACTCGTAAATATATATATATATATATATATATATATATATATATATATATATACATATATATGTACATGTACTCATGTATATATATATATATATATATATATATATATATTCATGAGTACATATATATGTACATATATATGTACTCATGATATATATATATATATATATAATATATATATATATATATATAAGATTACGCGCCAAGAAAGGGAGGCCATTATCTTTTAATAAAAAAAGAGGCCAGACACGTTGACAGCAAGTTCAACGTCTATTATATAATAAGATCTAAAATGATGCCACCTTTGGAAAAAAAAGAAAAAAAAAAGAAAACGACAAGAACAGTAAAAAGAATAGTATTTGACAATCTTAAATGATATACAAAGATAAAAAAGAAATAAAAGAAACATACTGTTACCATATCTGCATATATAGAGTGGCGGGGGGGGACGGATAAGCCGTTATAAAAATAAGAATTAAATAGGAAATAAATGTTTCCCTTTGCAATTCACACAGACGCACACACGCGGGTGCGCTCTCTCTCTCTCTCTCTCTCTCTCTCTCTCTCTCTCTCTAAATATCTTTCCCTCTCTCTCTATCAATCTCTCTCACACATATATATATAAGTATATATATGACTCTAACGCACGCACACATTCACACTTACACGTACACTCGCATATACTTAGGTATATGTTTACAGGTATATTTATTGTTTAAACAAGTATCTATCAATCTATCCCTCCCTCCTCTCACTCTCTTTCTTTCCTTCTCTTTCTCTCTCTCTCTCTCTCTCTCTCTCTCTCTCTCTCTCTCTCTCTCTCTGTATCTGTCTGTCTGTCTCTCTCTCTCTCTCTGTCTCTCAATATATATATATATATATATATATACGTTGGGCCGGAAATTCACCTGAAACTGGCTCAGTAACATATAGCGCAAATTAAGACAGGGGAACGGGATGTCATAAAATGAAAATGACCAAAATATATTCTGTTTGTTTTGTTTTGTTTTATTTTACGGCATATCAAATTCAGTGGGTCATTTGATGCCGATAAAGTTTTGAAATAAATTCATTCTTAATGGAGATTCAATAGATGGGACCCTAACAGGTACTACCACTCCGGGTCACAGTGGATCTGAGAGAAATGGTGATTAAGAGGTGCTCCACATTCCCCAGACCTCCAGAACTGAAACCTCACCCACAGATAGAGTTTAACGTCATTCCAGGACACCAAGACGCTCAGCCATAGCCTTCTAGCACTCATATGATAAACAGGGTTGGGGCTTACTATAATCGTTGGGGCAATCATAGAGGTTCTAGGGCTTGGCATTGATTGATCGGAAGGGTCCTCTCCGACCGCCCGTCTAGCCTAACTAAGGTTCAATGTGGAGTGTTGCATGTCATGGACTGCTCATTCACCAGGATTCCGTCCTTAAACATCACGGGTCACCACACACGGCTAACAGGTGGCTCCATTGGGGGTTCTTACTTCTCTGTTGAGGTGCAGTCGATGTATTCTAAAGCCCCAGCCAACATTTTTTTTTCAATTCCTGTACATTTTACCTTGGACATTTAAGCGACACAAGACCATTTGGAATGTTTCATTTTTAAAATTGGGTTAAATAAAATGGGACAAATCAGAAATCTGCGATTAAGCAACACCAAATAATCTGGATTTACTTCTTTGCATTGTATCATGAACAATTTGGATGGTCTCATTTTTAACCAGAGGGGGTTGCCGGATGATAACGGACGGAAGATTTAGCAATACCAGTATTCATATCTATTAATAATGGTGATTCGCTTCCGGTTTTTGTCTGTAACAAAAACTACGTCATTGCTTACGTCATATTACCCCAAATCCTCATAACATAGAATAAATACACTCAAAATTTGAACATGCAACAGTCGTCATTGTTTTTTAAAACAAGTTTTAATAAATATACTGGTATTATCTATCTATATATAGTTTATTTTATTTTAATACATATTTAAAGTTTACATTTCAAATTGTTTTATTTTTTAATCGTTTAATGAATTTGATGATTTTACTTTACTTATAATACAAACTCTCTGATATTAAATTTTCAATTCCCATCCCCTCAGGCAATATTTATTTTACGTCGCCCAGTGGGTGTTTTCATTTTGTACAAGTCGTGCACTTGGCTGGTAGTGAGTTAGTTTCGCGTATCATCTATTATGTAGTTCATTCAATCTCCATTGAATGTCTCCTCACAGCTGTGGCTCTGGGCCAGACAAAAGCTAAACTTTAATACCTATATACAATGACAAGCATAGAACGAACGGTCATGTAGTCAGTAAAGGCTATTTAAAACTTATATTTGTATTTATGCAAACTAGGCATATCATTATACACACACACACACGCACGCACACACACACACACACACACACACACACACACACACACACATATATATATATATATACATATATATATATTATAAATATATATATACATATATAAGAAAACACTGATATATATATATATATGTATATATATACATATATATATATACATACATATATATGTGTGTGTGTGTGTGTGTGTGTCAGAGAGAGAGAGAGAGAGAGAGAGAGAGAGAGAGAGAGAGAGGGTGAGTGCAGATGAGAAAGAGACAGTGATATATACATATATATATAGAGAGAGGGAGAGAGAGAGGATAGAGTGAAAGAGAGTGGGTGGGTGTGTGTGTGTGTGAGAGAGAGAGAGAGAGAGAGAGAGAGAGAGAGAGGGGGGATAGAGTGAGATAGACAAAAAAGGCTATGATAGATAGATTGATAAAAAGAGACAGTGGTTGATAGATAGATTGTTAGATACATAAAAAGTGTCTGTGATAGATAAAAAGGAGACTGTGATATATATGTAGGTAGATAGATAGATAGATAGATAGATAAAAAAAAGACTGTGTTAGATAGATAGAAAGATTGATAAGTACATATACAGATAGATAGATCTGAACAGGCTATGATAGATGATTAGCTGAAAAGAGACTGTCGTGGATAGATAGATAGATAGATAGATAGATAGATAGATAAAAACAATCTGAGATAGACAAATAGATATACAGATAAAAAGACACTGTTACAAACAGAAAGCGAAATAGCTAAATAGATAGATAGATCGATATGAACGGACTGCGATAGATAGATAGATAGATAGATAGATAGATAAAACAGACTGTTATAGATAGATAGATAAAGCATACTATGATAGATAGATAGATAGATAGAAATAATCTGAGATATCTAAATAGATAGATATGAACAGACAGCGATAGATAGATAGATAGATAGATAAAGACAGACTGTAATAAAAGATAGATAGATAAAAATAATCTCAGATCGATAAATAGATAGATAGATAGATAAAAACAGATTGTGATAGATAGATAGATAGATAGATAGATAGATAAAGACAGACCGTGATAGATAGATAGATAGATAGATGAAGACAGACCATGATAGAAAGATATATAGATAGATAAAACAGATTGTGATAGATAGATAGATAGATAGATAGATAGATAAAGACAGACCATGATAGATAGATAGATGGATAGATAGATAAATAGATAGATAGGGAGGTTGAAAGAGATCAGGTTGGAAATAATATCAGATCGATAAATAGATAGATAAATACAGATTGTGATAGATAGATAGATAGATAGATAGATAAAAGACAGACCGTGTTAGATAGATAGATAGATAGATAAAACATACTGTGATAGATAGATAGATAGATAGATAAACACAGACTGTGGTAGATAGATAGATACATAGATAGATAAAGACATACCGTGATAAATAGATAAATAGATAGATAGATAAACACAGACTGTGATAGATAGATAGATAGATAGATAGATAAAGACAGACCGTGATAGGTAGATATATAGATAGATAAAACAGACTGTGATTGATATATATATATATATATATATATATATATATATATATATATATATAGATAGATAGATAGATATAGATAGATAAATAGATAAAGACAGACCGTGATAGATAGATAAATAGATAGATATAGATAAAGACAGACTGTGATTGATAGATAGATAGATAGATAATAGATAGATAGATAAATAGATAGATAGAGAGGTTGAAAGAGATCAGTTTGGAGATAGGTGATTGGTAGGTGAGTCGGCGTATTCCCACTTGCATACGTTAACCTTGTGATCAGCCAGTCTGTTCTTCATGTACGAGGACGCGTAAAGGTCATCTTCGCTTATTTTGTAAATATGCAGATTAAAAATGCAGACTTTGCAAACCCCGGATATCCCAACAATAGACAAGAGACGGCCACTTGCAACATTTCCGGTCCACCATTCTGCTATATTTTACCAACACACTTCGGCGAGTGGGAAAAGAAGAAAAAAAAAAGGTTACATTACTTTCAAAATCATATTTCCATATTCAAAAGCTTCAGCGTCTTTTGTTCTTTTGCTGTGAGAACACAGATCCTATTTTGCATTTCCGTTATTCAAAATTCTTTAATTTCATTTTATAATACTCGTATCTTTCCTCCCCACTGCGTACATACTATCAAATTACTTGCATGGTATCCGTCAAAAATGACCAGGATAAAAGGATCGTATTGTAACGTTGCTATCTCGAGATAAAAAGGAATGAATTTATAAGTAAATCTCTAATATTATTTGTATTATTCGGACTATTGTCCTCAACTAAGCATCCGGAAATCGCCATATATTGTGGTATATTATTCGTATCTTTCCTTCACACTGGGTTCATACGATAAAAATTACTTACATAGTCTCCGTCAAAAATAACCAGGATCTGGGGATAGTATTGTAATGTTACGAGCTCGCGTAAAAGAAATGAATTTGTAACTAAATCTTTATATGTGCCGTGGCGGGATGCATTTCGCTGGCTGGTTGGTTGGTTGGCTGGTTGGTTGGTTGGTTTTTAAGGTAAGTCAACCCAAAGGAAAGGACAGATTATCAGTTATATGGAAATACGACCTCACTGACAAGATAAAACGACGATTCTTCCAAGCTGTGGTTATATCAGTACTGCTGTATGGCTGCACCACTTGGGCCCTAACGAGTCGCCTTGATGGGAGCTGCACAAGAATGCTGCGTGCGGTCTTGAACAAGTCGTGGAAACAGCACCCCACAAGGAAGCAGCTGTATGGCCACCTGCACCCCATCCCACAAACCATCAGAGTGAGACGGACAAGGCATGCTGGACACTGCTGGAGAAGCAAGGACGAGCTCATAAGCGACATTCTCCTGTGGAAGCCAACACATGGACATGCTAATGTGGGCCGCCCACCAAGGACCTACATTGACCAGTTATGCGAGGATGCTGGATGCTGTGCAGAGGACCTCCCTGGGACAATGAATGATAGTGAGGGTTGGCGAGAGATTGTCATGGATATCCGTGCTGCTTGCGTGACATGATGATGATGATGCTGAAGATGTTTGATTCAGTCTTGAAAAGTACTCAATTTTTTAAACTCATTTTTCAAATCATTTTTTCTGATCCACCCTATAGATGGAGCCCTAACAGGTACTACCAATCCGGGTCAATTGAATTTTATATTCATTTTATAATACGCGTATCTTTCCTTCTCACTGGATACATACTATCAAATTACGGTAATCTTGAACTTTAAGTCTTAAAAGTCTTAAAAGAACTTAACTCTCAAAGCAATCAGAGTTAAGTCTCTTTGTTCTTTTTCCGAGAAGAAGCTTGTAAACAATGGCAGCTATCTTTGATTCAACGTAATTTTCACGGAGAAAACATGACGTTTTCCAAATCCATTTTAATGCATGTTTTAACTCCGAAATATTATAAAAATGTTTTTTTAATAACAATTAAGTTCATTTCAAATAATGCGCAAGTACAATTTTATGGTAGGAATTTAGTCAATTAAAGTTCAAGATTACCCAAATTACTTGCATAGATCCCGTCAAAGATGACCAGGATCAGAGGATCGTATTGAAATGTTACGAGCTCGATTAAAATAAATGAAGTCGTAAGAAAATTTCTGTATCAGACGTGGCGGGATCCATTTGGAAATGTGTGTATGGTCAGTTTAGAGGCACAGAAGTGTAAAAATATCGTTGATTGTTCTTAATAACGAGTTAGCTCAGTCGGTAGAGCGTTCGGCTAGAAACCATAAGGTTCCTAGTTCGATACCGGCCCTCGCCAACTCAGCGTATGAGTAGCACAGGGATTTGTGCGGGAAAGTAAGGAGCTGATGGTAGGTGTTGCGCCAAAATAATCTCATTGGTCTAGCGCTAGTGAAGCGGGGATAGACTCCCTCGCTGATTGGCTGATACCGGCTTTAGGCCACCCCGACGACTTTTAAAAATGACTTAGAGAACAGACACTCATCTTGCTACTGTTTTATTCAAACACTCAGCACCCCTTAACCATACTACAACATGATCTACTACATAAATGCCAATTTATATATGTCTGGGTACAACCAGTTTGTGCCTACACCTGTGATCCGATCATGATGTAACTTTACACAAATGTTAAGCTAACTAGTAAGAATATGGATTTAAGTATTTAATTTTTAATGTAATGAAATTGAATTAGAAAGACTAACGATGATAAATAAGCATCCGAAAATCACCAAAAATTCTGGTATAATTTTTCGTATCTTTCCTCCCCACTGGGTACATACGATAAAAATTACTTGCATAGTCCCCGTCAAAAATGACCAGGATCCGAGGATAGTATTGTAACGTTGCGAGATCGAGTAAAAGAAATGAGGTTATAAGTAAATCTCTTGTATTATTTGTCTATTATTCATCTTCATTGTTATCTGTACAGATAACAATGAAGATGAGGACAATAGTCCGAATAATACAAATAATACTAATTGTGAAGCCTCATCTAAAAAATTCAGAGAAAAAATAAATCTCTATATGTGACGTGGCGTGACCCATTTGGTTGTTTGGTTTGTTGGTTAGTTGGTTGGATTTTACGGTAAGTCAATCCATATTGGGTTATTTAATACTGAAGACGTTTTTTATTCATTCTTGATTGGTACTCAATTTTTTAAACTTATTTTTTTTAATCTATTTTTAACTCATTTTTTCTGATTCAACGTATAGATGGGACTCTAGCAGGAACTGCCAAGCTGCCCCCCTCGATTTAAAGGGGCAGGGCTGGGTTTATTGCCCAGTGCCTGGGGCACCCCTTTGAGGGGGAATGTCGACCGGATCAACGCAATTTGTCACCCACCACCCATGAGCTTCGGTTTGTAGGTGGTCCCACGTTAATAGGGCCTTGTGCCTAAGCAGTACAAGTGGGGTACGAGGTAAATACCAGGTGCTACCAATCCGGGTCAATTGAATTTTTAGAGAAGGAGAGGAAAAGGAGGTGGGAGCAGGCAAGGGTTGAAGTTTGGAGGAGTAGACATACAACGGGTTGCCAGTAACTTGACCGAGGAATGACCCCGGAGGGGGAATTGAAGTAAAAACGGGAGGTCCAGGTGTTGATCTGAAGCGGAAGTGACGTGGTGACGAGTAACGAGCAAGAAGAAAATCGTTCTCTTTTCCTTTCGGGCGTAGCAGGGTTCAGACGGGCCTGGTCCCTCGTGTGGGACAGCGATATAGAAGTTGATACCATGTTAGAAGGTAGAATAATTTAACAGTATCCTCTCTCTCTTTCTCTTTGTCTTTCCTTCTCTCCGAAACAGAGCCCACGACACAAGCCTGGAAATAAATACTAAGCCCCTTGTGACTATACAACTTGCGTGTATATTGTTCCTTAAACCTAACGGCTACTAATGACGACTGCTGCTGGGGCTTGAATTGGCACATGCTATATCGTTCCGGAGTTTGCCACAAATACACGTTGGTACTGTGACCATACAGTTATACTACATTTATGAGTTAACTTAGATTTGCTTGGGTCTCTTTTTGTTGGGGACACATCGGCTTGACTATCCACGTCTTCATTTTTAGTTATTATCAATGTAAATGAAAAGTGGAATTTTATTCCTTTTTTATTTTGTTATTGGCAACCTA
>CM042166.1:27721830-27736830 GCA_023376005.1 Doryteuthis pealeii | reverse complement strand
ACACACACACAGACACACACACACACACACACACATATATATATATATATATATATATATGTTGAAAAAATGAAAGGGAATGAAATGTGGTATGGATAAAAATTATTTATTGAAATACATACATATATATACATACATATATATATACACATATATATATATTCCATATATATGTATATATATCAAATTTCGTATATGGGCCGATGTAAGCCTTAAAAAGAAACAAAAGAAAATCTCCCGCCTAAAAACTAATCTGGTTTGGTAGATTTAGCGTTGGATTCTTATCGAAATGCATTGTTTCATTGCGTAGAGGCGGCTGGCAATAGACGATGTGCAGAACAAGACTGTTCGATGTGAGATGAGTTGAGCGGACGACTAAACCGATTAGGTCTATCCGGTTGTAAGTACCTGTTTCTCTGTGAAAATAGACACATGCTTTGGTTTTTTTTGTACTTTTGGGTTGATCGGATGCGAACGGGATGGGGGGAAAGGTATTAGGTCAATAAACAAATAAATAAATAAATAAATAAATAAAGCAACAATGAATTCATTCATTTTAGTTGATATATAAGTATACCCTACTAAACTTTTCTTTTTCAGTACAAGATCCCACTCCTTTCTCTGCATGTGTATCTCCTATTTATCTTCCAATCCATATATATATATATATATATATATATATATATATAAGAAAAAAAATTACATTTAAAAAATGAACTTTCTCGTCGATTTTCGACGCATAAGTGTTCATTCTGTGAACTACCAATACAGTGGTTTGCTTATAGTGGTGAAGGCTTATGTAGGACCATTCCGCACTTTTTGGTACTGTCGATAGGAAAGAATTGGTGCATCAAGGGTTGCCACAAACCCAATTAATGACTGACCTCAGGAATTTTGAATTCAGAGTTATCCCTCTCCTGGACTGGTTACCTACCCAAAGTTAAAGAGTCCAGTCTGCCCTATTATTTTACCCATAGCTGGAGGGAGAATATATGGATTCATACCTTTCCCAAGAGTATATATATATGTGTGTATGTATGTATGTGTGTGTGTGTTGAAAAAATAAAAGGAAATAAAATGTATGGATAAAGTTATTTATTGGAATATATATATCATTTTCCATTCTTTCGTATGGCTGCAGTCTTTTACAAAACTCATATTCGTTGGTTGGATTTTACGGCATCTCAACACCTCTTGGGTTATTTCATGCTGAAGACATTTTGTTTTATTCATTCTTGATGGGTATTCCAAACATTTTTTTCTTAACTCAATCTATTTTTAACACATTTTTACACTCCTTTTTTTCTATTCAACCCATAGATGGTTGGTTGGCTGGATTTTACGGCATGTGAAGTCATCTTAGGTTATTTTATGCTGTAGACATTTTGCTTTATTCATTTTTGGTTGGTTGGCTGGATTTAACGGCATGCCAACCCTTATTGGGTTATTCTATGTTGCAGAAGTTTTTGTTTTATTCATTCGTGGTTGGTTGGATTTTACGGCATGTCATCCCTTGTTGGGTTATTTCATGTCGAAGACATTTTGTTTGACTCACTTTTGACGGGTATTCAATTTTTTTTCTAAACTCAATATTTTTTAAACACTTTTTTCTATTTAGCCCATAGATGGTAGGTTGGTTGGATTTTATGGCATTTCAACCCTTGTTGGGTTATTTCATACCAATTCATTCTTGATGGGTGTTCAATTTTTTAACTCAATTGTTTTGTTAACACATTTTCTTAAAAAACATTTTTCATCTATTTAACCCATAGATCGGACCTTAACATGTATTACCGTTCCGGGTCAAAGTAGACCAGGAAGTAAGAGCGATGAAGGGATACCCCACACTCCCTAGTGTTCCAAAATTGGATTTTCACTATTAGATGTAGCTTAACGTCATACCCAGGACACTAAGCTCAGCTTGGCACAATGTCAGAAATATTTTTCATTCGGCTTCTTTGTTTAATGACATATCAACCCTCGTGGCTAATTGTTAGGATCCGTCTTAAGAAAATTCTGGATTTACATCCCTTGATCAGTAGGGAACAGTTGTCGCCCCTGACAGACGCATTGTGGGGGCTAGGAGTGGAAATGGCACTGGTGTAACATTGCTCGGCTCAGTTTAAGGAGCATATGTTTATAGCGATGTTTCCCCAAGAATATTAGTCCAAAAGAAAATGTAGTAGCGTCATTGGAGTTCGAACTTGCTAACCATGATTTGCAATCCGGCACTCTAACCACTACGCTACGGAGACTTACCATATATTTTCAATGTTACATTGCATTTTTAAATCACACTTAAAAAAAATATTCAGATTCTAACAATTCTCATCGGCTTTTCTTGAATAAAAATTGATTAAACTCTTCCTGGAAGCGTAGTAGCGTCATTGGAGGTCGAACTTGCTTACTATGATAGTGCAGTCCAGTACCCTAACCCCTACGCTACGGAGACTTATCCTATATTTTCAATATTCCGTTGCATTTTTTAAATCACACTTTTAAAAAGAAATATTCAGATTGTGACAATTAATTAATTCTCATCGGCTTTTCTTGAATAAAAATTGATTCAACTATTCCTGGTATTAATTATTTTTTTACACAAATCTTGTGAATCTCTTCTCTAAGAATTTTGGTAAACGTAAAACTAATAAGAAGATTAGTTCGCATTTAACAAAACGTTTCAGAAGAAGATTTTTTCTTTTGTTTAGTTTAGCCGATCAATAAAATACTTTCTTCCCTTTGTCATGGCTCAAATTCAAGCTTAGTTTCCCCATAAAAAAATCAACCTGAAAGAAAAAGTTGGTTGGTTGGATTTTACGGCATGTCAACCCTTGGATTATTTAATGTCAAAGACATTTTTGTTTTAATCATTCTTATTGGGTAATCAGTTTTTTTTTTCAAACTCATTTTAATACACACTTGTTGATGTATTTAAAAAATCTATTTAACCATAGACGGAATCCTAACAGGGACTACCACAAAAAATGAATTTTATGGCATGTCAACCCCTGTTGGGTTATTTTATGCCGAATACATTTTTTTGTTCATTCTTGTTGGGTATGCAGTTTTTTTTATCTATTTAACCATAGACGGAATACTAACAGTGACTACCACAAAAAAATGAATTTTATGGCATGTCAACCCCTGTCGGGTTATTTTATGCCGAAAACATTTTTTTGTTCATTCTTGTTGGGTATGCAGTTTTTTTTATCTATTTAACCATAGACGGAATCCTAAGAGGTACTACCACAAAAAATTTGAGTTTTACGGTATGTCAACCCTTGTTGGGTCATTTTATGCCGAATAAATTTTGTTTTGTTCATTCTTATTGGTTATGCATTTTTTAAAAGGTTATTTTTAACCAGAGACGGAATTTTAACAGGTACAGCATAAAAAATGGATTTTACGGCATATCAACCCTTATTGGGTTATTTTATGTCAAAGACATTTTTGTTTAATACATTTATGTTGGGGATTCAAATGTTAATACTCATTTGTTAATCTATTTAACCCATTGATAGAACCCTCACAGGTACTACGACTTTGGATCCGAGTGGACTTGGGAGTAATAGCAATTAAGGGGTGCTCCACATTCCCCGGGGCTTCAGAACCGGAACTTCACAACTAGATGCAGTTTAACGTGATACCAAGTACAAATATAGTCTACGATCACTTTAGGAGAGAAATAAATCAATTTCTTATATATAGGTTAAATAGTCTGAGCTCTATAGCCATGACTGGCAACCAGTCTAAGAGAAAGATATCTATGAATTCAAAAGATGGAGAGGTTGCTGGTTATAAGACTGGAGAATGAAGCAGCGCTATGCGTCATGGGGCGGAGATAAAATGACTGTAAAAGAAAAATAACTATAGAATCCATGATAGGAATCGTCATGGCACCAACCAGTCCTGACCCACAGACACGAAGAATGAAGAATTCAAGAAAGGGAAGATTGTGTGACAAGAATTTCTAATCTGTACATTCTTGTAACAAAGACTATGAAATTCAGTAATAATAAGTCAGATACAAATCTAACATTTGACCAAGTTGGGTTAGATTGTCAAAAAAACAACAACAACATACAAGCAAAAACAAAAAAATACAAACAAACAAACCCCCTCCCTCCCCCCCAAAAAAAACCCCAAAACAAAAGCAGCATTTAGTCACAGACTTTGATTCAGACTGTTTCACGGACAATTACCAAATATAAAATTATCCCCCTGTTGGCGGAGATTAGAATACGCAGACTATATCCCGTGCTGAGTGGCAAGCTATGACACAAGGTCGCCAGTATGGGGCATCCGACGAGGATCGAAATATATAAGTCATATACATGAATATATATTCGTACAGTCGGTAGAGCGTTCGGCTAGAAACCACAAGGTTCCTAGTTCGATCCCGGTCCCCGCGAACTCAGCGTATGAGTAGCACAGGGATCTGTGCGGTAAAGTAAGGAGCTGATGGTAGGTGTGGCGCATCACCTCAGATGCTAAAATAATCTCCTTGGTCTAGCGCTATTGAAAAGGGGATAGACTCCCTCGCTGACTGGCTGATACCGACTTTAGGCCGCCCCGTCGACTTTACTTTACTTTATATTTGTATATGCGTATAAATTTATAAGTATATATGTATATAAGCAATATATATATATATATATATATATATATATATATATATATTATATATATATATATATATATATAGTATGTTCGGGATAAATTTGACATATTTATATTTGGTTATTTTTCTCCGTAGGTTGGAGGTATTGACGCACACTACGCATCATTGAAAAGTTTGAACCCTTCTTTATTCATATACGTGATGACAGATAGAATGGATGACTGGAACCCACCTGAATCATGGAAGAGAATAACTTGATCTGCGTCGGCCATCAAAATAAGGAAATTATGGTTGCTACCCAATGCGCCCTGAACACTGTAAAAAAAGGCATGAACTGGAGAATTGCAAGGGAGATGTTATGGCTAGAAGAAAGCAACATAACTCACGATATGATTGCGTTCGTACAGCAGAATAACTTGAAAATCTCTCTCTCTCTCTCTCTCTCTCTTCTATCTCTTTATATATATATATATATATATATATATATATATATATATATTAAAGAAATGGATACAATAGAAACCTACTCGTGTTTCACCGTTATGATCATCAGGGTTAAATCCACTGAATTAATCGAGTTACCGATTAATTGCAGCCGATCACACGTGTTCAATGACTTGGGTATGACAGACTACCAAAGCAGAATCTGTACTCTCAACTGAAAGAGGGATCACGTGGAATTGGTAGACCAAAGCTCAAGTACAAAGACAACATCAAAAGAAACCTGAAGGACTTGAATATCCCCATAGGCAGTTGGCAAGACGCAACCAGAGGCCTATTAAATTGGAGGAAAATGATTCGCGTTGTGTCATCATTGTTGAGATTATTCAATATATATATATGTACCAACTTTTCTCGCACGAGCAGGATACGACACAAGGTCAATTTCTTAAGCGGAGTTTAACAGGTTTGAATTCAGAGTTTTCCTTCTCCTAGACTGGTTACCTAGCCATGGTTAAAGAACCCAGTCTGCCCTGCTATTTATCCATAGCTGGAGGGAGAGTAGGATTCATACCTTTCCCAAGGGTATTAGCGCTAAGTGAAATGCAATTACCACGTCCAGGATTTGAACTCGGGCGACGAGTCCATTTCCTATGACTTTAACCATTACACCACGCGCTTCTATATATATTTTTCAATATATAAGGTGTGTGATAGATCTCCGCTCCTACTTATAGACTAGAATAGATCATATGATCAATTCCTTGGCTAATCACTGACAGTACTCTGAGGCTGATACAATACTAAACCGACCCTACTGGTCATAATTACTGTGACATTCATTGACGACGGACATAGGATTAAATCACTGGACTTTTACCAATACGCGGGATAGGACTTATACGATCACCGAAGGATTCCATAACATAGGACTTTCTTTAAGCTCTTTTCAACTGGCCAAGGATGGCATTTAAAAACTTTACAATCATCGGATACGATGGACAGCAAGTAGTAGTTGTAGTATATATATATATATATAATATACCAAACTTGTTGGTAAATCCTCGCGGTGAGAGAAAAACCAGCAAATAGTTTGATTGTAAAAATATACTACCAAACATCAACCGGGAAGAAAACAATTTTTGTAAAAAAAGAAAAGACCAAGATAATCGTACCAATAAAAAATAATCTATTAGCACAATATCTTTGCCAAAAGAAAAAAAACAATTTATATGCATATATATATAATATATATATATAAGATATATATATACATACAAACTCGCCAGGAGACTAAAGCTAATAAGTAAAAGTAGAGCAAATAATAAAGATAAATCTAATGAGTCAGACGAACCTACAAAAAATTTCGCTTCGTGCTCTTCATGGCTAAGATATCTATCTATCTATCTATCTATCTATCTATATCTATATATATATATCTTTATTTACACTTACGTGTAGCATGCGCTTTTGCTAGGCTGTGAAGGTAGATTAGTCACTCCCACTCTTGCCATTCGCAAACTCAGTGTAGATTATTTGAAATATCGTCATCTAATCTCTAAGATATTGTGTCCTTAGAAAATGTAGAAAGGCATAGGCGGTATTATCTTTAGCCTTTTCACATTTTAATCTATCCATTCACAGTAGATGACTGGTCCATTAAGAGAAAAAAGTTACAAAATATTTCCTTACGTGTTTGTAGTATTTATTTACGTGAGTGTACACCTGTTCACCTATATACGTTTATTCTCTCTCTCTCTCTCTCTCTCTCTCTCTCTCTCTCTCTCTCTATCTATCTATCTATCTCTTATCTATCTCTCTCTCTCTCTCTCTCTCTCTATATATATATATATATATATATATATATATATATATATATATAAAGTCGTCGGGGCGGCCTAAAGTCGGTATCAACCTATCAGCGAGGGAGTCTATCTCCTTTTCAATAGCGCTATACCAAGGAGATAATCTTGGCGTCTGAGGTAGAGCGCCACATCTACTTTACCGCAGATCTACTTCACATCTACTTTACCACATCTACTTTACCGCACAGATCTCTGTGCTACTCATGCGCTGATTTGGCAAGCGCCGGTATCGAACCTTGTGGTTTCTAGCCGAACTCTCTACCGACTGAGCTAACATGAAGATAGGAGGGTTGGAATAAAATCCGACAGTATGAGGTAAGGTAAAAGGAAAAGAGAACAAAAAAGCTACCTATGAATTTTTTAGTTATATATATATATATATATATATATATATATATATATATATATATATATATATAAAAGGAAGGTCCGCAAAATGTATTTTGTTCTCAGAACAAAAAACAAGTCTGAATGGGGGAGAAATATTTCGTCCCTCTACGCGAAGAACATCATCAGTCTAATTTTATTCAAAACAAAGTACGTACATTTGTATTTATAGAAGAGAAAGTGAGTTTGTGGTGAAATTGAGGGTAGGGAGGTTAGAGAGGAATGGATTGAACAGAGAATAACATCATATAAAGTGGAGAGGGTAGTTCAGAGGATAGTGGTTTGTATGGGAAGATGAGGTGAGGAGGTTGCTAGGTGCTTGTTGGGAAAGGGGGTGGTTGGGAGAAGTGGGTAAAATTCATGGTTAGGAGAGATTTTTGATTTATTGCATGGGGATGATATTGTTTGAGTCATTATTTTTTGTTCACTTTTCCTTTTAGCTTTACCTCATATATATATATATATATATATATATATATATATATATATATATATGAAAATTGAAAAAACACAGGTTTAAATAAGTTGAGTGGTAAGTTTATTGGCTGACGCTGCAGTGTTTCGATCTATTAATTAGATCTTCTTCAGGGCATTTGTTGATATAAGAAAATGTGATAAAAAATTTTGTTATTACCTTTCCTTATATCAACAAATGCCCTAAAGAAGATCCAAATTATAGATCGAAACACTGCAGCGTCGGCCAATAAACTTACTACTCAACTTATTTAAACCTATGTTTTTCAATTTTCCTAATATACTACATACCGTCGGATTCAGTTCCATCTCTTCATATATATATATATATATATATATATATTCATCAAAAAGTTACTACCACATTTTCATTACAATAGCATAAGTAGTTAATCCAAAAGGGCTCAATATATCTTGTAAAATATAGAGCATTAATAGTTGTAGAAAAGTTTTTCTCTTTACCACGGTTTCAGTGTTCACGGTATACTTCCTCAGGAGAACTAAAAAATTCATAGGTAGCTAATATTATATATACTTGTCAATGTAGACTTATATCTTTATATCTCTATGTCTCCTCAACATAAACTTTTTGACCCTAAACCTAAAGGTTTAGTCTTAGGGACAAAATGTTTATTTTCAGGAGACATAGAGAAATAAAAAATAATTTGAAACAGCAAATATATATCATATTATCTACCTATAATTGGTTTAGTTCTCCTGAGGAAAGTGTCCATTGAACACCGAAACCTTTCTACAACTATATATATATATATATATATATATATATATATAAGATGTGTCAAAAAAGTATCGAGGTTTTCAGTACTTTTTTACATCCCTTCTACTTTGAAAAATCAACGTTCCATTCAGTCTTCATTTCTGTCTTGATAAATACAGCTTTAAAATCTGTACTTTTTGACAGAACTTGTATTCTAAAAAAAATTGATGTTATGTTTATGGTTCATTCCTATCTTGGTAAATACAGCTTCAATCCCGATACTTTTTTGACACACCAAGTACACACACACACACACACACACACACACACACACACACATATATATATATATATATATATATATATAAAACTTTCAAAGAAAGAAAAACTTGACAAACCGTCATCTGGTAATAATTTATTTCGACCAGAAACTCAAAAAGGTTTATTGAAATTCAATAACATTTTTTTTAATTCTTAAGAGCTAATGGATGACAGTTTGTTAAGTTTTTCTTTCTTTGAAAGTTAAATATTGCTCTGTATTTAATCTAATTTATTGATTATTATACATTGAGCTCTTTTTAGGGATTTATAAAAATCCTTGTATGAATATATGTGTGTACGTACAAGAGCATACAGTATGGTTATACAGAGAGATTTTGAAGATCCCAAATAGAATCATCCCTTACAACCAGTCATTTGGATTACCTTACATTTATATATATATATATATATATATATTATATATATATATATATATATATATATAATGTGGCTAGGATATGGGGGATTTAGATCAATCAGAACATTGTTAGTGGCGCCCTCTATCCTAGAAAAAAGAAAGTGCTGGACCCAATTAGAAAGTTGTCTTCTCTACTCTACAAAATAATTTCAAAGTCAATGGTTTTTGTAATGTCCTTTTTTTATAGATAACATCAACAAAGTTTTTCTAGTGAAATTATGGACTGCGGAATGGTTTTCATCAGACTTAGTTTTGGAAAAAAAGGCTTTCGTGTGTTTCTGTGACCCAGTTTGGACAAATCTGTCTAGCTGAGTTTAAATCAGCCACACACACAAATAGATAGATAGATATGAACAGACTAAGAGAGATCGATATATAGATAGACAGATAGATATGAACAGATTGAGATAGATAGATATGAACAGATTGAGATGGATGGATAGATGGATAGATAGATAGATAGATAGATATGAACAGACTGAAATGGGTTGATGGATGGATAGATAGATAGATAGATAGATATGAATAGACTGAGATGGATGGATGGATAGATAGATAGATTGATAGATAGATAGATATGAACAGACTGGGATGGATGGATGGATGGATAGATAAATAGATTAATAGATAGATATGAACAGACGGAGATGGATGGATGGATAGATAGATAGATATATAGATATGAATAGACTGAGATGAATGGATAGATAGATAGATAGATAGATAGATAGATATGAACAGACTGAGATAGATAGATAGATAGATAGATAGATAGACATTAACAGACTGAGATGGATGGATGGATGGATAGATAGATAGATAGATATGAACAGACTGAGATGGATAGATAGATAGATAGATAGATAGATAGATAGATAGATATGAACAGCCTGAGATGGATGGATAGATAGATAGATAGATAGATATGAACAGACTGAGATGGATGGATAGATAGATAGATATTTATGAACAGACTGAGATGGATGGATAGATAGATAGATAGATAATGAACAAACTGAGATGCATGGATAGATAAATAGAAACCGACTGAGAATGATGAATACCTGAAATAGAAACAAACTGAAATAGATAGATGGATATATAAAGGCAGACTGATATAGATGAATAGATAGATACGAACAGACTAGAATCGATACATAAATGATAAATAATGAGCTGTGATAGATGGTGAGACAATAACAATATTTATATTTGTGTATTTATATGTATAAGAGTGCTAAGATGTGTGCCGTTGGTTAAGGACTCTGACTGATGAAAAATCGGCCAGGTTTTGATCCCGGTTGGAGGTAGCCTGCTATGTCCATCCGAACTGAGGAGACGTGATACACAGAAACAGGGCTGGCTGCAGAAGACTAGATATATGCTGTGATGCTTAAGGACGAAGTCTTGGTGGATGATCAGTCCATGACATGCAACACTCCTCTTTAGCCCTTACTTAGGCTAGACGAGCGGTAGGAGAGGCCCCCTCCGTTCAATCGGTTGGTTAATCTAGCTCCTATATGTTTGTTCTAACCCTATTACCCTTATGGCATGCCACAATCCTTTTTATTATATGGGTGCTAGAAGGCAGTGGCTGGGGGTTTTTATGTTCTGTGTATGACGTTAAACTCTTACTGAGGGTGAGGTTCCAGTTCTGGAGGTTTCGGGAATGTGGAACACTCCTTCAGCAACATTGCTCCCAGGACTACTCGCACCCGTAGAGGTAGTACCTTTTAGGGTTCCGTCTATAGATTAAGTAGAAATAAAGATATTTTTGAGTTTAAAAAGTGTTCTTCCAAACTATCGCTACGAATCTTTCAAAATTTAGCCGTCATTAAATAGGCCACCGAGGTTTGATATGCCGTTAAACAAAACAAACACACAGATGTATGCATTTATCAGTTAAGAACACCGCTCTATACAGTCAGCTACCGACGGCCGAGAGGTTAAGGAACCGGACTGATGAAAATTCAGTTGGGTTTCGCTCACGACTAAAGGTATTTGCTGGGTCTAGCCACATTGAGGAGACGCGAAACGTCAAAACACGGTGTCTGTGGATAACTATTATATATATATATATATATATATATATATATATATACACACACAGACACAGAAACAGACAAACACACACACACACACACACACACATATATATATATATATATATATATATATATATATATATATATATATATAAACCACAAGGTTCCCAGTTCGATCCTGGTACTCGCGAACTCAGCGTATGAGTAGCACAGGGATCTGTGCGGTAAAGTAAGGAGCTGATGGTAGGTGTGGCGCTACACCTCAGACGCAAATAACAATCTCCTTCGTCTGGCGCTAGTGAAAAGGGGATAGACTCCCTCGCTGATTGGCTGATACCGACATTAGGCCACCCTGATGATTTACTTTATATATATATATATATATATATTTATTTATATATATGTAATGCTGTTCTGAATCTTTTTCTTTCCTCATTCATATCTGAATATTATTCAGAGGTCACAATATATCAGTGATGCCCTGCTGATGGTTTAATAAACAAACCAAATCGTTTTAACGTAGAACTCCTAATATAATAAAATTATCCATTGAATACCTTGTTTTTCATACATTCACACACACACACACACACACACACAAACACAAACACACATATATATAATATAATAAATATATATATATATATATATATATATATATATATATATATATATCGCAGAGACCTACAATGAAAAAAGAAAAATCATCCTCTGAATACCTTGTTTTTCTTACTTTTATATATTTACAAACACACACACACACACACACACACACACACACACACACATATATATATGTATAATGAGAAAGAAATTCCTATATATATATATATATATATAATATATGAATTTCTCGGCCCTTTCACCATGGCTCTAAAAACCCAGACCTACTGTCCTCAAAATATACTACTCCCGCCCGTCCACGTTCTTGTTATCCTCCAACCCCCCGTCATGTCTCAATAAAAGGCGGGGATTGAGAAAAAATGGATGCTTCGTACGGGCGGTGGTGCCGATGGGCGAGAGGCGAGCGATTATTGCAAGACACATCTTTCATTACCCCAGCGAGACAAAGAACTCCACTGTAAACAGCCACAAGCCCCGATCCTGGCATCGACCGATAATGCTGAATATGTTCTGATTAAAAGAAAGAAGGAAAGAAAAAAAGGAAAAGTTTTCTTTAAGAAATGAAAGGAATGAATGAAGAAAGAATGAAAGGAATGAATGAAGAAAGAATGAAAGAATGGGAAGAAAGAAAGAAAGAAAAGGAAAGGAGAGAAGAGGGAGAGGAAAGGAAAAAATGAAAATTGTTAGAGGAGAAAAATGTTACGGCGTTAAAATTCTTCAAAAGCCTCACAACCCAGTTAATGGCTTTGAAGACGATGAGATAAACATTCTGTATAAAAGGCGGGTCTTTGAAGATTCCCTCATTAACGCTTACTGTTAACATCATCTTTATTTTACAATAATAATAATAATAATAATAATAATAATAATAATATAATACAAAGAAGAAGAAGAAGAAGAAGAAGAAGAAGAAGAATATAAACCAGAACATGTTCTAGATAAAATTCCCTGGGACTTTGAGATAAAGACGGATTACCCTATCCCAGCCAGGAGACCAGACCTAGTGTCGATTAACAAAAAAAAAACAGATCGTGCCAACTGGTGGACTTGGAAGTTCCAGCAGATCACAGGGTGAAGTTGAAAGAAAATGAAAAAATATAGATAAATACCTTGCCAGAGAATTAAAAAAGCTGTGGAATATGAGGGTGAAAGTAATACCAATTGTAGTTAGTGCACTAGGAACGGTCCCCAAAAAATAGGAAAAAAAACTGGAGGACCTGGAAATCAGAGGAAGAATTGAGACCATCCAAACAACTGCATTGCTGCAATCGGCTAGAATACTCAGAAGAGTCCTGGAGACATGAGGAGACTTGTTGTGACTCAGATTTCAGTGAAATACCATCAGCTAACGCTGATGCGAAAAACTCAAAAGAAGTAAAAATAATAATAATAATAATAATAATAATAGAAGAAGAAGAAGAAGAAGAAGAAGAAGAAGCTTAGAAAAGAGAGTAGAAGAACAGGAAATTAGAGAAAGAATTGAGACCATTCAGACAACAGCATTGTTGAAATCAGCTAGAATACTCAGAAGAGTCTTGGCACCTGAGGAGACTTGTTGTCACTCAGACTGAATGTTAGAAGCGGACACCAAATACATGATGAAAGAAAAAGTTTAAAAAAAGAATATATCAGAAGAACAAGAAAAATTCTAAGAACCAAGCTCTGTAGCAGAAATCTCATCCAGAGAATGAATATCTGGGCCGTCTCTCTTATAGAGAACTCTGGACCATTCTTAAAATGGACAAGAGAAGAACTTAGGTGGATAGACCAAAATACAAGACAATGACGATGCACACGTCATTACACCTGAGAACTGATAGAGACATACTATAAGTATCAAGAAAAAAAAGTATCTCACTTACATTGAGAATTGCGTAGATACTACAATCCAAGGACTCGAAGAATACGTACAAAGAGCAAGGAAAGATTAATTATAGTAGCCAATAACAGAAGTTGCAACATATGGACAAGCATAAAAACAAACGAAAACAAGAAAACAGAAATAGGAGAAAAAACAATTATATGAATACTTCAAGCAACAAATTGCGTAGATTGCACATGAAAAGACATAGATGTGTTTAAGAAAAGGATACTTCAAGAGAGAAACTGAGAAACTTATAATTACAGCACAAAATACGGCCATAAGAACAAATTATATCAAAGCAAAAAAAGATAAGACGCAACCGAATAGCAAGTGTAGAATGTGTGGAGAGAAAGACGAAACGATTAATCATATCATAAGCGAATGCTGCAAACTTTTAAACAGAGAGTACAAGACTAGGGCACGGTTGGGCGGGAACGGTTATCCACTGGGAATTGTACAAGAAATTAAATTTTCGTCATGATACTAAATGGTATATGTACAAATCGGAATCTGCCAAAAAGAATGAGACGCATAAAAATCTATGGTCTTTGAGACACAGACGGATCACCTAATCCCGGCAATGAGACCAGACCTAGTGTTAATTAACACGAAGAAGAGAACTTTTCATATCGTGAGGGTTTAGGTTTAGGGTTAGGGGGTTAGGATTGAATTTCGAGTTAGTTTAATGGGAAAATAAATAAATAATTTGGGTTTTGTTTTTTTTCTGGGTCACTCTGTAATATCATGTTACTCAACTTGGAAATAACCCTTGCTGTCACTCAGCTTCAAGTAAACCATCTCCTAAGATGGGTGTGTAAAACTCTCATAATTGTGTTATTTGTTGTAATAACTCATTAGTATGAATCAATTGTTGGTTGTTGGCATCCTTTGGTCTACTGCGAGAGTGGCTGAACAGACCAATTTTTGATTGGCAATCTCTGGTGCAGTGACTGCAGACACTTCAGCTGACCAGGTCGAATGCCTTCGTTAGGTCTTCTAATGCGGTGTAGAGTGGCACCTGCAGCTCTACACTAATGCGGTGTAGAATGGCACTTTTCCTGCAGCTGACGTAGTGAGAAGACCATGTCCACGGTTGGTCGGATTGCTGGGAAGCCACACTGTGATTCCAGATAGATGCGAGATGCAAGCGTCTGCAGACGCGCCAGTTTAACACGAGCAAAGACTTTTCCAACTAGGCTGAAGATGGAAATGCCCCGGTAAT
>CM042166.1:27699330-27714330 GCA_023376005.1 Doryteuthis pealeii | reverse complement strand
TAGTTTAAATAAACAAGAATTACGACAAAAAAAGATGCGACCCCCCAAAAAAAAATACATTTACTTGTCGAAAATATCTATCTATCTCCATTTGTTCATATCTATCTATATTATTTTGTTTGTTTATCTATCTATCTATCTCAGTCTATTCCAAACTATATATCCATCTTCATATCTAAACAAGAATTACGACAAATTACGATAAATAAACAAGAATTACGACGAGCTGGGGTTGTTATTTTGATAGTCACTGGGTAGCAATTTTTGAGGCAGGAGACCGGGACGCACGTCCTCATGAATTACCTAATACATATCTACATATTACATTTTGTTAAGTAATTCAACGGAGTGTTCCCAAGAATTCCCTCTTAAAATTCTTTTTCTTATCAGTTTCTCTTTTCAAAATTCTCTCCTTATCTTTATAGAAAAGTAAATAAAAATATTCATTGGAGTGATTAATTAAAAAATCGTTCCGCATTTTTCTTTTCTTATGAAAATACACTTTTCAGAAATTCCTTTATTCAATCCATACATTTTCTTCATATTTATCATTTCTTTAGATAAACTAGAAATATATACTCCCTCTGGGCACAAGTATTTAAGTTTTAATATAATTAAATTTTGTATCAAATTAGAAAGACTAATGAAATTAAATAAGAATACAGATAAAAAGATTTGAAACAGAGGGGGTATAGTCGAAAAATAGAACTGAAACTCTTCAACTTTTCCATCACTCCCTTCTTTCATTATTTTCCTAATTTAACTATTTAGTTAAAATAGGAAGTAAAGAATGAAATTTCAATTATGTCTTTTTATTAATCGATTTCTTTTAAGATTTATCCCCGAGATTTTTGCTCATATTCATTAAGATAAAACCAAACAATTAGAAATCAATAATACCAAGCACATATTTATATTAAAATCAAATTCTTAAAATCAATATGTAAATTAGCCTTCCCATTCACACTGTAAACCGCTATTTTGTTGTATATATAAATACAATTGCATGTCATTAGTATATAGATAAGGCCAACAGTATTAATAATGTAAAACAATTTTATTAATAATTGAGGTTTAAATAAAAATAAAATCATGGAGAATGTGACGTAAATAACAAAGGAGATTGTGACTTGAGTAGTTTTGGTTACAGAATAACACACAATCTCTATTATAATAAGATGTTGAACTTTTTAATAAATTATTTTAGTCTTTAAGCACTAGCAACTATATGATTGCCCAAACCCTAGTGTCCATATGGCAAGTCCCAATCCTTTTTATCATATGGGTGCTAGAAGGCTGTGGCTGAGGGTCTTCATATCCTGGTAATGACGTTAAACTCTATCTGATGGAGAGGTTCCAGGGGAATGTGGAGCGCCCCTTCATCATCATTGCTCCCAGGTCCACTCTGACCAGGTTAAAAAAAACACTGATTTAAACAGATAGACACTTCATCATCATCATCATCATCATCATCATCATCATGTCACGCAATTAGCAAGTATATCCATGACAATCTCTCGCCAACCTTCTCTATCATTCATTGTCCCTTGAAGGTCTTCTGCGCAGCATCCAGTATCCTCGAAAAGCTTATCAATGTAGGTCTTTGCTGTGCGGCCCACACTAACATGTCCATATGTTGGCTTCCACAGGAGAACATCGCTTATGAGTTCATCCTTGCTTCTCCAGCAATGTCCAGCATGTCTTGTCTGACTTACTCGGATGGTTTGTGAGATATGGGGCAGGTGACCATACAACTGATTCCTTGTCGGGTGTTGTTTCCACGACATGTTCAAGACCACACGCAGCATTCTTGTGCAGCTCCCATCTAGTTCATTTCCAGGTGCCTCGTCTGGGTCTAAGTGGTGCAGCTATACAGCAGCACTGATACCATTACTATTTTCATTTTAATGGGATATTATCTGGTTTCTATTCTCTCATCATCTGCATTGCAGTCTCGGAAGACTATATAGTTATTGTGCCCCTGAGGTTACAGCGCCTCCTTTGACTGTGAAGTACAATGTTCAAAAAACAGCATCGACCACAGATGTAGCATGTGAAGACTGTCCCTGAAGATGTTGATGAACCAGTACTTTGTTGCCGTCACTTTCTTTTGGACCTCTTCGCTTCATGGTGTTGCACCAGGCTGGCCTCAGACATGAACAGTCCGTTACGGAGAGCCTGCCGGCATCAAGGACGGTCCTAAGCCAAATTTCCCAGCTGGAAGGGGTAATGCCAAAGCACATGAGCTCATTCTTGCAGACATCCTTAAAACGCAGCAAGGGGCGACCAATGTGCCTCTTACCAGAGGAAAGCTCTGCATAAAGGATGTCCTTCGGGATTCGTTTCTATTTTACTGCCGTGAATTTTAACACGGTGAGTTCTTTCTTGTTGGCGTCAACTAAAATTTATCGAAGAGGAAAGTGTAGAAATTGTTTTCGTTAGTTATTAAACATTGTAAACATTGTATAAATTCTGATTTTACTCATATATATATATATAAATATATATATATATATATATATATATATATATATATATATATATATATATATATATATGCATTAATGCAGATACACATATATTTTCAGGGACACTAGTTTACCATGCCGCAAGTGTCTACTTAGGTCTACTTGAAAGCATGCAGATGTGTTCATAAGCATGTCGGTAGGTACACAATGTTTTTTTTGGGGGGGCGTTCGTGTCTTTTAATGGCTTCTATGCAAGACAAAAGATGTTGGAATTCAGCTTCATCTAATCGTACATTTCTTTTCTAAATTTCTGAAAATGTCCCGTCTGCCGCATTATTAACCCATAGCTGGAAGAAGAATATTTGGAGTTGGGTTCAAACCTTTGCCAAGGGTCTTATCCATATGGGAAAAATGAAAACCACCCCGGCCAGGATTTGAAATCGGTTCACCATATTTGCTATAACGATAACCATTAAACAACAAACACCTCATGTTGGTTTTATATAATGAAGAGAAGAGAGACAGAGAAGCGAGTGAGAGAGAGAGAGAGAGAGAGAGAGAGAGAGAGTTGATATAAGAGAAGTGAAGAGACGAGAGACAGAGAGGAGAGAGTGAGAGATTTTATATAAGAGAAGAGAAGAGAGAGAGAGAGAGAGAGAAAGAGAGAGAGAGTTGATATAGGAGAAGAGAGAGAGAGAGAGAGAGTTGACATAGGAGAAGAGAGAGTGAGAGAGTTGATATAAGAGAGAGAGAGAGTTGATATAAGAGAAGAGAGAGTTGATATAAGAGATGAGAAGAAAAGAGAAGAGAAGAGAGAGAAAGAGAGAGAGAGAGTTGATATAGGAGAAGAGAGAGTGAGAGAGTTGATATAAGAGAAGAAGAGTTGATATAAGAGAAGAGAGAGAGAGAGAGAGTTGATATAAGAGATGAGAAGAGAAGAGAAGAGAGAGAGAGAGAGAGAGAGAGAGAGAGAGAGAGAGAGAGAGAGAGAGAGAGAGAGAGAGAGGTGGATATAAGTGATATAAATCGGTTCACCATATTTGCTATAACGATAACCATTAAGCTACTAACACCTCAAGTTGGTTTTATACCAAGTCACCAATTTTTGACAATTATTGTTTTTTTTAATATCAAAGTCAGCATAACTATTAAAGTCCCTAATTATATAGGGTTAGCACAAAAGGAACAATCCTTAATGTCAAAAACTTTATTGGAATATTCTTACTCATTGTTTTCTCCAATTGCATGATCTCATAAAAAACATATATTGAGTTAATATATGTGATGACACCATAATTATAAACATATTAAACGTATGTGACCTCACTATATATATATACATATATATATATATATATATTATATTAATAATTAAGATTCGCTTCCTGTTTTTGTCTGTAACAAAAATTACGTCACTGCTTACGTCACATTACCCAAACTCGTCATAACAGAATAAATACACTCAAAATTTGAACATGCAGCATTAGACAGTCCTCATTGTTTTTTTAAAACAAGTTTTAATAAATACATGACTGGTATTATATATCTATATATAGTTTGTTTTATTTTAATATATATTTAAAGTTATCAGAACTAAGTTTCCATTTCAAATTTTTTATGTTTTAATCCTTTAATGAATTTGATGATTTTACTTACTTAGGGTACAAACTCGTCATAACAGAATAAATACACTCAAAATTTGAACATGCAACATTAGACAGTCCTCATTGTTTTTTTAAAACAAGTTTTAATAAATACATGACTGGTATTATATATCTATATATAGTTTGTTTTATTTTAATATATATTTAAAGTTATCAGAACTAAGTTTCCATTTCAAATTTTTATGTTTTAATCCTTTAATGAATTTGATGATTTTACTTACTTAGGGTACAAACTCGCTGACATTTTTCTCCCACCACTCTGGCAATATGTTTCAAAAATCTATTTTTACATCGCCCGAATGGTGTATTTTTATTTTGTACTAGTATATGTAATAAATTTGGATGTTGTAATTACTTGAAATCGAGGAGTATTTATGTGCTCACACTATATGAATGAATTTGCCAATCCCTTCACACGAGCAGGATGTGACACAAGATAAATTATTTAAACAGAGTTTGACAGGTTTGAGTTCAGATTTTTTCTTCTCCTAGATTTCTTCCCTGGCTATTGTTAAAGAGCCCAGTCCAACTTAGCATTTACTACTAATATGAACATATTCCAATAAATTTTGATGTTATGACTACTTAAAATCGCGGAATGTTTTGGGGTCAACCTATATATATATATATATATATATATATATATATATATATATATATTTTAAAATAAGTGTATTTTGGCAGCATTTTTTCTTCTATACAAGTTTTGTTGAACTGTACAGACAATTCCTGTCGGACAAGTTTTTGGTTGATCCGTTCAATTTTCGGGCCATCTTTCTGGTGTCGGGGTGTAACTGGTATAACAGTCCACCAAAGTTTTCAAAACGAGTGCTTTTCCTACCTTTCCTACAACCTCCCACTACCAATGGTTATTACCTCCCATTTCTAATTCCTTGCTACTACTCGTTCTCGTTAAAAACGAGACACGAAACCATACCATCGTTTCCTACCTGAGGATGGCAAATTGTATTGCAGAAAGCGCTCGTTTTGAAACATTTGGGGGACTGTTATACCAGTTACACCCCGACACCAGAAAGATGGCCCGAAAATTGGAACGGATCAATCAAAAACTTGTCCGACAGAAATTGTCTGTGCAGTTCAACAAAACTTGTATATATATATATATATATATATATATATATATATAGAGAGAGAGAGAGAGAGAGAGAGAAAGAGAGAGAGAGAGATAGATAGGTATTCCTTCATTATTCGACTTATTCAGTTACTTCTTTTTTATCGATAGTCAAAATTGTGACGGGCTTAATTTTTTTGTCTTCTGCGTTAAATCATCCTCTTTGTAAAACACCGCCCACACCCACACGCACCACACACACACATACACACAAACAAACACACATATGTATATATATATATTGATATAGATCATATGGGTGGTATATTTATAAGTAAACAGTGTTCAATATTATGGATAAAGAACTCATGTCTATACAGACATGGAGTCAATGGCGCTTGGTTACTGACAATTTCTCCCTTTGCGATTATTCAAACCAATATATATATATATATATATATATATATATATATATATATATATATATATATATATATATATATATATATATATCACCAGGTTAGTTGGTGTTATGATTATTCTAAGGTGAACCTTTTTTAACAACGGAATATTAGAGTTGTTCTAGTCCAGCCTGATAGCTCAATACATACTATTTTTAAGAGAGCAATATATTTGGTAAAGAAAAGGACTTAAAAATCGGTCAAAATCCCAACTTCATTGAAATATTTGAAAAATTTCAATAAAGCTGGTGGTTTTGACGAAACTCATAGGTTTATACTTATGGGTAGAAATAGATCTATTACCGCTAAAATGACCGAATTTTTAAGCCTTTTTTCTTTATCACACACACACACACACACACACACACACATATATATATATATATATATATATATATATATAACAGAGAGGGAGAAGGAGATAAAGAGATAGTGTCAGAGAGAGAAATATATAGAGAAAGAAGAGAAGATAGATAGATAGAGAGAGAGAGAGAGAGAGAGAGAGAGAGAGAGAGAGAGAGAGAGAGAGAGAGAGAGAGAGAGTGTGTGTGTGTGTGTGTGTTAGAGAGAGGGAGAGATAAATATATCATGTTTGAAGTCACTGTGTGTTCTTTTTATCGGTGTTTGTCATCAGTTTAGCAATACAAGAGAGATAAAATAAAACAGGAAATTAATCACCCTGTTGGTGAGGCTTAGAATATGCTGACAGAATCCTCCACAGAATAGCAAGACCCCCCATCACCCCCCCCCAAAAAAAGGGTGTCTTGAATATGACACTAATCTGCGTCTGATGATCAGACTTCAATTCTGGAAATCTAGAGAAGGCCAATTACCCCTTCATTGCCATTACCCCCAGGTCCACTCAGACCCGGAGTGGTAGTATATATATTTACCAACCCATCCGGACGAGCAGGATGCGACACAAGGTCAATTTATTAAGTGGTGTTTAACAGGTTTGAATTCAGTCTTCCTTTCCTAGACTGGTTACTTAGCCATGGTTAAAGAGCCCAGTCTGCCCTGCTATTTACCCATAGCTGGAGGGAGAGTTGGATTCATACTTTCTCCAAGGGTATTGGCACCATGTGAAATGCAAACAGCTTCGTCCAGGAATTGAGCTCGACGAGTCCATTTCTTACGACGCTAACCATTAGACCACGCGTATCCGGAGTGGTATTATATGTTAGGGTCCCATTTTAAATAATCGTACTCGATGTTTGTTTGCAAAAAAAGTAACAAAAAACTGCACAAAAATGTATATACATATATTTACCAGTCCCTCCGCACGAGTAGGATGTGACACAAGGTCAGTTTCTTAAGCGGAGGTTAACAGGTTTGAATTCAGGGCTTTTCTTCTCCTAGACTGGGTCCATAGCCAAGTTAAAGACACCAGTCTGTCCAACATTTACCCATAGCTGAAGGAAGGTAGTTTGAAGGCATACATTTCCTATGTGAAATTCAAACAGCCTTGTCCAGGATTTGAACTCAGGTCGACGAGTCTATTTCCCACGCCTCTAAACATTACGAAAATTAAAAAAAATGTATTTAAAATGAACGGGATTTCCTAACCTCTACCATAAAAGAACCTAGACAGGTTGTGTGTTGGCATCGTTCCGTCTACTAAAGACGATGGCGTAGTGTCCACCTTTTTATCTGCAACTGCGTGACTGGCTGAACAGATCAATTTTTGAATGGCAATCTCTGGTAGTGACTGCAAACTTACAGTGATGCTTGCTGGAAATGTTATTGTCTCTCCTTCCTTTTGGCTCTCTTTTCTGCGCAGCTTCTTTCCTCTCTTTTTCACTCCTTTTCGTTCCTTGTTTAACAAGGAGGCGCCAGGTCGCACGGTCATCTGCACAAGCCTCCAATGTGTTTGACACGCCGTTAAAATCAATGAATCAATCAATGAACAAATATATCAAATCCCGATTTTCAAGGTAGACAGAAAATCTAAATTTCTTACACCTTATATATATTTGCGGTATTGCTGTACATGTTCGTGCATTGAGTAATGTTAAGATTTTACGAATTGAACACGATTTTAGTGAAGCTGGAATCAGTGCAGAGCTGGTGGTTGGTGATGTGCTCCACCCAGACGCAAAAGCAATATCTCTGGCCAACTGCTGGTGAAAAAGGGTAGGCCCCCTCGCTGTCTCACTGTTAATAGGCCAATCTGTCGACCTTACTATATATATATATATATATATATATATATATATATATATATATATATAATATATATATATAGAGAGAGAGAGAGAGAGAGAGAGAGAGAGTTGTTGAAGCTGTAGTAGAATGGGCATTTCTTTATTCTTTTGACGAAAACTGATAATTATCAAGGGTGGGACTCTATCTGCACATACGTGTGAGAAAAAATATGCGGTACTCGACGTAAATTCCCCACATAGCCTTATTTATCTATCAATTATATATATATATATATATATATATATATATATATATATATATATATATATTTTGTGTGTGTGTGTGTGTGTGTGTTTGTGTTTGTGTGTGTGTGATAAATAAAATTCTTATTTAACTATATCAATATTATATATATATATATATATATTATATATATATATATATATATATCTGTGTATGTGTTGTGTGTGTGTGTGTGTGATAAATAAAATCCGTATTTATTATCACTTCTATATATGTATGTGTGGGTGTGTATAGATATATAATATATATGTGCGTGTATATATGTATAAGTGATATATGAATAAGGATATGCGAGGAATATTCACAGTACACACACACACACACACACACATATATATATATATATATATATATATATATATATGAGTGATAGATAAATCAGTGTATGCTGGACACACACACATAAACACACATTTATATATATATCAGTGATAGATAAAGAAGGATATGCTGGACACACACACACACACACACACACACACACACACAGACACACACACACACACACACACACACATATATATATATATATATATATATATATATATATATATATATATATATATATATATTCTTTAGAACATTAATCAGGCAAACAAAAGAAACACTTTTTGATAATAATTCGGGAAAAACGATTTCGTCTTTGTCCCACGAATATAAGACCGGGGATATAAGGTTGAAACAGTGTGGAACCAATGTCACCCGACGCCCTCCACGCACCCATGCACACACACATTCACACACACACACACACACACACACACACACACACAGACACATTGACACACATACAGACACACATAGATACTTATATAAAGACATACAACAAGCAGCAATCCTTATCTTGAAGCACATGCAACGTTTACATGTACGTAGTGACGAAATATGACAAACACTGAGCATGGGAATAAACAAAATGGAAACCACCTATAACCCCCACCCACACACACACCTCTTTCTATCTCACTCTCCCTTGCCCCCCTCTCTCTTTATGTAATACCCACCCATGTTTTCCCACCTACGTATTCACATCCGGAAAATGCTACCCAACAGTTTGAACAGTAACCGTATGTACAATGGTAATCCCAAAAGTAAGTTCTCCAACGCGCAGGGATCACAGAGAAACTGTTCGTGCGGCTATTGGAAACACTTTTATCTTTAGTATTATTTCTACTATTCGGACTATTGTCCTCATTTTCATTGCGTTTCGGCCGATTGGACACATAACGCAGTGGATAAAGGAGTTAAGTTAAGACAGTTCTAAGTGACAGTTATCTCTAGACTGCAGGTTCAATCCTGGTCAGGGGCATCAGTAACATAGAATGATAATTAACACAGCTTAACACCTGCACCCCAGCTATGGTTAGCGGAATGAGAACCGGATACACCCATGGACTGAATAAAGGCTTGGGTTCAAAGTTCCGTGATGACTCCCGATTACGACAAGAAGGTTCCCGAGTTCGAAAAGGTTCCCGTGTCCGAAATGGTTCCCGTGTCCGAGAAGGTTTCTGATTCCGACGAGAAATACCTTAAAAAGAGGCCGGAGGGCACATTGGCAGAAACGTTGTACAGATAACAATGAAGATGAGGACAATAGTCCGAATGATACAAATAATACTAATTATCAAGCCTCATCTAAAAAAAATTAAGAGAAACTTTTGTGTTGTGCATGCGCCTGTGCCGGCACACGTCGCGTTGCATATATTCCCACCTTCGCATACACACCCGGAGACAATTCCCAAGAGTTCAAAGAATTTGAACAAGAACTGAATGTACGAAAATATCCCAAAAGTAAGCTCTTCAAAGCTATGGGATCGCAGGGAAACTGTTTGTGCGGTTAGTGGTAACACTATTTGTGCCTGCACACGTCGCGCTTCATGTATTCCCATCTACGCATATACATCCGAAGATGCTACGCAAGATCTCATAGAATTTGAACAAGAGTCAAATGTACGGTGCCAATCCCAAAAACTAAGCTCTTCGAAGCATTGAGGATATAGGGAAACTGTTCGTGCGGCTATTGGCAACACTGTTGTGTTTATTGTGCCTGCACGCGCCTCGCCGCACAGTTCAGTCTTAGCTTGGCTGTCGTTTCTGTATATACAGTGTAATGATATAGACTGATTGATGGATTGATTGATTTTAACGCCATGCCAACCCGTCTAGGATTATTCTATGTCCTAGAAGCTAGAAACCTACATTCGTTGTACGAGAGTAAAAAGTAAGTAAACTCGCTGGGGCGCCCTAATGTCGGTATCGGCCAGACAGCGAGGGAGTCTATCCCGTTTTCACTAATGCTAGACCAAGGAAATTATTTTAGCATCTGAGGTGGAGCGCCACACCTACTATCAGCTCCTCACTTTACTGCACATATCCTTGTGCTACTCATTCGCTGCTGAATTGGCGAAGGCCGGTATCGAACCACGAACCTTGTGATTCCTAGCCGAACACTCTGCCAACTGAGCCCAAAAAACGCTGGGGCCACAGAGAAATTGACCATGGGGCTATAGGCAACGCGGTTGTGTTTGTTGTGCATGTGCCTGCACCTGCCCCTGCACCTGCCTCTGTGCCCGCCTTGTCGTAACGCTCAGACTTTGCTTGGCAGACATTTCTCATAGAGTTACCGATTGATGCAACTTTCAAGTGTGTATTTTAAGTAGTTATTTGAACGCAAAAGGCATTAAACCGATTGAAATTCATCCCAATTAGCAGCAATGTATGTTGAGACGTGTATGGATGTCAAAAACGTCCGCCTGTGGGGCAAGTAGTTTGCAGCAACGACGAGATTCGACGCTTCCTCAACGACATGGCGACGAGCTGGTATGATATAGGCATGCAAAAACAGCCACAGTGCCTAGAAAAATCCATCGACCGAAATAGCAATTCTGTAAAAAAATAGATACACGGTGGATCATTGACAATAAACCATATACGTTTCTGGATTTCTAAATATTTTGGACAATTTGGGATTACTCTCGTAAAAACAGGAATATAGGGAAAAATTCCCCCAGTGGAAGGAAACAAAAAGATAATTAGATGGCTTAAAAATCCCCATATATATAACAGATTTTTTTCTATGATATTAATACTCTTGTTCTTTAATCTTCCGGCCGTTATCATATTGCAACACCCCCTGGTTAAAAACGGAACCATCTACATTGTCCAAGATGAAATGCAAAATGTAAATTCCGATTATCTTGTGTTGATTATTCAACGATTACTTATTTCTTAATAATATTGTCACCTCAGCTAAATAATGGTCAATTCCGTTTGTATTATAAGGAAAAAAAAGGAAGAAAAAGGACATGCTACTCAGAAAAAAATATAATAAGAAAGAAAGAAAGAAAGAGAATAGGGGAAATATATAGAGTGGAGCAATAATGCTAATCTGTTTCAATCGAACATAATAAAAGAAAGAAAAAAAACGAGCAAGAGAGAGAGAGAGAGAGAGAGAGAGAGAGAGAGAGAGAGAGTTAAATCTAGATATTATAGTCTTCGTTGGGGCGGCCTAATGTCGGTATCAGCCAGACAGCGAGGGAGTCTATCCTCTTTTCAATAGCGCTAGAGATTATTTTAGCATCTGAGGTGGAACGCCACACCTACCATCTGCTAATTTACTGCACAGATCCCTGTGCTACTCATATGCTGAGTTGCCGAGGGGCGGCATCGAACTAGGAACCTTGTGATTCCTAGCCGAACGCTCTACCAATGAGCTAGACTGGCCCTCTTAAGTAGATATATCAAACGTTGTAATAATTAAATTATCATATTGTGATATATCAACAGGTCCTGCTAGTTTTTATTTAATCATTTTATTTTATTTTATTATTTTTTTAATTTTTTATTTTATTTTTTATTTTATTTTTTTAAATTTTTAAAATTTTATTTTTTATCTTATTTTTTATTGATTTATTTTTTATTTATTTTATTTTGTTTTAATTTTTTTATTTAATTTTATTTTTTATTTTATTTTATTTTATTTTATTCTTTATTTATTATTTTATTCTCATTTTATTTTATTTTTATTTTAATTTTAATTTTTTTTAATTTATTAATTTAATTTTATTTTATTTTATTTTTTTATTTTATTTTTCTTTTTTTATTTATTTATTTCATTCATTCTATTTTATTTTATTTTATTTTATTTTATTTAATTTTATTTAATTTTATTTTATTCTTTATTTTATTCTATTTTATTTCATTGTTATTTTATTTTAATTTTTTATTTTATTTTATTTCTTTTGTTTTGTTTTGTTTTTTTTTTGTTTCGTTTCGTTTCGTTTCGTTTCGTTTGAGATGGTTTTCCGGTTTATTTATTTATTTTTTTGCCTGATTTTTTTGCCACCTACAAAGGTTTCTTTGGCGACTTTTATTACACAAAGAAAACACATTTTAGGGGTCATATTTGTGTCTGGATTTAAATCATTTTGTCCATGACGAGAAACATAGTGGCCTGTAGTTGACATTACAAATTGACGCTGGGTTTCTTCGTTGCTAAAATCAAACGCCGCTAGGGGGCGGCACTGTCTGAAAATTTCTTTTTAAAAATGAAGGGGGGGTCTATTATTAGAAACACGTTAACGTCAAAAGGAAAGTGTGGCAAATACCCCCCCAAAAAAAAAAGAAAAGAAAAAAGAAAACGAGGATTGAATACAGTGTCTTGGATTTGTTTTTCAATTACTTTAAAAGAACTTCAAAAATAAAACAAAGCAAATAGCCCACTAAAAAAACCCAAAAAAACGACAACAACGACAGAAAACAAAAAAAAAAGTTAAAATCCGGATTGGTTTGGCTTGGTTTGTATGTTTACGGCATATCAAACCCAGTGGGTCATTTAATGCCGATAAAGTTTTGAAATAAATCAATTCTTAATGGATAATACAATTTTTTATAAATACATTTTTCTATTTAACCCATAGATGGGACCCTAACAGATACTATCACTCCGGGTCAGAGTGGACCAGGGAGCAATGGTGATAAAGGGGTGCTCCACATTCCCCAAACCTCCAAAACTGGAACCTCACCATCAGATAGAGTTTAACGTCATTCCCAGGACATGTAGACCCTCAATCATTGCCTTCTAGCATCCATATGATAAAAAGGGGTTGGGTTGGGGCTTGCCATAAGAGGAATAGGGTTGGGAAAATCATATAGGTGCTAGGGCTTGACGTGACCAGCCGATTGATCGGAGGGGGCCTCTCCAAACGCCCGTCTAGCCCAAGATAGGACCAAAGTGGAGTATTGCAAGTCATGAACGGCTCATCCACCTGGGTTCTATGCTTAAGCATCACAGGTCGCCACCCACGGCCAACAGGTCGCCCTATTGGGGGAGTCTTACCCCTCTGCAGAGGGGCAGTCGGTGAATTCTAACGCCCCAACCGACCGGGCCAAAATCAGGATTGTTGTAAGGATATGGGCTCTTCGACAAACAACTATTAGGGATAATTTCTTCATGAAAAAAATGTTACTCAAGAAAATCAAGAAGAAAATCAAGAACCTCACTGGAATAAGAAATATCTTATTATAAACTAGATTCGGTGTCTGCCTTTCTATAAACGAAACTGCGTCACTGCCGACGTCAAAATACCCCCAGGAATTGCGTAAGTTTATCAATACCTAATTTATATTAAAGTAAAGTAAAAGTAAAGTCGTCGGGCGGCCTAATATCGGTATCGGCCAGATAGCGAGGGAGTCTATCCCCTTTTCACAAGCGCTAGACCAAGGAGATTGTTTCAGCATTCTTTTTTCTGTCCTTCTTTCGATTCTTAATTCTACTTTCTTTCTTCTTCCTTTCAATTCATCTTCTTTCTTTCTTTTCTTCTTTTTTCTATTCTTCCTCCCTTTTTTCTTTCTTTCTTTTTTTTTTCTGTCTTTCTTCGTTTTTTAACTTTCTTTCTCCTTCTTTCAAATTCAATCGTCTTTCTGTTCTTTCTTTCTTTCTTTCTTTCTATTCTTATTCTACTTTCTTTTCTTTTTTCAATTTTTTTTTTTTTTTTTTCTTCTTTCTTTCTTCTTTCTTCTTTCTTTTTTTTCTGTTCTTTCTTTCTATTTTTAATTCTAGACTTTCTTTATCCTTTTTAAATCATCGTCTTTATTCTTTACTTTTTTTTTTCTTTCTTTCTTTCTTCTTTCTTTCTTTCTTTTTTCTGTCTTTCTTTCTATCTTAATTCTTCTTTCTTTCTCCTTCCTTTCAAATTCAATCGTCTTTCTTTTCTTTTTTTTTCTTCATTCCTTTATTTATTTTTTATTCTTTCTTTCTTTTCTTTCTTTCTTCTATTCTTAATTCTACTTTCTTTCTCCTTCCTTTCAAATTCTATCGTCTTTCTTTCTTTTTTCTTTCTTTATTTCCTGTCTTCTATCTAATTCTATATTCTTTCTTATTCAATATTCAATTCAAATCATTTTATTTTCTTTCTTTCTTTCTTTCTTTCTTCTCTTATCTTTTTTTCTTCTAGAGCAAATTATTTTCAACAATATATTAACATTACTTATAAATAATTAATTCTTAAACCCGGTATTACAAAGTTTCCTCCCTTTTTCTTTCCCTCCTCCTCCTCTTCCTTTCCTCCCTGTCCAGTTTCTTGTCTAAATATATGTTAACAAATAACCAAAAACAAAAATCAGAACACATTATATAGATTTTATATTAGATTTTACAAGTATACGAATATTTCAACACCAAAGTGGCAAATACCTCAACGTCCCATATCGTAATCTTTCTGTTCAGCTTAAATCGCTACTATTTGCGCCACCGAGCAGTCTAGAGATACCCACACACAGATACGTGCATTTTATGTGAACATATCTGATAAACTCTTGTCTGGCCGCTCGATTTGGTGTCCTTACCAGAAGCGAAGAATTCTTATATCACTGTGTGATGTGTTCGT
>CM042166.1:27692234-27697234 GCA_023376005.1 Doryteuthis pealeii | reverse complement strand
CGCAGTCTGTGCTCTTTAACCTTGGAACCAGTCAAGCTAAATGAAAACTCTGAATTAAAACCTGTTAAACCCAGCTTCATAAATTGACCTTGTGTCACCTCCTACTCATTATGGAGGACTTATATATATATATATATATATATATATATATATATATATATATTATGTGTTGTCTCCACTTTTTCCTCTATTTTCAGCCACACAACACACACACAACACACACACACACACACATGGTTTCTGCGTGCTGGGTTCCGGTTTCGATTTCTGTCCGGAGGGAAATCGTAAGGTATATCACCACTGATGAGAATGAATAAAGTTGAAAGCAGCTGTACGGTGTTCCACGTCGCGCATCGTTATTTGCCGAAGTTTACTTTTCATGATTATTTTCAAATAATTATCAAATTTTATACGATATACGGTTGTAATTGCTTTCAAAAAATATAAACAATATATTAGCTTTACTTGATAATGCTCCAAAAAGCAATTTTCAAATCTCTCTCTCTCTCCTCTCTCTTTCTCTCTCTCTCTCTCTCTCTCTCTATATATATATATATATATATATATATATATATATATATCTTGTGCTAGCAGCATGGATATCCATGAAAATTTCTCGCCAGTCGTCGCTATCATTCATTTGAAAACTGGACAGGACCACTGTGCAGCATCCAGTATACGCACAGAGTTGGTCAATATAGGTTTATGCTAAGCGTTTCAATGTACTGGCTTCTACAGGAGAACATTGCTTATGAGTTCGTCCTTGCTTCTCCAACAGTGCCCAGCATCTCTTGTTCGTCTTACTTGGATGGTTTGTGTTATAGGGGGCGTGTGATCGTACATCGTCTTGTTAGGGTCCATGTGGTGCAGCCATACAGTAGAACTGATACTAGTAACTGTCCTTTTAACTTGTCAGTGAGATCGAACTTCCATATGACTGATAATCTGTTCATAGCAGACCATGCCTTCCCTATGGCTTTCTGTGGATAAGATATTACTACCTAGGTACGTGAATTGTTCTACCGGCTTCAGACGCTTATCTTCGAGTGCTTAGATGGCTCCTTCCTTTTTAAAACCAAAGGGCTCATTTTTATCGGAATTCACACAGAGGCCGATGTTCCGTACTGCCTTTTCCAGGCTATGTAGCAGGGATTCGGCCTATGCAGCCGTATTTGCAAGATGTGCCAGATCATCTGCGTAGTCCCGCATCTGTAATAGTCTGTGTTAGGTATCGCCTGCTTCTTGCCTTTTTTAATGTGAAGTCTTTAATGTGAAGTCTTTAAAAAATATATATATGTATACTACACACACACACACACACACACATATATATATATATACATATATATATATATGAAAAATAGATGGAAATTAATCCGACAATATGAAATTTAACATATTGAAAAAACAAAAGATGTCATGTGATTTGCTGACAGAAATCTGTTTCGACCAATCGATAAATTGGTCTTCATCACGAGCAACACAGACGGAAAAAGAAAAGATATCCGTTAAAAGACTGTTTACAAAACGAACGCTATATTCAACTGCTGAAAATTTTTTTAAATGCGTGTTCTGTTTTAAAAAATAAAATAAATTTATTTTTAATTTAAAAAATCAGAAGCATTATAGTTTATAGTAAAAACTCAAAAGAGTTTGTTGTAAAATTATATAAAGTTGTAAAGTGGGTATCAAAATTGTTTAGGATATATTTCAGCAGTTAAATAATATACAAATATAATATACACACAAACACACAACACACACACACACACACACACACAATATATATATATATATATATATATATATATATATATATATTATATATATATATATACAGTTGTGTCAAAAAAGTATCGAGATTGAAAGTACTTTTGGCAAACCTTGTGTTCTGAAAAATTTTAACATTCCATTCATTGTTCATTTCTATCTTGGTAAATAGAGCTTAAACTCGGCACTTTTATGACACATCTTGTATATATATATATATTATATAATATATATATATAATATATATATATATATGATTTTATTTTAAGTCATGTCTCACAATATTTATGTAATGTGAATGAAAACTCTTCCGTATTTCCTTAAAAAATAATGCCATGATATAACAGCTGACATAAACAGCAAATGTTTATGTTCTTTCGTTATCATTTTTCTTACTACGTCCCGAGGATATTCTCTTTAAAAATACCGCATTTATTATCACATGGCTAATGTCAATATACGAGACATGCTTCCAAAGTTACGCCTCCGATTTATTTCAACGAAAACGACAACATACACTGCCAGCATAAAGGCATCGTTAGATAGATAAAGTTTTCAGAGACATATACACCATTAGAAACGGCTACCCAGCATCGTCTGGGTAGATGGGGAGAAATAACATGGTTCATTTGTTTACCTTTGAGATTTACAAATGCTGGACATTTTTTTAGTAGAATGTCAATGCTATTTGTATGCATATTTTAATTTCTAAATATCTTCGAATATAAATAAAATTTTCTTAATTTTTGCACAAAAAGCAAGAACAGGTAATATTTAATGTGTATATATATTTACATGTAGTTGATTTATTTTCGTAGTTTTATCTAGATATACATACATACATACATACACATCAACTGCCCTTTATAATATAAAACGTATGAGTATAGACTAGAAGCGACAACCTAGTGTTGCCCGGGTAGAGGTTAAAACAGAAAATACCTAGTGTATTGATTTGCTTATTTTTGAGATTTACAAATGATGGACATTTTTAAGTCAATGCTATTTCTATGTATATTTTAATTTTAAATATCTTCGAATATAAATCAAATCTTCACGATTTTTGCTCAAAGAACAAGATCTGCTAATATTTAATGTGTATATATATTTACTTTGTCGTTAATTGTTTTATTTTCGTATTTTCACCCGGACATACATACACACACACACAACTGCGCTTCATATATGGACTTGAAGGTGTAATGGTTAAAGTCATGGGAAATGGACTCGTCGTCCCGAGTTCAAATCCTGGACGTGGTAATTGCATTTCACTTAGCGCTAATACCTCGGGAAAGGTATGAATTCTACTCTCCCTCCAGCTATGGGTAAATAGTAGGGCAGAATGGGCTCTTTAACATGGTTAGGTAACCGGTCTAGGAGAAGGAAAACTCTGTATTCAACCTGTTAAACTCCGCTTAAGAAATTGACCTTGTGTCACATCCTGCTTGTGCGGAGGGGTTGGTAAATATATATGTACTTGAAGCGGCTACCATGTGTTGCCTGGGTAGACAGAAAATACCTCGTGTATAGATTTGTTTACTTTTGGGATTCACAAATACTCGACACTTTTAAGTAAATGTCAATGCTATTTCTATGTATATTTCAATTTTTCAATATCTTCGAATATAAATTAAATCTTCATCATTTTTGCACAAAAACCAAGATCTGGAGATATGTATATATATATATATATATATATATATATATATATATATATATATACATTGTCGTTAATTGTTTTATTTTCGTAGTTTCGTCCGGACATATAGCAATAGCATAATCTTTACAGATCACTGCCGTCTCTCACAATCCTATAACCCCACCACCGGAACCTTTCCTCTTAAGAGCCCTCGAAGGACTCATTAAACTAGCTGCAGACCCACATTTTTATGCAAATATGACATAGGAAGGACGTCCTTCTCATTGTATAAGATGGATCAGATGATAAAATTTGATGCTCATGCACCACCACATGTCTCTTAAGATAAGAAGCTGACTTACAGACTTTGCTACAGATTACATCCGGATACATACATACATGCATGCATACATACCATGCTCACTAGAAGCGCTTTTGAGACAAATGTTGGGCATTTTTAAGTAGAATTTCAATGCTATTTCTATGTATATCTTAATTTGTATATATCTTCGAATATAAATAAATTCTTCATAATTTTTGAATAGATAGCAAGAACTGGTAATATTTAATGTATATATATTTACTTTGTAATTAATTTTTTTTATTTTCGTAGTTTCATCCGGACATATATACATACATACAGACACATCAACTGCCTATATATATATATAATATATATATATATATATATATATATATATATATATAAGATAGATGGAAATTAATCCGACAGTATGAAATTTAACATTTTTGAAAAAACAAATGATGTTATATAATTGCTGACAGAAATCTGTTTCGACCGTTTCGATAAACTGGTCATCTTCAAGAGCAACATAGACGGTAAAAGAAAAATATTTACAAACGAATGCTATATTCAATGCTGAATTTCTTTGTTAAATGCGTGTTCTGTTTTAAAAAGAAAATAAATTTTATTTTTAATTTTTTTAAATCAGAGGCATTATAGTTTATAGTAAAGCTCAAAAGTGTTTGTTGTAAAATTATATAAAAAGTGTATAATGGGTATCAAAATTGTTCAGGATATATTTCAGCTATTAAAATATAATATACAAGTCCGCAGCGTAATTGAAGAAAGATGTAAAAGTTCCAAATTACCTGTGGTGTTGATAAAGAAGAAGGTCTTCAAGGTGAAAAAATTCCAGATATATTGTTTTTTCATTGATTTCTATCAGCAATTATATAACATCATTGATAACATCATGATAACATCATTTGTTTTTTCAAAAATGTTAAATTTCACACACATATATATATATATACTATATATATAATATATATATATATATTGTGTGTGTGTGTGGAGAAAAGTAGACAAACACGGGATGTTGTGGAAACTTGATGTTTATTGTCGACGATGCAACGTTTCGGTCTCTTATTAGACCATCTTCAAGACCTTGAATATAGTTCTTACTCCAATGATGGAAATTTTTTTGGAGAATTTCCATCATTGGAGTAAGAACTATATTTAAAGTCCTGAAGATGGTCTAATAAGAAGACCGAAACATTGCACCGTCGACAATAAACATCAAGTTTCCACAACATCCCGTGTTTGTCTACTTTTCTCCCACATACT
>CM042166.1:27667234-27687234 GCA_023376005.1 Doryteuthis pealeii | reverse complement strand
TCTGTCTCAGCCTACTGGGTGGGAAGAAGTGTGTCACTACTTTCTCCGGTATGTGTCTGTGAATCTATCATACCAGTGTTACTAGAATGTTTCAAAACTTTGTTAGCATTAAATGACCCACTGGGGTTGATATGCCGTAAAACAAATCCTACAAACCAAAACCAAACTCCTTTGCAGAGGTTCAGTCGGTATATTGCTCTGCCTCAGCCTACTGGGTAGGTAGAAGTGGCACTACTTTCTCCGTTATGTGTGTGTGAATCTATCATACCATGTGTTACTAGAATGTTTAAAATGTTAATTTATTTCAAAACTTTGTTGGCATTAAATGACCCACTGAGGTTGATATGCCGTAATACTAACCAAACCAAACCCTTTTGCAGAGGTTCAGTCGGTGTATTCTTCTGTCTCAGCCTACTGGGTGGGAAGAAGTGGCACTACTTTCTCCGGTATGTGTGTCTACCATCTGTATGTGTGTCTACTATCTGTCATGCCAAGTGTTACTCGAATGTTTAAAATGTTAATCATGAGGTTATTTTTTTTTTAATTTCGGATCTGTAACCGTGTCATCAGTCTTGTACACTTCACCACAACAATACAACAGTTGAAGAATTTATTCAGTTCTCCCATTAATAGTCTAATTGGTTGGGGCAAGTGTTGCTCTTTCACACAACTATCAGTCACGGTAGGTCTTGTGTTGAATGCTGGGCAAGACATTAGTTTTTGAGGTCATCGACAGAAGATGCCACAGAGCTATTTCTCACCCATTCATCTATCACCACACCTTTAGCTACAAATCTATCTTCGCCATATTTCAGCAGCCCGTGAGCAAAAACATCTGAGTGTTGATCTTTGGAAGGGAAAGCGAGCCGTCCATGTTTGTTTCTACAAATTCGACAGAGCCAAGAATATTACGATTTTATTTTATTTTTTAAACCCCAAAAAAGAATACTCTTGGGACAGGTATGAAGCCCCCTTATCCTCAAATATGTGTGTGTATTTATGTATAAGTAAAGTCGTCGGGGTGGCCTAAAGTCAGTATCAACCAGACAGCGAGGGAGTATATCCACTTTTCACTAGCCCAGTCCAAGGAGATTGTTTTTGGCGTCATATATGTGTATTTATATATGTATGTGTGTATGTATGTGTGCGTCAGTTTATGTATATATGTGTCTGTGTTTGTGTTTATATATATATATATATGTGTGTGTGTGTGTGTGTGTTTATATATATATATATATTTGTGTATATGTTTATTCATACGTATTTATAAATATATGTGTGTGTTTATACGTATCTATTTATATATGTCTTTGTGTTTATGCGTATTTATCTATATATACGTGTGTGTGTGTGTTTTTATAGATATCCTCTCTCTCTCTCTCTCTCTATATATATATATATATATATATATATATTATATATATATATATATATATATATATATATATGCTTGTGTGTGTGATATTGAAAAATCTTTATAAAATAAGTTGATATATATACAAATATATATATATATATATATGTGTGTGTGTGTGTGTGTGTGTGTGTGTGTGTGTTGCTCTATCAATGATCTTAAAAAAATCTGTATCTATAAATATAGAAAAATACATGACGAATGTATATATATATATATATATATATATATATATATATATATATATATATATATATATATCCGTGTGATAGAATCAGCGATTCGGAATCGTTTGTAGAAAGTGCTGCTGTGTAGAGAATAGAATTACTTTCTCCATCCACCGAGTTAATTTTTTCACGTCAAAATATCGATAAAAAAATCATTTTTCAATAATGAAGACAACGCAAGTGTCTGCTTCTCTGCACTTTCTTATTCCACGCTGCAGTTAGTTTTGTTCAAGAAAGAAAGAAAAAAAGAAAACGTTGTGGAATAAGGGAATGAGATTTTTTTTGTTTTGTTTTGTTTTTTTTTTTTTTTTTTTTTTTTTTTTCATTTTATTAGATGAGAATATTGCGGTGCGGGTTAAACACCAGAATGGAAGATTTTCGGTTTTCGGTAAAAATAACATGAGGAATAATGAGGATTACTGAAAATATATATATATATATATATACCAAACTTGTTGGTAAATCCTAGCGGTGAGAAAAAAAACCCAGCAAATAGTTTGATTGTAAAAATATACTACCAAAAATCACCCGGGGAGAAAAAAATTTTTGGAAAAAAAGAAAAAAAAAAATAATCGTACCAACCAAAAATAATCTATTTCTACAATATTTGGCCAAAAGAAAAAAACAATTATATATATATATATATATATATATATATATATATTCATACAAAACCGCCAGGAAACTAAAGCTAATAAGTAAATAGTGCTCAATATTTAAGTAGAGCAAATAATAAAGATAAATCTAATGAGTCAGACAAACCTACTAAATTTCGCTTAATGCTCTTCAGGGCTAAGATCCGACTTATCTTATATATATATATATATAATTTCGGTAATCCTCATTATTCCTATATACACATATATATATATATATATATATATATATATGTGTGTGTGTGTGTGTGTGTGTGTGTTTTATACAAGGTGTGTCACAAACGTATCATGATTGAATGTACTTTTTGAAACACCTTGTATTCTGAAAAAAAAAATAAACGTTCCATTCATTCTTCTTTTCTATCTTGAAAAATACAGTTTCAAACTCGGCACATTTATGAAACCTAGTATTCTGAAAAGAATTAACGTTCCTTTCATTGTTCATTTATATCTTGGTAAATACAGCTTCAATCTGGATACGTTATGGTCACACCTTGTATTCTGAAAAGAATTAACGGTCCATTCATTGTTCAGTTATATCTTGGTAAATACAGCTTCAATCCCGATACGTTTATGACACACCTTGTATATAATATATATATATATGTGTGTGTATGTGTGTGTGTGTGTGTAACCCTCATTATTCCTTGTTTATTATATATATATATATATATATATATATATATATATATATATAGAGAGAGAGAGAGAGAGAGAGAGAGAGAGAGAGAGAGAGAGAGAGAGAGAGAGAGAGAGAGAGAGTTAACGATTATACGTCAAGAATAAACAATATCCACAAAATAATTTAAAAATTGAAGATGCCAAATTCCCCCAATTCTAAACAGAATTCATCCATCTTTTACTATGTGATACTCCTCATCAGATTCTATCAGAAAATCATATTAAATTAGCACTTTAATTTTGCACGAAATTGGCCATTTTCACCCACTCTCAGGGGGATTATCAGGCCTCAAGTCTCACCTAAAACTCCGAATTGAGCACTTTTTTCTCCATCAGTAAATTCTACGCACCAGAATCCACGAGAAAATAAATAAAATCGATAACTTAAATTTTCACCAAAATACGTAGACTTATAATGGCTAAAAAATTTTTGGGGGCATCTTTATTGACATTTTATATGCCAATTAAATCTGTAATGTTGTTCTTTGAGCTCCTCCACATTTTGCTACTGTTGTTCGTACGGGGGTGAATCAGCATTTTTCTGAGAGATGGATGGGTAGAGTGGTTCGCATGTTTGGCCGACCAGAAGACTTGCGACTTTTTTCTTAGGGTTTGGTTGAAGGAGAAAGTCTGCTCTACGAAACCAATGACTGTGGGAGAACATGAAGGACGAATATGAGAATTTATTTCTGCCATTCCACAAGAGTTCCTGGGATGATCATTTGATGCTATTGTAGCGTTAGTTTCGTATTTACCTGGGAGAGTTGTCTGCCCGGTTTAGTTTGCTGGTGCCCGCTAGGGGATATAGTATTTAGCGGTAGATCAAAACGCTTTTCCTCGTTTCCTGTTCCTGATACTACGAGACACATGGGTTAGTTAAGGTCTACCCCGTCTCGTTGGGGCGTTCGCCCCCTTACATCACTGTAAGTGAATTGACACAGCATGGACTATCCCTAGTCTCATGTCTGTGGCTTTTATATGTTATCTTTTTACCTATGTACTTTGTATCTATCTTTTTACCTATGTACTTTGTATCTCGTCATATCCATGTGCTGTACTATATTAAATGTTTTGTCTGTTAACCTTCGCCGGAGTCATGTATCCTATATATATAACTTTGAACCATTCTTACACTATTTTCGAGCGGCTGGAGTCGATTTCTTGTGCCCATATAGAATTTTAAATAAATGTTATGTATGTTCTCATATTAATTTGTGTGGAAATAATGATTCAAGAATAAATTATAAGATTTTTAAAATAGGGAAGGATGATACATTACACTTCACATGAATTATTTTACATCAAAACACAAAAATGTTTATATATTATTATTTATATTTTTGCCTGAAGGCAATTACAATGCGTATATCGCATAAAATTCGATAATTATAGAAAATAATCATGACAAGAGAGTCTCTACAAAGAATTGTTCGGTGTGTAGAACATCGTACAGACTGTTTCGACTTTATTAAGTCTCATCAGCGATGTATACTAACGATTTCCCTCCGACAGAAATCGAAATCGGGACCTCAGCAGGCATAGTCAGAGACTATACTACTTCGGCCACAATACGCACCGGACAATCCTTGCGAAATTAACCTGTCAATGATACTGATACACCTCTACCATATGAGGTACCGGGACGTTGAGTGAACAATAACAAACCAGGCCTATGCTACGGCGAAGGAAATAAGATTTTGGATGTTTGTTTTTTTAGAAGCATTGTTGAATAAAAGTATATATTATTATATTTTTGCCTGAAGGCAATTAACATTACAACAATTTTTATTTAAAAGTATTTTGATTTTAACATTTTTCGGACTTTCTATTTTATTTTAACAATTTATTCTTAATAATTCGAGATGAAATCCCTTCGACAGAAGATTTCTGAAGCCGAAGCTGTTGTTAGTGATCGTCCATTTTTCTTTGTGAAGAATAAACCATAGGTTAACAAAAAACACCATAGTTACCTTATTTTCCTTTACACTTGCATTGTGATTGCCTTCAAAAACCAACCACCAAACCAATATAAACATAATGCTTCAAGCAAATTATAAAACACTATATATATATATATATATATATATATATATATATATATATGGTTTCACTTGCGGTTTATATAAGTCTGTTTTCTTATCCAGTTATAAATATAGCCCGACCTGCCTGTGTAAAGAGACTCTGAGGTTATGAGTTTTTCCTGGTGTACATAATCGTATACAAGATCAGTTTTTGACCCGGAAAATCATCTCTCTTCCATGAAAGATTCGACTCGGAAGATGAAGAAGAGAAATCAGTTACATAATCCAGTCAGATTAACACACACACACACACACGCACACACACACACGCAGACACACACACACACACACACACACACACACTCACATATACACACATACACACGCGCGCAAACACACACACAAACACAAACACACACACAAACACTCTCAACACACACGCACACAAACACTCTCTCTCACACACACACACACGCACGTACGTACGCACACACACACAGACAAACATGTGCTCACACATATATAAGTATATATATATACACATATATATAAATATATACATAACTATATATATATATATATATATGTATATTTATAACTATATATTTATATATAGTTATATTTATAGTTAAAAATATACATACATATGTATAGAGAGAGAGAGAGAGAGGGGGGAGTGTGTGTGTGTGAGAGAGAGAGAGAGAGAGAGAGAGAGAGGGAGGAGAGAGAGAGAGAGAGAGAGAGAGAGAGAGAGAGAGAGAGGGGGGGCAGGATAGGGCTGTGGGGTTGTGTAAGCTTAAGTTCTTTGTCACAGTGAAATACTGTTTTCTATGTTTTTATCTTTCCTTCCTTCGTTCTTCGATATTCATCTTTTTGTTCGTTCCTATTTTTCTTCCTCTCCTTCATTTTTATTCCTTTTGTCCCTTCTTCTATTCATTCATTCCTTCATTCATTCTTTCTTCACTCTTTTCATTTTTTAATTCTTTACGTTTTTTTTCGTTCAACGAGTCTTCCTCTTTTTACCTTCTCTTTACATTCTATCATTCTCTAATTTATTGCTTCCCCTTTTTTCTTTCTTTTTTCTTTCATTTTTCCTTCTCTTCCCTTCTTTTTACACTTTTTCATTCTCTATCATATTTCTTCCCCTTTTCTTTCTTTCTTCTTTCTTTCTTTCTTTCGTTTCTAACTCGTTTTATTCTTATTTTCTCCTTTTTAGCCTTCCCTTTTTCATTCCAACATCTTTCATTTGTACTTTCTTTCTTTCTTTCAGTCCTTTTTCTCTTCTATTTACACTCTTTCATTTTCTATTTCATACCTTCCTCTTTCCTTTCCTTCGTTCTTTCCTTCGTTCTTTCTTTCTTTTTCCCCTTCTCTTTACACTCTTTCATTCTCTATTTTATACCTTTCCCTTTCCTTCCTTCCTTTCTTTCTTTCTTTCTTTCTTTCTTTCTTTCTTTCTTTCCTAACTAGTTTTATTCTTTTTTCTCTTTTCTCATTCCATCATTTCTCTTTTTCTCGCTTTTTTTCCTTCCTTTCCTTTTTTCATTCCAACATTTTTCTTTTGTACCTTATTTCTTTCTTTCTTTCATTCATTCATTCATTCTTTTTCATTTTCTCCTCTTTACAAACTTTCATTCTGTATTTCACATCTTCCTCTTTCCCCTTCTTTCTTTTTATATTTCTTTCTTTCTTTCTTTCTTTCTTTCTTTATTTCGTCTAATTCTTTATCACTTTTCTTTCTTTTCGTATCCTTCTTTTTTTCTTTCCTTCGCTTTACACTCTTTCATTCTCTATTTCATACCTTCCTTTTTCCTTTCCTTCATTCCTTTTTCTTTCTTTCTTTTTTCACACTGTCTAATTCTTTATGTCTTTCCCTTTCTCTTTCTCTTTCGTTTCCTTCTTTATTTCTTTCTTTCCTTTTTCACTTCGTCTATTTCTTTATATCTTTTCTTCCTCTTTCCTTTCCTTATTTCTTTCCTTTGTTCATTCTTTTCTCATTCCCTCTAATTCTTTATCTCTTTTTCTTCCTTATTCTCCTTCCTTCGTTCCTTTCTTTCTTTCTTTCTTTCTTTCTTTCTTTTTTCTTCATTCTGTCTAATTCTTTTTCTCATTTCCTTCCTCTTTCTCCTTCCTTCCTTCCTTCCTTTCTTCTTTCGTTCTTTTTTCTTTCTTCATTCCGTCTAATTCTTTTTCTCTTTTCTCTTTCCTCTTTCACCTACTTTCTTTCTTTCTTTCTTTCTTTCTTTCTTTCTTTTTGTCTAATTCTTTTTCTCTCTCCCTTCCTGTTCCTTTTCTTTCTTTCTTTCTTTCTTTCTTTCTTTCTTTCTTTTCATTTCGTCTAATTCTTTGTCTCTTTTCCTTCCTTTCGTATCCTTCTCCTTCTTTTTATTCTCTTTCAATTCTCTCTCCGCTTTTACTTCTAACAAAGACTTTCCACGCCGCTTGTTTGATTCCATCTTACTTAATCTTTGACTACGCATGCGTACAAGGTGTTCTCCGCTTCCTCCATCTTTCTCTTCGCTTGGAACCCTGTTTTATTATTATTATTATTATTTCTTCTTTTTGTTTTGCTTTTTTCCTGCCTGGGTAACCATCTGACCCTGGACTCACAAATCTCATCATCTGATTAAAAATATGGGCCAATCCATATGCTATGAACGTACACAGATGTGATCTTCCTCAAAATCCTACAAATCATTATACACTCTCTAAATTGGCAAAAGCTAAAGTTCGAATAGATACACTAACAGAAAATAAAAATTGCAACACCCTTAATAGGAATAGGAATCTTAAAAAGATTAAACATCTTATGGATAAATCCATGCAAAATCATCCAGAAAAAAGTCCGCCCTGTCGACTGGGGCGTTAGAATAAACCGACTGCACCTCTGTAGAGGGGTAAGACTCCCCAAATGGGGCCACCTGTTGGCCGTGGGTGGCGACCCGTGATGCTTAAGGATAGAACCCAGGTGGATGAGGATGACTTGCAATACTCCACTTTGGCTTTTTCTTTGGCTAGACGGGCGGTCGTAGAGGCCCCTCCGATCAATCGGCTTGTCACGTCAAGCCCTAGCACCTATATGATTGCCCCAACGCTATTGCCCTTATGGCAATCCCTAACCCTTTTTATCATATGGATGCTAGAAGGTGGTGACTGAGGGTCTTCATGTCCTGGGAATGACGTTAAACTCTATCTGATGGTGAGGTTCCAGTTTTGGAGGTTTGGGGAATGTGGAGCACCCTTCATCACCATTGCTCCCTGGTCCACTCTGACCCGGAGTGGTAGTACCTGTTAGGGTCCCATCTACGGGTTAAATAGAAAAACATGAGTTTATAAACAAAATTGTATTATGCATTAAGAATGAATTTATTTCACAACTTTGTCGGCATTAAATGACCCACCGAGGTTGATATGCCGTAAAACAAAACCAACTAAAACCAAACCAAACCAAACCAGAAAAAAGTAAAATTGTCACCCACCCTCTTCAATTTTTCTGAAATTTTGTACAGGTGTGGACTATGTTAAAGTTAGAAAAAATATTTGTCATAGATTCAGTGCCACATGGAATATTGATCTTGCTATGAAAAAAAATCATCAATAATTTAAAATTGGTTGACTTTAAGACTTTTTGATAGCAATTTTGGATTCCTTGGGTAAAAATTCTTTTATAAACCAATTTTCAGAAGTAGGGAAGCATTAGGATTCAATCCACAGACACAAATAGATTACAAAAAGTCGCCATTTTTCGTGACCCCCCTCAAATTAGGAGAGCTAAAAATCGACATAACTCCGCCAATTCTTGGAATTGGAAGCTCAAATTTTGGGGAATGTCTAACACACTGTACAAAAATTGTAATAGTATTTTTTCAGTTGTTAATTTAACTACCAAAGAAGTATAAAAAGAAGAAAAATTGAAGGGGGTTGGGACAATTTTATTTTTTTTCTGGATGATTTGACATGGAATTGCCCTTATCATAACGTTGATCCTTGCTGGACAGTCCGCACTGGCATGTCAATGTTCAGGAAGACATCATTTATGAGTTCGTCCTTGCTTCTCCAGCAGTATCCAGCATGTCATGTTCGTCTCACACGGATGGTTTGTGTGATAGAGGGCAAGTGGCAATACAGCTGCTTTCTTGCAAGGTGTCATTCCCACGATTTGTTTAAAATCGTACTTAGCTTCCATCTAGCGGATTCTCCAAGCGCTTCGTTAAGTTCCAAGTGGTGCAGCTATATAGTAATACTGATACAACTACGGATTGGAAGAATTGTCGCTTTAACTTGAGATCGAATTTCCATATGACTGTTAAACTGTTTAAAGCAGACCATACATTCCCTCTGCTTGCATTAACATCGGTCTCTCTCTCTCTCTCTCTCTCTCTCTCTCTCTCTCTATATATATATATATATATATATATATATATAACAACTAACATTCCGTTGTTGGAAGGAAGGTCCAACTTAGAATCATCCTAATACCAACTTACCTGGCAACGCATCTATGGAAGGTATATATATATATATATATATATATAATATATATATATATATATATATATATGAATGATGAAATAAAAATGAATGAAAAATCCTTTCCAAGGGACCCTTTCAAAAGTAATAAAACACTTTTTGAGAGTGGGTCCCTGATAGAAAGTTTTTCTCATCTATTATTAGACTCCTTTGAAGCATCAAGTTAATATAATTATTCTATAAGTTATTAGAGAAGATAAAATCCGTCTCTTACCCTTGTAATATATGTTGAGAATGGGTTTGAATTTATATATATATATATATATATATATATATATATATATATATATATATATATATATATATATATATAATCTTTAAATGTTAATCTGTTATATATATATATATATATATATATATATATATATATAATATATATATATATATATATATATAGGATGCTACCTCTCTTCAAAATCATACATGGTAATTTGCATATACAGATATACTCAAATAAGCACACACACACACACATATGAGTGTGTGTATGTACGTACGTGTGTGCGTGGCATTTAAGTAAATCTACCTGGCCTATATCCATGAGTGCCATCACCACTGCTTATCCCACTCTATTGACTTTCATGCTTCTAGTAATGAAAGACTTTCTATTCCAGCAGGGTAATCTGTACTTTAGTCTTAAATACACTTGGAAGATTTTCACTAAGCGCCCTCACGAATTACGATCAGATCGATAATCTGCCAGACTTAGAGCACACTAATCCCAATGACATGCTGAATTCGATTTGAACTCAATAAATATCGATATACAAGTTCGGCCACTTCTCCAATCCGTATTATCAGAAGAAACCATATTCTAAATTCACAATCACTCAATAAAATGATGAGACTGATTTATTATATTTTTCAGGTCGGCAACCCTAATTGAAAATCAGTTTATTAATGTTAATTCATTATGAACAGTTTTCACTACTCGGTGTTGATATGCATTTATTTAAACACTCAACATTATGGTATTGTTGTTGTTGATCGGGTTTAACGGCATGTCAACCCATTGGGTTTATTTTATGCCGAAGACGTTTTTGTATTATTCATGCTTGATGTGCGTTCAATTCATTATAAAGTTTAATTGTTTTTAAATAGATCTTTTAAACTCATGTTTTTCTATTTAACCCATAGATGCGACCCTAACAAGATTACCACTCCAGGTCAGGGTATACATGGGAGTAATGGCGATGAAACGATACTCCACATTCCCCAGAGATCCAAAATTAGAACTTCACCGTTCGTTGCATCTTAACGACATACCCAGGACACTAAGACCCCAGCAATCGCCTTGTATGGGAGGGGTTTCTGTATCTAGCGAAGTGTTGGAAAGCTAGCATACTGCGTTATGTATATTATGTCAAATTGTATCAAATTGTGTTACGAAAATGGTTGCTTCTAAGCCTGAATAGATCAGAGGCTATTTCAAATGAGTATGGGGAGGGGTTTCTGTATCTAGCGAAGTTTGGAGAGCTAGCATACTGCGTTATGTATATTATTGTCAAATTGTATCAAAGTGTGTTACGAAAAATGGTTGCTTCTAAGCCTGAATAGACCAGAGGCTATTTTTAAAAATGAGTATGGGGAGGTTTCTGTATCTCGCGCAGTTTTGGAGAGCTAGCATACTGCGTTATGTATATTATTGTCAAATTGTATCAAAGTGTGTTACGAAAATGGTTGCTTCTAAGCCTGAACGGCCTAGGCCATTTTCAAATGAGTATGGGGAGGGTTTCTGTATCTAGCGAAGTGTTGGAGAGCTAGCATACTGCGTTATGTATATTATTGTCAAATTGTATCAAAGTGTCTTAGAAAAATGGTTGCTTCTGAGCCTGAACGGCCTGAGGCCATTTTCAAATGAGTATGGGGAGGGTTTCTGTAATCTAGCATAGTGTTGGAGGGTAGCATACTGCGTTAAGTACATATTGTCAATTGTATCAAAGTGTGTTAGAAAAATGGTTGCTTCTGAGCCTGAACGGACCTAAGGCCATTTTCAAATGAGTATGGGGGAGGGGTTTCTGTATCTAGCGAAGTGTTGGAGAGCTAGCATACTGTGTTAAGTACATTATTGTCAAATTGTATCAAAGTGTGTTAGAAAATGGTTGCTTCTGAGCCTGAACGGACCTGAGGCCATTTTCAAATGAGATAACATCCCAGCACCCACGTCAGAATCAACAAAACCGTGCTTTGAGCAGAATTATTTGTTTTGCCCATATTTTGGCCTGATCAAACCTAGATCTTACCCCCCACAAAGAAATATTACGATCAAGTCACGCTATTACCACTCATTACCCCTGAAGTATAGAGCCTGTTTAGCTCAGTCGGTAGAGCGTTCGGCTAGGAATCACAAGGTTCCTGGTTCGTTACCGGTCTCGCCAACTCAGCGTATATTTACAGGGATCTGTGCGGTAAAGCGATGAGCTGATGGTAAGTGTGGCGCTCCACCCAGACGATAGAATAATCTCCTTGGTCTAGCGCTTGTGAAAATGTAAAGTTTTTAAATGCCATCCTTGGCAAGTTGAAAAGGGCTTAAAGAAAGTCCTGTATTATGGAATCCTTTAGTAAGCGTATAAGTCCTATCCTGCGTATTGGTAAAGATCCAGTGTTTAATCCTATGTCCGTCGTCAATGAATGTCAACGTAGTTATGGCCAGTAGGGTCGGTTAAGTATAGTATCAACCTCAGTACTGCCAGTGATTGGCCAAGAGTTAGATCATATGATTTCGGCCTAGTCTATAAGTAGGAGCGAGGATCCATCACACACCTTATGTGAGACATTTCTCAACAGAAAAGGGGATAACTTCCCCACTGTCTGGCTGATACCAACATTAGACCGCCCCAATAACGACGGCTTATCCCGAAGTTAAGCAGTGATGAGTCTGTTCAATTCTTAATTGGTGCATTCTACAGTCTCCACCGACAGAGTGGTAAGTGATGAGAAACCAAACGTTTCTTAGTTCAAGTGATTGTAGTGCATAATAGCAGCAGCAGCAACAACAACAGCAGCAGCAACAGCAGCAGCAGCCGGAAATATCAAAGACAAAAAGTCATTACCCCCGTGTCTGCCAAATAGTACTGAAAATGCCCACTAGGTGGCATAGTCAAAAGTAGACCGCTGCAAAGTCAAACTCTCCTCTTACCTCGGCACATACGTGGGTGTGCGTTCCAGTCCATGGACAGGAGGGTTTGCGCCTTAACAAACTCGTTTCGTATGAACACGACAGTATGTCCTAAACATGATTTTTTTTTCAATTCAAGGGCAGTTGTGTGCATGTATGTCCGGACGAAACTACGAAAATAAAACAATTAACGACAAAGTAAATATATACACATTAAATATCACTGGGCTTGGTTTTTGAGCAAAAATGATAGATCTGATTTATATTCGTGATAATAATTAAAAAATAAAATTCAAATGATAACAGCATGGATTTTTTTATTATTTAATATTTTAGAAAGTAGACATTAACATTTTTTTTCAGAGTAGTTGGATCAATGCAAGGTCTATTTTTCTTCTTTTTTTTTACATAGGGATTTAAATAGGGCATCCCCCGAGGATTTAACTCACGATTCAGTAATAATGGATCTGCGGGACTAACTTTAAAAAACCTCTACCCAGGCGACGCCGGCTTTCCGCTGCTAGTTATATATATATATATATATATATATATATATATATATATATATATATATGTATGAGTAGTGGTTTGCCGGTGGGTACGGGTACGATCGTTGGGAGCGCACAGTATCCAGGGGTTAACACCGTGAAAAAACGAATACAAAGTGCTCAATACAATGTAGAGCAAAATTTATTTAAGAAATGGATATAGACAAGCGTCTATCTGTAACGATAAGACCCGTCCCAACAGACATACGTGGTATCAACTTATATTAATCGAAAACTCGATTAATTCAGCGGATGTAACCCTGACGATTCAGATGATGAAACTCGAGTAGGTTACTTTATATCCATTTCTTGAATATATATATATATATATTATATATATATATTTATATATAAATATATCACTCTTTTCATATCTGTCTATCTATCCATCTATCTATCAGCAGTGCTCTTAACTATCTACTCGATCAAACAAATGATAAGAAATAACATGTCTATTAGTTCAAATACTTTTATGATCACACGCTTTCGGCCGTCAACAACACATTTGTAGATGGCTGTTTTCTTTATCTATTCATATATATAAAACGTTTTGTCAATCTCCCTCAACCAACGCCCCCCCCCCCCCCAAAAAAAAACCCCTGAAATATATTGCATCAAGTTAATGTAATGGAATACACAACTTAAATTAAACGTGACATAACACCATAAAATAAGACATGGAAACATTTTTTGATGGCTTGAATAATTAGACTATGAATTTATTTGGATAAAGTGCCTTGTCAAAAAAAAAAAAAAAAAAAAAAAAAAAAAAAGCTGGGATCTTGTGCGTCAACCCTATTGATATATAAATAAAATTCCACATTTGATATAAAATTCCCGGTCAAATGTTATCTTTTTTTTTTTTTTTTTTTTTTTTTTTTTAAAGAAAGGCAGAAAAAAAAACAACTTTTCATGAATGTTGCAAGGTATTTCCTCGCATTTCCGGAGATACAACCTGAACCCGTGTGTTTCTTTGTTGGTATGAACTCTAGTGGAACTAGGGTCTTCCTGTTGAGATCTGACGCCGTTGCAATTCGGCCAGTGGACCGTATCGCCTCAGGTCACACTAATAGAAAAAAAGAACGGTTTGCTTTCAAATTGGAGAGATATCTCTCACGGTATTTGATTTATTTATTTATTTATTTATTATTTCGCTCGATTAGAGTTTTTCACACCCGCCTTAGCTGGTGGTTCAATGGAGGTTGAGTGACAGCAAGTTTTCTCGGGTCTCCAGGACACTTTTTGGTATTCTAGCCGATCTTAACAATACTGCAAACAATGATTATCTATAAATCAATGCTCGTGTTTCTTAATTGTACGACCGTTACTATCTTGCAACACCCTCTGGTTAAAAATGAGACCGTCCAAATTGTCCAAGATAAAACGCAAAAATGTAAACCCTGATTATCTGGTTACATATCCCCCGATACTTATTTCTTATGAGTGTCATCACCTCAGCTAAATAATGGACTATTCTGTTTTATTATAGAAAGAAAGAAAGAAAGAAGAAAGAAAGAAAGAAAAAAAAAGAAAAGAAAAAAGTAAAGGACAAGATAAATAGATAGATAGATAGATAGATAGATAGATAGATAGATAAATAGTGGGCGTGAACGCACGGAAGTTATATAATCTGTTTCACTTGAACATAATGAAAAGATGAAAAGAAAGAAAAAGGAGAGAGAAGAGAGAGAGAGAGAGAGAGAGAGAGAGAGAGAGAGAGAGAGAGAGAGAGAGAGAGAGAATGAGTGATTTAAATCAAGATTATTATACTTTTTACATATTGAACTATTTTGGCAATAGCTCTTAAGTAAACATATCAAACGTTGTAATGATCAAATTATCATACTGTGATATATCCACAGGTCCTGCTATTAATTATTATTGTATCAGCGTAAACGGGCGTGTTTTCAATGGAGTCTGAGGGAAAACAAGTCTCCTCAGGTTTCCAAGACTCTTCTGAGTATTCTAGCGGATTTCAGCAATCCAGTTGTCTGCATGGTCTCAATTCTTCCTCTGATTCCCAGTTCCACCAGTCTTTTCCCCAAGCTTTTTGGGACCGTTCCAAGTGCACCAACTACAATTGGTATCCTATTCACCCGCATATTCCACAGCTTTTTCAATTCTCTGGCAAGTTCCACGTATTTATTTATCGTTTTCGTTTTCTTTTATCTTCACCCTGTGGTCTGCTGGAACTACAAAATCTACCAGTTGACAAATTGTCTTTTTATGTTAATCAATACTAAATCTGGTCTTCCGGCTGCGATAAGGGATTCATCCTATTCTCAAAGTCCCAGAGAATTTTATGCGTTTCATTCCCAAGAACAGATTCTGATTTATGCATATACCATTTTATTGTATGGTCAAAATTTAGTTTTTTGCATAGTTCCCAGTGAATCACCTTTCCAACCCAGTCGTGTCTAACTTTGTATTATTATTATTATTATTATTATTATTATCATTATTATTATTTACTCCTTTTGAGTTTTCACATCAGTGTTAGCTGATGTTATTATTATTATTATTATTATTATTATTATTATTATTTAATTTTTTTAAACCAGCTCTAACTGATGAATTCTCACGGGAGTGTGCGTGAAATTAAGTGCCCTCGGGTCTCCAGGACTCTCCTAAGTATCATGGCTGATTTCATTACTGTTGTGGTCTGGATGGTCTCAGCAACGGCCTAGTCTGTATATTCGAAATAACGCTTTGAATTCCTAATTTATCCAATCACGCATTTTGCGTTTTTGACACTGTTCCAAGTGTGCTATTATTATTGGCACTACTTTTAATCTCTCATTTCAGGTTTTTCCAAATTACCTTGTCAAATCCTCGCAATTACATTTTTTTCTTCCTTCTTTTTTTCAATTTCCCTCCATGGTTAGCTGGCAAAAACACAAGTCATTTTTACCTTGTTAACTATCCGATCTCATCTTAAATTGGATGATGATCCCCGTGAAACTCAAAGTTTAAGAGTATATTATTACTTATATTTTTTTGCTTTTGCACTGTTTACAATGGAACACAATGGACTAGGTTGATTCTCCTGTGGGCGGGGGAGGATTAACAGTGGCACGTTTCTTCTTCTTCTTCTTCTTCTTCTTCTTCTTCTTCTTCTTCTTCTTCTTCTTCTTCTTCTTTCTTTCTTTCTTTCTTTCTTCACCCTTTCTTTCTTTCGTTTTTTCTTATCATTCTTCGTGCTTTCTTTCTTTCTTCTTCCTTTGTTTCCTCATCTTCTTCTCCTCTTCCTTCTTCTTCTTGTTTCTTTCTTTCTTCTCCTTTTCTTTCTTTCGTTATTTCTTTCTCCTGTCATTCTTTCTTTAATTCTTTTCACTTTCTTTTTTTCGTTATTTCTTATTATTCTTTCTTTCTCTATTCATTTCTTATTCTTTGTTACCTTTCTTCTTCTTCTTCTTCTTCTTCTTCTTCTTCTTCTTTCTTTCTTTCTTTCTTTCTTTCTTTCTTCTTCTCCCATTTTTTTCTTTGTTTGTTTGTTTGTTTATATTTATTTATTTATTCTTCTTTCGTTCTTTCTTTCTTTCTTCTTTCTTCTTTCATTCTTCTTCTTCTTTCTTTCATTATTCTTCTCCCTGTTTTCTTTCTTTCATTATTCCTTTCCCTTTTTTTCTTTCTTTCTTTCTTTCTTTCTTTCTTTCTTCTTCTCCCTTTTCTTCTTCTCCCTTTTTTCTTTCTTCTTCTCTCTTTTCTTCTTCTCACTTTTTTCTTTCTTTCTTCTTCTTCTTCTTCTTCTTCTTCTTCTTCTTCTTCTTCTTCTTCTTCTTCTTCTTCTTCTTCTTCAGCAGCAGCAAGCAGCAAAGCAGCAAGCAGCTGATTAAAATACCTTCTCCATGAATGCATAGTCGATTCCATTTCTTGATTAATAGCCATCAAGTCTTCTAACCATTTGTAAAACTTTTATCATTTTCAGACACTTTAAGACAAAGGGAGGTGCACTAATCATCAACCTTTTGGCCAATAGTCTGGACGGGAGAGAAATGATGTTAACTGCTAATTCCAAAAATTAGAACGTCTATCCTTCTGTCTATTTGGATTCGTCTTTCGTTTCTCATGAGGTGTCTAGTTATGCCCGCTCGTTTTCCTGTACGTGACATTTTGTTTACCTTCCAACTTCTCTCCAGGTGTCTTCGATTGAAACTTACACTTCCTCAACGACATCAGGGTCATTTCCAGGTTATCAGATTACACACTTGTAGAGTCATCATGGTCATGCCTTTTTTATATCCCTTTTGAGCCAGCTGGCTGTATTCACTTAGGGTGCGGTTTACCTTCGAATGTATCTGTCTATGAAAGTGTCATTTAACACTTTTCTATGTGCACTTTGTCGTAATGTGTCTTGATATATTTGCTGGAGTTTATATATATATATATATATATATATATATATATATTATATATATAATATATTAATATTTTGAAGGCCAATACAATGCGTATGAAAAATAAAAACAAAAAGATGTTATTTTTGTCTTATTGATTTCGAAGCATGAACTTCATCATCAGAGTTTATTTTCAGAAATGGACGTGCTTATGTTTTTATTTGTGTGGTTACAATTTCTCTTCTTATTTCCTTTTCCTCTCTTTTTTTCTCTTTCTTCTTCTCCTCCTTTATGAATGAAATGCGCGAATAACTGTAATTTCTTATTTCTCTCTTTTTTTTTTTTTTTTTAAATTTGTGGAGAACAAATATTCCTAATATCGTCTGTCATCCGGTGAAATGTTCCAAGTCTGTTGCAAGTGTGTTGCCATGTCAAAATTCAAAATAAAAAAAAAATAAATAAAAACCGTCAATAGAAAAATTTATATACTTAGCTTTTGTTTCGCTTTCTCCTTTCTTTTCTTTTTCCTTTTTCCCTCTTTTATTTTTATTTTTTGGTGTTATTTTTTTCCTTTGTTCTCTAATTTAAATTTTTTTTAGTAAATAAGTAAATAAAAGATTATCTTAAATTTTTTATTTATTTTTATTTTTATTTTTTATTTTTTATTTTTATTTTTTATTTTATTTTTTATTTTTCATACGCATTGTATTGGCCTTCAAAATATTAATATATTATAACAATGCTTCAAGCAAATTACCAATTGCTTTTATATATATATATATATATATATATATATATATATATATATAGGGTGTTCAGGATGAATTAAAAATATTCATATTTGGTTTATTTTTCTCCGTAGGTAAGAGGTTTTAACGCACACTACGCATCATTTTAAAAGCTTGGACCCTTCTTCATTCGTGATGTCAGATAGAATGGATGACTGAAACCCACCTGAATCATGGAAGAGAATAACTTGTATCATGATGATCTACGCCAGCCACCCGAATAAGTAGATTATGGCTGCTTCCCAATGCTTCCTGAACACTGTAAAAACAATAAGGCATGAAATGGAGAATTGCATTGGAGACTACGTGGCTTTGGCTAAAAGAAAGCAACTTAACAGAAGATCTGATTTTCGTTCGTACAGCAGAATTCCTCGAAATATGAAAACTCTGACGAATTATTTCAAATCAACTTATTAAAAATAAATATAAAATTCACGACAGTTGATTTAAATTAAAATAAAATGAAAATACCGGAAAAATAAAAAAGATATCTTAAGGGGGGTATACATTTACTTATCGATAAAAAAAAACCCTGGAGATTGCTTATTTATTAATGCCTTGAAGCCACTTAAAAATATTTGTCGAAAAAAAAACGCCTTCAAACCGATAACAAAAATATTCTAAAGAGGGGGAGGGTAAAGTATTTACATTTACTTGTCGTAAAAAGACTTGGGGTGCAAAATATTGCTTTCGTATCGCATTAACTTTTCGGGAAAAACACCTTCAAAAAGCTTAGGGAGTTCATAAGGAGCACGGGTGGGATTTTAAGCAGGCACTGCTTTAGCATTTTTTTAGGCTAGGAAGCCAGAACGTATTTATGCGATATGCTCCAAAATGTTGACTTATTTTCAATTTGAAAACGAATTAAACTCTGACGGGTTTTATTCATTACACGAAAGTGTAAAAAGTGAAACATGAAAGAATAAAATTGACAGTGACGACGAAGGCAACACAGTGAATAAATTGTCTAGATATCTATCTAATTCTGTTCATATACACCAATCTAATTCTGTTTATATCTATCTATCTATCTATCTATCTAATTCTTTTCATATCTGATCATCTAATTCTGTTCCTATATCTATATTATCATATTCATATCTTATCTATCTATCTATCTATCTATATCAATCAATCTATCTATCAATCTATCTATCTATCTATTTCTGTTCCTATACACCAATCTAATTCTGTTTATATTTATCTATCTATCTATCTGATTGATAAGATTGAATAAGAACAGAATCATAGTGAGATAAATTGAAATAAATAAACCGATGAGATAGAAAGAAACAAAGAAGACATATCGATGATTTCGAATATGGATAATCAAGTTACAAATTGAATTCGACATTTCTTTATTCTATCATTTGATATTTCCGAATCTTTGCTTAGACTGACCCACAGGTCACAGGTGCTTGACACGATCTCTTTTCTTCTCTTCTTCTTCTTCTTCTTCTCTTATTATATTATTATTATTATTATATTATTATTATTATTATTATTATTATTATCTCCCTTCTTCTTCTTCTTCTTCTTCTTCTTCTTCTTCTTATTATTATTATTATTATTATATTATTATTATTATTATTATTATTATCCCTTCTTCTTATTATTATTATTTTCTTCTTCTTCTTCTTCTTCTTCTTTTTCTTCTTCTTCTTCTTCTTCTTCTTCTTC
>CM042166.1:27659734-27662234 GCA_023376005.1 Doryteuthis pealeii | reverse complement strand
ACTTAGCTCGATTCTCATTGAGTGCTCCATACTTTAAAATAGGCATATTTAGGCAGCATTTTTCCTTTATGCGTGTTTTGTTGAACTTTACAGACATTTCCTGTCTGACGAGTTTCTTTTCTCTCATTTCTAATTGTCTGGCTATTTTTTTTATGCCAAAATTATTACTCTAAGAACCTTTGGTAGATTGATTCACCAATTCCAGCCTGACATAAAAAAGATGGCCAGACAATCGGAAATGATAGAAAAGAAACTCGTCAGACAAGAAATGTCGACATGTTCTTCAACAACCCCCCAAACACACCCACCCACACACACCACACACACATATATATATATATATATATATATGACGGCCTTTACACACAGCGATGTGTATATTGAAACAATTAAAATCCCCTTCGCATGACAGCCTAATGGTTAAGGTGTCGGACTTACACCCGACCGATCGGATTTCAATTCCGGGTATAGGTAGCTTACAAATGTCTAGCCACACTGAAGAGACTTGCTAAGTCGAAACACGTGTCTGTGGATGACTCTCTCTCTCTCTATATATATATATACGCAACGTGTTGTCCCTCACATTTGATATCCAAAAGATGTTTTCGCCATATATCTCGTATATCATGTGAGTTCCATTTACTGTAAGCTAGGCTAAGGCTCATATACGTTTGTGTAATTTTTTCTTGTTGAAAAGACAAGATGTTCTAATACACAGAAAAAAAATCCCAAAATTACCAACGGAACGGGAAGAAAAGATTTTATTTACGTTCGTTCTGAAACATTGCAAAGCTAATGCTTAATGGTCACCTTGTATTGGCAAAATTCATGCGATTACCATCTCCTTCAATATTCCTTCAAATTCTTCGATAGCCTTTTGAAACAATTACCAACTAGCAGGACCAGTGTAATATACCACAATATGTAATAGTAGGAAGCGCGTGGTGTAATGGTTAAAGTCATGGAGTTCAAATCCTGGACATGGGAATTGCATTTCACTTAGCGCTAATACCCTTGAGAAAGGTATGAATCTACTTTCTCTCCAGCTATGGGTAAATAGTAGGGCAGACTGGGCTCTTTAACATTGGTTAGACAACCAGTCTAGGAGAAGGAAAACTCTGAATTCAAACCTGTTAAACTCCGCTTAAGAAATTGACCTTGAGTCAGATCCTGCTGGTGCGGAGGGGCCGCAACGTTTGATATGTTTACTTAAGCACTATTGCTATATAGTTCAATATGTAAAACGTATAATAACTTGATTTAACTCTCTCTCTCTCTCTCTCTCTCTCTCTCTCTCTCTCTCTCTCTCTCTCTCTCTCTCTCTTATTTCATTTTTCTTTTCTTTCCTTCTTTTAATGTTTTCATTATGTTTGATTAAAAAGGATTAGCGTTATCGTGTCCCCGCGCTCACCTATGTTTCTCTCCTTTCATTCTTTCTTTCTTTCTTTCTTTTCTTTCTTTGCAGTTAATTCTTTCTTCTTTTTCTTTCTTTCTTCTTTCTTTCTTTCTTTTTCTTTACTTTTCTTTTTCTTTCTTTCTTTCTTTCTTTCTTTCTTTCTTTCTTTGCATACAGTTCATTCTTTCTTCTTTCTTTCTTTTCTTTTCTTTCTTTCTTTCTTTCTTTCTTTGCATACAGTTCATTCATTCTTTCTTTCTTTGCATTTCTGTGTATCATTCATTTTTCTTTGATTCTTTCGTTAGGATAAAAATAGAATAGTCCATTATTTTGTTACGGTGACGACATTCATAAGAAATAAGAATTCGACGGACAAGCAACACTAGACAATCAGAATTTACATTATCGCATTTCATCTTGGACGATTCGAACAGTTTCCTTTTTAACCAGAAAGGGTACAATGGATAACGGTCGTACAATTAAAGAACATGAGCATCAATATATACTTTTTTAAACAATATATATATATATATATATATATATATATATATATATATTATGATTGGATAATAAGAATAACCTATCATATAATGGGATAGAGTAAGAAAAAACATTAGTGATAACAACATTTTCTATTTCATGAAACAGGACTATTTATTGACTTTTGTAGCTTGGAATTGTAGGCCTACCAATAGGCCTAGGTCCAACCTTGGACAACTACCTACACACACAGTTTGAATCTCCAGAAAGTTAGGGTGGCATGGATATGAAATTAGAGGCACTTGGCAACTGACAGTTTCAAAAACTGTGTCTAGCCTCATCAGACGAGTTTTACAATATCAAACACATTTTTAAAAAATATTTTTAATTCGTTTAACACATACACAACCCTTCAATTTTAAAAATAATATTTAAATACTTTCCCTTCATCATTTCTTTATATTTAGCCATTTCAAGTTAATATAAATTTCCTGACTTATTTCCTTTAACGAAGATGCTATTACTTACATATTATATGTATGTATATGTGCGCAAGATTTTCTGGTCCCATTATAGTATGTGGCCTACCTTTTGGATTCTGATATCGTATGTGGCCTATCCGGT
>CM042166.1:27632234-27652234 GCA_023376005.1 Doryteuthis pealeii | reverse complement strand
ATATATACGTGTATATATATATGTGTGTATATATATATGTGTGTATTTATATGTGTGTGTGTGTGTGTGTGTGTATACTGGGTGTTCGGAAGAAATTTGACAGATTCATGAGGAAAAAGAAAAAGTGTTTGGTAACTACTAAACTTAATGGAATGTAAAGAAATTCAACAGACACGGAAATTACAGTATTGTCAACAAGTTTCGCTCAAAATAACCGCCATTAGCGTCGATCACAGCCTTAATCCTGATCTGGAACCTGGAGCAAGCTTATGTTACAGCTTCCATGGGAAGGGTATCAAAAACTACCATAATTCTGTCGATTAACTGGTCTTTTGTAGTACTGGCACGAAAAATAGTGTCTTTCTCAACAGTGCCACATACATAATCCATGATGTTAAGATCTGGGAAGTTAGGAGGCCAAACATTGGGACTACTGTAGTCGTAAAAATTCACCGACAACCATTTTTTACTTTTCCCAGAGGTGTGACAGGCGGTCGAATCCTGCTGCCATACATAAGGCCTACGATTGTTCCCCTTGTTATCCAGGGCTTTAATACAGTGTTTAGCAACTCTACGTAGGCATCTGAGGGTCCTCCAACACTTGTTTCAGCAGATTGTCGAGGAATTCTGCTGTACGAACGAAAATCAGATCGTCGGTTATTTTCCTTTCTTCTAGCCACGGCCTTGTAGTCTCCATTGCAATTCTCCAGTTCATGCCTGATTGTTTTTACAGTGTTCAGGAAGCATTGGACAGCAACCATAATCTCCTTATTATGATGGCCGGCGCAGATCATCATGATACAAGTTATTCTCCTCCATGGGTTCCAGTCATCCTTTCTATCTGTTATCACGTATATGAATGAAGAAGATCCAAGCTTTTAGATGATGTGTAGTATGCGTCAATACCTCCAGTTTTTCCCGAACATCCTTTATATATATATATATATATATATATATATATATATTATTATATATACACACACGCACACACACACACACGCACACACACACACACACACACATATATATATATATATATATATATATATATATATATATAAGTGTGGTATCGGAAAACTTTACGCGGTGGCAAAGATTTCGGCTCACTGACCCCGGTCGTGGTAGACAAGCGGAAAGACTAATAGCTACGAGTACCTGGTGACCCTAGTACACCTGCTACCATTGGTAATACCCCCACCCTCACCGTTCTCATTTATAATTGCTGTTCTTTTCTATCTACACTTTCACCAGCCCCCACCCCCATCCTCAACACAAAACTATACATTATTATTTTCATTATTCGATCATCTTTTGCGTGGGTTGGTAGGGGTGAGTTTTCTTTGCCAGGGTTTCCTCTTTAATTATTACATCCTAGTCTCCACTCCACAAAAATAAAATAAAAATATTAACAAACCATATATCTCGTTCAAGATAATTATATTAACAGAGACACTCAGCCAATATCAACTCGTCCTAATAAATTTTAATATTACTCCAATGTCGTCCATTATTCGAGTCTGTTTAGAGTAAAAAGTAAAAGTACAGTCGTCGGTGTGGCTTAAAGTCGGTATCAAGCAGATAGCGAGGGAGTCTATCCTCTTTTCACTAACACTAGACCAAGGAGATTATTTTCAGCGTATGAGGCAGAGTACCACACCTACCATCAGCTCCTCGCTTTACCGCACAATTCCGTGTATTACTCATACACTGAGTTGGCAAGGGCCGGTATCGAAACAGGAACCTTGAGGTTTCCAGCCGAACACTCTACTGACCGAGTTAAACCGGACACCACTCTTTTCTAAATAGAAGCATCAATATCATCATGGACCACTGTTAACTATGAAATGCCAATTAGAAACTTTCACTTCTTCCTAAACAGAATGGTGACGTTTCAATTCTAAAGCGACAGGGAGTACCCCTTCATCGCCATTACTCTGTGACACGGAGTAGTTTTACCTGTTAGGGTCTCATTACGGGTTGAGTATAAAAGCGAGTTTTAAAAATGTGTTTAAATATGAGTTTGAAAAAAAAAAAAGAAATCCCCTTCAAGAATAAATAAAACAAAACGTCTTCAGCATAAAATAACCCAACAAAGTTTGACATGCTGTAAAATCCAACCAAGCAGCCAGCCTGATTAGAAGCATCAATATCGCCATGGCCCTCTGTTAACTATGAAATACCAATTAGAACCCTTCTCTCCTTCCTAAATAGAAGCATTAATATCATTATGGATCAATGTTAACAATGAAATGACTAGAATGCTTCAGTCCTTCATATAAGGAAACAACTAGAATCATCGTGGACCACTGATGGTCTTTTATTTTGTAGTTATGGCATATATATATATATATATATATATATATATATATATTTGGAGGATATGTGCTTAATTGAAGTCATACCTAATTTTGAAAATTAATTAGTTAATAATTAATTAATTCAGGCGGACATATATGTTCAAATGTAAGGCTAAACAAATCGAGAAAATGTCAATCCCTGAATGTACATTTCGACCTATTAGGTCTCATCAGCAAGGTTATAGACATGGGAGACTGCTCCGTGTGTGACTCGAAACCTCGACTGTTAAGCTGACTTGCTACACGAAAGTATGACGGTAAGTAAACAAACGTGTTTATTTTTATATGGCTTTTAAGCCGACAATTGTGTAGCAAGTCAATAAAAAGTGGAATATAAATAAGTTTCAAAACAAACGAAGAATGTGGTAATGGCCAGCTAGTGTAACGGTTAGAGACTTCTCCCATGTCTATAACCTTGCTGATGAGACCTAATAGGTCGAAATGTACATTTAGGAATTGACATTTTCTCGATTTGTTTAGCCTTATATTTGAACATATATGCCCGCCTAAATTCATTAATTATTAACTAATTAATTTTAAAAATTAGGTATGACTTCAATTAAGCACATATCCTCCAAAAATTGTCGGATTAAAAGCCATATAAAAATAAACACATTTGTTTGTTTACTTACCCTCATATATACTTACATATACCAACCCCTCCGCACGAACAGGATGTGACACAAGGTCAATATCTTAAACGGAGTTTAACAGGTTTGAATTCAGAGTTTTCCATCTTCTATACTGGTTGCCTAAACAAGGTTAGATAGCTCAGTTTGCCCTACTATTTACCCATAGCTGGAGGGCGAACAGTCGGATTAATACCCTTTCCAAGAGTATTAGCCCTATGTTAAATGCAAACAGCCTCGTCCTGGATTTGAACACGTCTCGTCGTTTCAATTTCCTACGACTGTATCCATTACACCTGTAACGTAATTATTATGGTCTACGGGGATTTTGGGGATTGAAAATAAAACGCTATTCGCATTTCTGGAGAAAGAGAGGAAAAAGAAATAAGAACAAAGAAGTTTGGAACTCAATTGACCGATTAATGACACCAGAAATAAAGTTAAAAATAAAACCGGAAGTTCTAGTTTGCGAGGGAGGGGAAGTAACCCCCGGAACGACACACGGAAGAAGAGGAAAATCGGCCTTTTTCGGCTGGGCTTTCGTGGGAGGCAGACGGGGGCTTTCCTGCTTCCCCCGTATGAATTTTGGATAGTAGTACCGAACATGATTTACGATAGAATAATTTGACCTTACCCCCCCTCTCTCTCTCTCTCTCTCTCTCTCTCTTCTCTCTCTCTCTCTCCTTCTCTCTCTCTCTCTCTCCTTCTCTCTGACAAAGAACCCACAAGTCTAGAAAGGAATAAACAGCCCCCTTGTGACTATACGACTTGTGTATGTTGTTTCTGAACTAACGACAACTACTACTACTAACGACTTATACTACAACTAGAGTTTGGCCCTATACGACACACCACGCACACCATAAAGGTTAGAAATATGGGACACCAAAGAAGAATCGTAGAATTCTTTTGATTGATTGATTTTAACGGCATGCTAATCCATCTATGGTTATTTTATGCATAGAGGTTAGGGAATTGTGCTCATTGTACATTTTTGGGTAATTTATGAGGAAGTGCGTCCCGGTCTCCCGCCTCAAAAACCGCAACCCGGTGACTATCAAAATAACAACGCCAGCTCGTCGTAATTCTTGTTTATTTATCGTAATTTGTCGTAATTCTTGTTTAGATATGAAGATGAATATATAGTTTTGAATAGACTGAGATAGATAGATAGATAAACAAACAAAATAATATAGATAGATACGAACAAATGGAGATAGATAGATAGATATTTTCGACAAGTAAATGTATGGGGGGTCGCATCTTTTTTTGTCGTAATTCTTGTTTATTTAAACTAAAAACAAGACATTAAACAAACATGAATTAAAAAAAAATCTTAGTATTTAAAGTAATATAGATAAATATGAACAAATTGAGATAGATAGATAGATATGAAGATGGATAGTTTTGAATAGACTGAGCTGGGTCGTTATTTCAATAGGCACCGAGCAGCAACTCTTGAGACAGGAGACCGGGACGCACTTCCTCATGAATTACCCATTTTTGTATAGTTTCTTTGGAGATTTTTGCACACGGTTATATGGTATGAATTATACCTATCTGATCTTCTTATAATAGAGATTGTGGGATTTTCTGTCTGTAACCGAAAGTATGTTACTACTCATGTTATAATTTCTTTAGTTATATTACGTCCCGTTCTACATGATTTTATTTTTCATTTAAACCTCAACTATTAATAAAATTGTTATACATTATTAATACTGTTGACCATATCTACATTGTATTTACCTCGTACGCCACTTGTACGGGTTAGGCACAAGGCCCTATTAACGTGGGACCACCCACAAACCGAAGCTCATGGGTGGCAGGTGAAAAATTGCGTCGATCCCGTCGGCATTTCCCCCTCAAGGGGGCGCCTCGGGCGCTGGGCAATAAACCCAGCCCTGCCCCTTTAAATCAAGGGGCAGGTATTGCCTGGGGGGATAGCCCCCTGGGATCGACGCTATTAACTTGTAAAGATCCAGGGCCGAAGCCACTGGACCCTGGCGTTGGCCAGATCTACATGATATTTACCGCGTACCCCACTTGTACGGGTCAGGCACAAAGTCCCTATTAACGTGGGACCACCCACAAGCCGAAGCTCATGGAGTGGCAGGTGAAAAAATTGCGTCGATCCCGTCGGCATTCCCCCTCAAGGGGGGCGCCTCAGGCGCTGGGCAATAAACCAAGCCCTGCCCCTTTAAATCAAGGGGGCAGGTGTTGCCTGGGGGGATGGCCCCCTGGGATCGACGCTATTAACTCGTAAAGATCCAGGGCCGAAGCCACTGGACCCCCGGCGTGGGCCGGATCTACATCCTAATAACATACAATTGTATTTATATATACAACCAAGTATTAGTTTACAGTGTGAACGGGAAGACTAATTTGCATATTGATATAAAAAAAATGATTTTTATAAATATGTGCTCAGTATTATTGATTTCTAATTGTTTGATTTTATACTAATGTATATCAGCAAAAATCTAGTGATGAATTTTAAAAGAAATCTATTAACAAGAAGAAATATCTGTAATTTTATTCTTTACTTCCTATTTTAACTAAATATTTAAATTAGGAAAATTTTGCAATGAATGACGGGAATGATGGAAGTGTAAGTTTCAGTTGTTCTATTTTTCGATTATACGCCCCCCCCCTGTTTAAAATCTTTTTATGTGCATTCTTATTTAGTTTCATTAGCTTTTCTAATTTAATATAATATTTTGTTACAATAAAACTTATATATTTGCACCCGGATATTTGCTAGTAAAAATAATTTGCACATCATATCATGATATTGTTTCAAAGGTAAAGAAGAACAGTTTTCTCGTTTATTCCTACCATAAAATAAACTGAACCCTCATTTTATGTCCGTAAATACTAAATATATTTTATTTATTTATTTTAATATTCATTTCAATGTGCATATTCTAAAAGGTTTTATTTTGTGAGAATGGTTAGTTTTAAAGTGGGGGATTGTTTTACAATTTAGGCATAAATTGGATCCTCCTTTTATGACCGTAATTTTGTTTTTTCGTCGACGATGATTAAAATCTGTAGTTTTTATTTTAGAGTACCAAAGCCAAAAAGAAAAGAAATAACAACAACAACAAAAAATAATATTCAACTTTTTACTCGTAAATTCCTACCATAAAATTAGGCTTGGGCATTTTATGGTAGGAATTTACGAGTAAAAAGTTGAAGTGTAAAAACGAACCCCCACTTTAAAACTAACCATTCTCACAAAATAAAAACTTTTAGAATATACACATTGAAGTGAATATTAAGATAAATAAAGGAAATATATTTAGTATTGTAAAATAACGGGTGCAAGAAAAGTAAAACGTTTATTGCAAAAACACGGACATAAAATGAGGGTTCAGTTTATCTTATGGTAGGAATAAACGAGAAAACTGTTCTTCTTTACCGTTTCAAGTATTCCTATGTAAAGCTAATAATTATATGGTCACAAATGATTAATGAGAGAAAAAAGGAAAAGAAAGAAAGGAAGAAATAACCGAAGGGAGAGGGTGTATGGTGGAATAGGAACCAAAGGTTGGAAGGCAAAGGGGAAAGGCAAAGAAGCAAAGAAAGAAAGGCAAGAGGAAGGAGATATGGTGGGGGAGGAAACGAAGGAAGAAAAGAGTCAAGTAAGAATCGAAAGAAGGAGGGAAGGAAAAAGGAAGGAAAAAAGGAAGGAATGAAAAAAGAAGGAATGAAAAAGAAAGGAAGAAAATAGGTGGACAGTTTAATATTAGTAACAGTGATAACATAAAAAAGACAGAAGCCCCTAGGAACATTGTCTAATTCTCATTTCCTTGACAAAAAGATGACATGTTTTTAATAATTAATAATAATAATAGTAACAATAATAATAATAATAATAATATATATATATATATATATATATATATGGATATAAACACAACTTGTAAAAAATCTTCCTCTCATATATATAGGATGATCCCAAAAAACCAAACGTTTTTTTAAAAAATCAGACCTATTTTTGGTCACCCTATATATATATATATATATATATATATATATATATATATATATATATATAAGAATTTACAGTTATTCGCCCATTTCATTCATAACATGAGGAAAGAAGAAAGGGGGAGAAGAAGAAAGAAGAAACAAAAAAGGAGAGGAAAAAGAAATAAGAAGAGACATTATAACCAAACAAAGAAAAACGTAAGCACGTAATTTCTGATATGCACCTCTGATGATGAAGTTTATACTTCGAAATCGATAAGACAAAAATAACATCTTTTTGTTTTTATTTTTATTGCCTTCAAATTATTAATATATATATATATATATATATATATATAATATATATAATATATATACCAAATTTGTTGGTAAACCCATGCGGTAAGAAAAAAACCCGGCAAATAGTTTGATTGTAAAAATATACTAACAAACATTACCTGGGAAAAAATTTTTTTTGAAAAAAAAGAAAAGACCAAGATAGTTGTACCAACCGAAAATAATCGGATGATACTATAATACTTGGCCAGAAGAAAAAACAATTTATATGTATATATATATATGAAAAATATGAGGAAGAATGAATTAAGAAAAGAAAGAACAGAATGGAATAATAAAAGATGAATTTAATCAATATCACTTACACATGTGTTTCGGTCAGTTTATCTTTGTGTACACGATTAAAACTATTATTATCATTAAATAAACAAATGAAATGAAATAATAATAATATAAACAAATATATTCATACATAATGAAATAATAATATAATATATATATATATATATATATATATATATAATATATATATATATATATGAAAAAATATATTCATACAAAAACCGCTAGGATATACTAAAGCTAATAAGTAAAGAGTGCTCAATACCTAAGAAGAGCAAATGTCAAGTTTAAAGAATCCTGTCAGTCCTACTAATAGCTGGAAGGTGAATAATTACATTCGTTACTTTCTCAAGGTATTAGCACTATGTGAAACGCAAACAACCGTATCCAGGATTTGAATTCGTTTGACAGTGTCCATTCCCTACGACTGTAACCATTACACCATGTGCTTCCAGCATCATAGATATTGTTATTTAGCTGGATGCCCCATACTTGCGACCTTGTGGTGAATGGGTTGCGTAAATACCTATAGATTGTTACGTTTAACCATTTCTTTAAGGAAGAAATATTATCAAAACCTTTATTATAGCAATAGGTGAAAAATTAAAAAATCAAGTTCAATGCTTAGAATTAAAACTTTTAATAGCTCAAGGGAAAGAACTCTATAAAAGTTATACAAGAATGGTCTCCCTTTGTAAATTTTTTCATATCTTCAAGAACTGCTTTATTGCAAACGACGAAAGCAAACTAAATCATCTACTTTGAGAACTAGTTAAAACTAGAAGTGGCTACCCGGCGTCGCCTGGATAAAGGAGTGAGCAAAAAATCGTCTCGCAGATGTATTATTAGAAAATTGCGAGTTGGGTCTTTGCAGGATGTCCTATTAAAATCCGCTGTTAAAAGACCTTGCGTTGATCGGAATCGGTGGGGTGCCAGGAAAAAAGTGGGACCAGGTATCCAATAGGCACCCCAATTTGGAGCTATTTTGAAAAGAACACCTTTTGCTTTTCACCGTAAACTCCCGGTTGTTTGTTTACAAACAACAGACGATTTTTTTTTGCATTAGAATTTCACTGTAAGATTTTTTAAACGTTTCTTCATGTATATTTACAACCCAAAGACAGGTTTCTATACTAAAATAGTTTTCGATTTTAATAGAAGAAAATTACTTATATCATGTTGTTATTAATTCAATAGGATTTTTAAAAATTATAAAACTTCAAACGAAAGACACGTTTTTATATTAAAAACACATTTTTATATTAAAAATAGTTTTTGTTTAATCAGAAGAAAAATGCAGATATGTTTATTTAAATGAAAACAGTTTTTATTTACAAAATATCTTTTATGTTTATTTAAATAAAATGATGTTGTTCGGAAATGGTATCACATAATGGTATCACATAATTTATCAAGTTTATTTTCCTCTCGTTCCACAACCAGAAGTGTAGGGTGAAAAGCAAAAGGTGTTCTTTTCAAAACAGCTCCCAGCAGGGGTGCCTATTGGATACTTGGTCCAAAAAGAGCACAGCCACTCTGAAAAGAAAAGAAAAAAAATTTTTTTTCCTATTTAAAATACTAAATGCAAAAAAAAAAGCATTCCATGTTGTTATTATTTAAATTTTATTACTCAATTGTCTTCACGGATATAAATCAATTCTTCATTAGTTTTGCTCAAAATGCAACGCCTGGTGATAGTGAATGTGTATATAAATTTAAATATCTATATGTAAATAAATGAATAAATAGATGAATAAATAAAAACACTATCTCAACTCCCGGGAAAAAGTTGTTCGAAAATTTAAAAAATTATATTTTTAAAATACAAAAAATATTTTTTGTAGCGTATTTTCACTTTTCGTAGTTTAAAAACAATATCTTGTGGGGATTTAAAAACAAACAAACAAAAAAACAAAACAAAAAACAACAACAAAAAACAACAAATTCCCATGGGCCTTCACCGGAAGGACCCTCTGCGCATGTGCGAGAAAAGAGACCGACTTCCGACTCCCAAGATAATATCGCGGCCATTCTAGTTTAGGCCGTAACTGGGTCTAGTCGCTCCTACTGGTCAGGGAGATATTCCCTTGCCACAGACGACTATGACCGGGAATAAAGCCTAAGTCACCTTCTGCTTTTGTCTCTTTCTTTCTCGTTCCTTAAATTCCTTCCTTTTCAGCGTGACCACCAAATGAGATGGGGTAAAAAGCAAAAACCCGAAGAAAACGCACCGAGAATATCCAGATACTTTCAAACCTTTAAAACCCCAAACCTCTAGCAATCCCAGAATCCTTTCTTTGAATTAATGAAAAAGAAAAGGGAGTCTTTTCTCTCAATCAATTGACCTGTTTTTGTTTGCAAAGAAACTTAATAGCGGATTTTAAAAGTCTGGTATGTAAGATGTTATAGTTACTAGTAGGCTACAGTCCCAAGCCGATTATCGTTCAATTGTGTCGGATGTAAAAAGTGGCCGAATAAATTGTCCTTTATTATTAAAATGATATCACCCCAAAATTCCAATTTTTTTTCGCGCATAAGTTTATTGCCGCAAGAATTAATAAAATAAGTTTTAAGTGATTAAAATACGTATAGAACGAAAATAGCTCCGAATTCAATTAGCCAATGAGATTACAGATTTTATCTGGAATGTAAACATCAGCTGGTGTTCTGTGTTTATGAAATAAAAAAATGACCCTCAAAACACCCCCCCAAAAATTCCTAATAATATGCTTTAGTAACTCAAGCAAACAATAATAATGCTTTAGTAACTAAAGTAAACAATTTTCTTCAGGAAAAATTTCAAAATATAATTTTCAATTAAAGAACTGGCTTTTTAGAAAATTTTTTAAAATTTTTTAATGAACCTAAAAAGCGTATGACTTTAGTCCCCCTACAGAAAATAATTTACCAAAAATCAGGGAATTATCGGATTTTAATGAAACTTTCAGTGTTTATTTATCAATGAACGATCTTTATAATGCATTATTTATTTTATTTCAAAACTTTCTCATTTTTTTTCAGGTCACTTAATTTTGACCCACCTTATGTTGGGGGCATTTTCGATACTAATTACAGTATAAATAAAGAGATAAAAGACCGAAGTTATGAATAGAAACAACAAAAATTTACGCGATATGCGAAATACTATTATTTTTTTTATTTTTTCTAAAAAGCAAATTCGCTTATTACTCATTTTATTTACGTGACTTGTTGTCACATGATGCGAAATACTATTTTTTTTTTCTAAAAAGCAAATTCGCTTATTACTTATTTTATTTACGTGACTTGTTATCACATGATGCGAAATACTATTATTTTTTCTAAAAAGCAAATTCGCTTATTACTCATTTTATTTACGTGATTTGTTGTCACATGATGAGTCCACGTTTTCTTAGAAAATTTTATGCTTTTTGGAAGGTAAAATGCACATAAAACATTGTTTGTCGCTAACAACTGTTGCTTCTTCTTCGCTGGAGGTGGCCATTTTTACTTATTCGTATTCCGAACACACGATTCTCATTCGCTTATTCCGTTTTCGGAGCTACTCCATTTTGATTCGTATTTTTTTACAAAGTAGTCCGTTTAAATTTTACTTTTCGCATAATATCAAGATATGCCACCGATTGCGAAAACTTTTTATTAGCCTTTTTTGATTTTTAATTAATAATTACGCTAAAATTATTACCGCTAATTGTAGAGCATCGTAACTCGAAAACTAAGCCCTTTTTGACGCCTGGGACTGTAGCCTATAGATTAATCTAATGAAATATATTAAACTAGACGTGGCTACCCGGCGTCGCCTGGGTAGAAGGTGGGGTGTAAAAAGATAGTCTCGCAGATCCATTATTACTAAATCGTGAGTTAGATTATCGCAGGATGCCCCATTAAAATCCCTACGTAAAAAAAGAAGATTTTGTGTTGATCCGGCCACTCTGAAAAGAAAAAGTAATGTCTCTTATTTAAAATATTAAAAGTACACAAACACTCTGAAAAGAAAAAAATAATGTCTCCTATTTAAAATAGTAGATACAAAAAAAAAAAAAAAAATTCTATGCTGTTACTATTTAATTTTTATTCTCTAATTACCTTCAGAAATAAAATCAAATCTTCACAATCAAAAAAAAAAAAAAAATATGGTGATAGTGAATGGGTATATATATTTGTCATTAATTGTTTTATTTTCGTAGTTGCCTACGTAGAGAAAAAAGTGGTGTAGTGGTTAGCAAGTTAGTCTTGCAGATCCATTACTACTGAAAAAATAGTGAGTTCGATCTTCGCAGGATGCTCCAGAAAAATCCCCACGCAAAAAAAAAAAGATCTGTTAATCCGGCTTTGGTGTGTGTGTGTGTGTGTGGTGTGTGTGTATGGGGGCAGTGATTTTTGTTTTGTTTTCACCAGGGTAGAGGAAATAACATCACATATAACGATTTAATAAGAATTTCTAATTTAACAATTAACAAATTAAAAAAAAATATAATAAGATATAGATTAGAAAAACTTATGGAATTAAGTAAGAACACATATAAATAGATTACACTTATTTTAATTATATTTTAATTGGTTTCTATATAGAATCATTCATAGGATTGATTTGAATAAAACAATAATATTAGAGATCAATAACACCAAGTGATTATTCATAAACCCGGTTTTGTTAAAGCCAGTACGCAAATTAACCTCACCATATATTATGTAAACCTTTAGGGCTTAGTGATATATAACACACATTGCAGGATTTTAAACGCACAAATAACATAGGCTGTTTTGAGGCAAATCTAACTCAGATTTTCATAGAGACATCGTAAATAGATAAGATTTATTTCATGTATTAATAATGATTATAACTATAAAGTAATTACTCATTGATAAAATTACGCAATCACGAGGCTATTGTAACGTAAGTAGTTACGTAGTTTCGAGAGATAGACACCGAATATCCATTATGATAAGATAATATTTGTAATAAATAAAGATTTACTTAATCTATCTAAAACTGTATGATTAAGAATGCACAATTCTGCATTAACATATATGCACCCTCCGGGCATAAGTATCTAAGATTTAATCTAATGAAATACATTAAACTAGAAGCGGCTACCTGGCATCGCCTAGGTATAGGTGGGATTAAAATGGTAGTCTCGCAGACCCATTATTGTTGAATTGTGAGTTAGATCCTCGCAGGATGCCCCATTAAAATCCCTACGTAAAAAAGAACTTGTTGTTCCGGATACTCTGAAAAGAAAATCCTATTTAATATACTAAATGCCAAAAAAAAAAAAAAAAAAGAAAGAAAAAAAGAATGCCAAAAATGCTGTTATCATATAATTTTTATTTTTTAATCATTTTCACGAATATAAATCGAATCTTCATTATTTTTGTTCAAATAGCAAGATCTGGTGTTAGTAAATGTATATACATATTTACTTTGTCATTAATTGTTTTATTTTCATAGTTGCCACCGGACATACATACAGACATACTTCCGTTTATATATTTATAAATTAGAAATGCACCCTCCAGACATAAGCATCTAAGTCTTAATCTAATGAAATATATTACATTTCAATTTTTATATATCTATGAATTACTGTTCTTTTTCCTTTACGGAAGACTAAAGTGATTAAGTAAGAATGAATTTTCCCCTTTTTACTTCAAAATATCCTGGTTTTCACTCTGGGGGCAACAACAATTGTCTGAGTACGCGTGTGCTTGTTGTGTTGTTATTTTTTCTTATGCTTTTTGGCTACGCAGTGTAACTGTCCTGTCTGAAATTTTACATGTGTAGGCCTCAGTAAATGTTTCCCAATTTTAAGCTGCTTTTTTTTCGGATAAAAATATGATTCATTTCAATTTAATTTTACATTTTGTACATACGCGCACACACACACACATACATACACATATATGTATATATGAAATTAAAAATATGAATATATACTATTATATATATTTACCAACCCCTCCGCACGAGCAGGATGCGACACAAGGTCAATTTCTTAAGCGGAGTTTAACAGGTTTGAATTCAGAGTTTTCCTTCTCCTAGACTGGCTACCTAGTCATGGTTAAAGAGTCCAGTCTGTCCTGCTATTTACCCATACTATTATATGCTCCCAAAACCTGGTAGAGCTCTCAAGGGTAGACTTTAACGAACTTTTACCGCTTACCGTAAAGGCATTACTCGTCTGTTGTTTACAGACGTGAGTTCTCTGGTGATCGCATACACCGAGGGGTGTATGTACTTATCTGTTAAAATGTTCGCCTCTTACTGACAGCTACAGAGGGCCAATGATTCAGTCGGATTTCTCTCCCGGCTAGAAGTAGTTGTTGAATCTAGCCAGATTGATGAGACGTAAACATCATAACACGGTGTCTGTGGATGAGAGCGGGTGAGCACGCGGCAGCGATAACGCTAATGTGTTTCAATCGAACATAATAAAAAGAGGAATTGAAGCGAAGAAAGAAAGAAGAAAGAGTGAGAGATAGTTAAATCAAAATTATTAAACTTTTTTTTATCCGCCGAATTCTTATATTCTATGAGTCACCAGCTTCACTAAATAATGGACCATTTGGTTTTTATTATAAAGAAAGAGAGGAAAGATAAAAAAACATGCTACACAGAAGAAATATAATAAGGAAGAGAGAAAGAGAGTAGGGAAAAGATAGAGCGAGAAAGGGAGTGATCGCGGCGAAGTGATAACGCTATTTTGTTTCAGTCAAACAATGAACAAAAGAAAAAAGAGTGAGAGTTAAATCAAGATTATCAACCGTTTTTTTACATATTGAACTATTTGCAATAGCTCTTATGTAAACATATCAAACGTTGTAATAATTAAATTATCATCATACTGTGGTATATACACAGGTCTCACTAGTATGTATATATTGTAATTAACAAATAAATTACGAAAGATCAATCAGGAAATCTCAGGGAGATAACTTTAAATGAATACTTTTAGAATTACTTCCCTTGAAAAATATAATTCATGACCGTGCTGTATTTATTTGTTATGGTCTCTTGGGTCTCTCTTCTCTCTTTTTTTTATCTTCTTACCCATTTTTAGTCTGCTTTTTATTTAAAAAACGAATTAAAATTAATTAAATCGATTATTTAAGGCCAATAAGTCGAAAAATAGTAACATAATAAACATCAGTAAAAAAAAGCAAAAAAATATCACACAGGTAATTTATTTTTAATACATTTTAAACTATTTTTTCGGTCAATTTTTTTCAAATATATCTTAACATGACCGCCATAGTTGCCATAAAATCCGTGTTTACAAAATAAATTTAACCCTCCAGATTGAAAAAAAATACCAAAAATCAGGTAATTATCCGATTTTAATTAAATTTTCAGTGTTGAATTATCAGTGAATGAATTTTATAATGCATTAATTATTTTATTTCAAAACTTTCTGATTTAACTAAGTATTTTTGCTATGATAAATCAATATATAAAATTCATTTAAGATATGAATATCATGATGCTAAGTTTAAAATGTCATATTTTTAGATTCTAAAAACATATTTTTTGATAACTACTTTACTTTATAATCGAATTCTAATAATTTTTAGTCAAAAACACAATTGAAAATTTAGCACCCCCTTTTAAACAGAACAAATATCTATGTATAATTTTTCTTTATAAGAATTAAATAATTATCGAAAAGAGTACAAAAGATCCCCAAAATTTTTTTTTAGTTTTTATTTTCATTTTATTTCCCGAGTTTCGGTACATATTTTATACCAGGATATCACCCTTAATTTTTTTCTTCTATTCACACCTTCTGTGATTAGTTTCGAAAGTATATAATCCCACTGATATTTTGCCCCCCCCCCCAATAAGAGGGCGGTCAAAGATTAATTGACCTGAAAAAAATCAGAAAGTTTTGAAATAAAATACTTAATGCATTATAAAATTCATTTATTGATAAATCAACACTTCAAATTTCATCAAAATCGGATAATTCCGATTTTTTGTAAATTTCTTCCGACAAATTGGGTATACCTATCTTACATCAGCCTTCGAAAAGAGTTAGGGTTAGTTTTAGGATTAGGGTTAGTGTTAGGGTTAGAATTAGGGTCAATGTTAGGGTTAGGGTTAGGGTTAGTTTCCGTAATCTAATACTATTTTTTACGTAAAATGCGATTCTAATGATATTATCTCTTGCGCACTATTCTGCATTTGTACCTAGATTCTTTTGGAGCATTTTCCTGATCTTTATTGTTTTTATCATAATGGTAACCATCCTGTATTTTTTACAAACAATTTTCGTTCTTTAATCCATAAGTGTGCGATTCTCTTTTTATTTTACCAGTTACGCCAGATGTTCCTTTTTGTGGAGAATGATTATTTACCACGTACTCCACGTTAATGTGGGACTACCCACGAACCGAAGCTCATGGTGACGAGTGAAAAATATGCGTTGATCCCGTCCGCATTCCCCCACAAGGGGGCGCCTAAGGCACCGAGCAATAAACTCATCCCTGCCCCTTTAAATCGAGGGGGCAGGTGTTGCCTGGGGGGATGGCCCCTGGGATCAATGGTGTTAACTTATGCAGTCGAAGGCCGGAGCCACTAGACCCCCGGTCGAATGACATGACTCGTAATCATCAATTGGATTGATTTAGTCACGTGTCACGAGAATAAATAATAATAAATGCCACGATGTTGCTTTGCCTCCCCACTGAGTTGGTGTATGCTCCTTTTGATTGAACTCACGACTTCGAATGTGAAGAAGACAGGAATATATAAAATATTATAACAATATCTCTCAAATTCGATTATGTAATTTTGTGCAACAGAAAAACAATTTATGGATGTCATAAATTGTTGGGAGACCTGTAGCTGAGAATAAGGACCGTTAACTTTGAGATCAGGAAGTGGAAAATTACCAGTGAAAGTTAAAACCCCCTGATCTTTGGAAAACGCGACACGTGAGGATAGATACGTGACAATTTTAGTTTTAAGTTTAGAGAATTAGATTCAGCCCAGCCGTCAAAGAGTTTAGACGTGCTCTGAGGTCGATCTCACCGCACGGCGAATAAGAATCATGGGTTCATTAAAAAGAGCTTGATCAAGTTAATAAAAATGTCTTGCTAGTTCATTTAATTGAAAACGAAATCAGCCCAAAAGAAGCCTTTAGTTAGAAGAGTCACCAACTCTGCAACAAGATGGCAGCCGGAGGAGATGGTAGAAGAATCAACACATAAACAAGTTATAAAGTAGGCCAACTCCTCTCCAAGTAGGTCTCTAAACTGTCTCTCTATAATCTCTCTGATCTCTCTCTCTCTCTATCATCTGAGAACTCTCTCTGAAGTCTCACTCTTACCAATTAAATACCCGATGTTAATGTGGGTATATAGTATATTACTACATTCCCAGAACTAAGCGCGTCCGTATATGTCTGGCCTATACGAAAGGTGGGGAGTGTAGCGTTTGACTACAGATTTTGAACTTGCAGCCTCCTCATCGCTAGGACTGGTTCATAGGCAACTATTGGCACACCTATCTAATATAGTTTCGGATACAGATAAACACTGAATCTCCATTATAATAAGATCTACTAAAAGGTATTTGATTTCTATTCTGCCATCTCTTGTCTGCGAAGGTCGGACAGATAGCTTAAGCAAACAGTCTTTCGCACGGGTTGGACAGCGCTGAGTGTGATTAGCCCGGATGTAAGATCTTGGGGATGACAGTTACTTATTATTTAAGGCCTACCTTCACACACCACGGACATTTGTGTTTTGATCTTCTTAACGTAAAGAGAGTCGTACATTTGAACGAGTGAACTTTTGACGGATTAAGCCTAATTATTATGGTCTGCGGAGAATTTGGGTATTGAAAAGAAAACGGTAATCAGATTTCTGGAGAAAGAGAAGAAAAAGAAATAAGAACAAAAAGAGGTTAAAGTTTGGAAGGGTTAACATTCAACGGAAGACCAGCAATTGATCGATCAATGACCCCAGAACTAGATTAAAAAAACGGAAATTCCAGGTTTTCTGCGGAGGAGCGGAAGCGGATGTGACCCTACCACTCCAGGGAGGTGAAACGGAAGAAGAGGAAAATCGGTCTTTTTTCGTCTGGACCTTCATAGAAGGTGGATGTGGTTGTTCTCTGGTCCCACAGTGACGTGTCTAGGCTAGAAACGAACAGCGCGCATACGATAGAACAGCTTGACCTTACCCTCTCCTTCTCTGTGAAAAAGAACCCACGAGCCTAGAAAGTAATAAACAATCCCCTTTTGACTATACGACTTGCGTATGTTGTTTTTCTGAGCTAGCGACGGCTACTACTACTAACGACTACTAATACAACTCGACTTGGCCCCTACGCAACACAAGTGATAGTGTTACAGGCAAAAGACTGTGTCAGGGGACTTTTGCGGTTGAAGAAATTGAATACAGTGGTTGATTTCACACAAACAATTTCCCCAAAATGATCTCTTCAATAATTCTTCTTACCATTTATTTCTGAAGTAAATTATTGCTGTTTTTAATCTGAGGAGATATATTAGTCTACCAAGAAAAAAAAAATTGAAATCTACCTTGACAGTACATTTCCAGTTCAAGGAGGAATATGAATACATATAAAGCTATGTATAAATCTATGGTGCGGCCACACTTGGAATTTGCATCACCAGTCTGGAACACTTATCTGGATTTTTGTGACGAGGCTTGATAATTAGTATTATTTAGATTATTCGGACTATTGTCCTCATATTCATTGTTATCTGTTCAACATTTAATACAATACTGTAGTGATTTTCTTATTTAAGAAAACGTAACATTATGATTAGTGGCGGCTTGAACGGATTAATGTCATTTCAGTTTATTTCAATGGAGAAAATTGATTTGATATTCGAGAGATTTGAGTTTCGAGCAGAACGAATTAAATTCATAAGTTAAGGTACCGCTGGATATATATATATATATATATATATATATATTATATATATATATATATATATATATATATATACAACGTTGAGCGTGTTTTTACACTCGTGCACACACCTAAAAACATAGCTAACATGCCATAAAACATTCGACCTAATCCAATATATTAACTCTCTTCCTACCCAATTTCCCTCATGGCTGCACCAAATTTTGACTGAATATTCCTAAGTTCACTTCAGAGCTCATTCTATTCAAATAAATTATTGTAATCTAAGTCCTTCTCTTCAAATATAAGTGAAACGTGCGAGAGCCACTGACAACGGTATTAAGAAAAAAATATAAAGCTATGTATAAAGCTATGGTGCGGCCACACTTGGAATTTGCATCACCAGTCTGGAACACTTATCTGGATTTTTGTGACGAGGCTTGATAATTAGTATTATTTAGATTATTCGGACTATTGTCATCATATTCATTGTTATCTGTTCAACATTTCGGCCGTTGTGCCCTCTTCTTGCCGGACTCGGGAACCATCTCAGACTCTGGAACCATCTCGACCTCGGGAACCTTCTTGTAATCGGGAACCATCACGGAACCATTTATTCAGTCCACTAAGATACAGCTGTTAAGCTGTGTTAATTATTATTCTATGTTACTGCTGCCCCTGACCAGGATCGAACTTGCAGTCTAGAGATAACTGTCACTTAGAACTGTCTTAACCAAAATCCTTTATCCACTAGGCTATGTGTCCAATTGGACAATCCAGTGTGAATTTTGGAAACTTATAAACCTAATGTCTTGTATTGCCAAGAATATCGACGTATTCACTTATGTATAATTTTTTACCTGGACTCATATTGTTTTTTTTTTATCTAATCTAGCCGACAAGAAATACATGAAGAAGGCCGGAGGGCACATCGGCCGGAACGTTGTACAGATAACAATGAAGATGAGGACAATAATCCGAATAATAAAAATAATAATAGCAAACAGAACCATCCCTAGCAAGCGAAGAGAAACACCAACGTTGATATGAAGGGTACCTCGATAAAATAACGTAAGGAAACCCAACCTTGCTGCATAAAGTACCTAAAAATCATATCCTTTTCTTACTGAAATTTATCACTACTAGTAAGGAATAATTCTGTTTATGACGGACCTTAAAAACTAACCCATTCATCCCCATCGAGAAATCCTTTACTTTCTATTTTATAATCTATTATTATCTGCCAACATTCTTAACTTGTTTATTTGTCTATCCTTTTTGTACAGTCGTCAGGGTTTGCCTAAAGTCAGTATCAGCCAGACAACGAGGGAGTCTATCCCCTTTTCAATAGCGCTAGACTAAGAAGATTGTTTTTTTCCATCTGAGATGGAGCGCCACACCTACCATCAGCTCCTACTTTACCACACAGATCCCTGTGCTACTCATACGCTGAGTTGGCATGGGCCGGTATCGAACCAAGGACCTTGCGATTCCTAGGCGAGTGCTCTACCGACT
>CM042166.1:27612234-27627234 GCA_023376005.1 Doryteuthis pealeii | reverse complement strand
TGTATACATGGATAAACTCCTGACCGAAACACGTGTAAGTAAAATTGATTAAAATATCCAATTTTATCCATTCTATACTTTCTTTCCTTTATTCATTTTTTCAACATACCGTCGGATTCACTTCCAGTTTCAGTTTACATACTTATATACATAATATTATACAAAATTATATATCATATCATTAGCATTTCAGTCTCAAAAGACCATGATAAAGTTTTTTTTATGTGCCCCTGAAATTACAGCGCCTCCTGTGACTGTAAAGCCCGATGTTTGAAAAACATTCTCGACCACAGATTTTGCATTTGAAGGCTGTCCCTGAAGATGAAGATGTTCCGATGCTCTGTTGACGCTGCTTTCTTCTGGACCTCTTAGCTTCATGGTGTTGTGTCAGGGTGACTTCTGACACGCACAGTCGTCTATTGAGATTCTGCCGTAATATATATATATATATATATATATATATATATATATATATATATATATATATTATATATATATATCTTTTTAAACCACATCCGGGCTTTCCCAAGCACAAGAATCTGCCATCGGTGACCACCTTTGTACTTCAAATAACTGTAAAACAAACTACAGCGATCAGCAATTTTCTATTCTACACAAGGCGAGGACAAGTCACCATCTCAACGTCCTCGAGGAAGTCTCCATTTTTTTTTACTGCCCGTCCTTGTGTAGACAGAGACATCTTAAGCACTCCCTGGTAATTTTTGCTGGGATGTTATTGCTGAGGAGGGGATCACCTGGAGGTATTTACCAACATTTTTTTTTTGTGTTGCCTTCATGTTACCCCACCATTTGCTTGATTGAATCTCTCTTTTACCCAATTTGATTTACATTGTGACTTTTAAACGATCTACCGGTCGTTACTTTTGACAAAGCACCGGTTGAAAGGGCCCTTAAGTTTCTATTTTTTTTCTTTCTCTTTCGAAAAAAAAAAACAAAATTGCTGATCAATAAAATATGTCGTTATTTTTCAAAATCTTATACAAGTTTAGCTGTACCAAAAATTTGTTTATATATATATATATATATATATATATATATATATATATATACCAATCCTTCCGCACGAGCAGGATGCGACACAAGGTCAATTTCTTAAGCGGAGTTTAACAGGTTTGAATTCAGAGTTTTCCTTCTCCTAGACCGGTTGCCTAACCAAGGTTAAAGATCCCAGTCTGCCCTACTATTTGCCCATAGCTGGAGGGAGGGTAGGATTCATACCTTTCCCAAGGGTGTTAGCGCTAAGGGAAACGCAATTATCACATCCAGGATTTGAACTCGGGGCGACGAGTGCCATTTCCCATGACTTTAACCATTACACCACACGCTTCGGACAATCATATAGGTGTTAGGGATTGGGTTTCGTCACGCTATTCCTACCTAAGAAATGACTACCACCTCAGAACGGCGATATCAGGTTACTTTAAAACGGATGTAAGCTCCCTGTCGCCCTTGACATACATACCTATGTATGAGGTTAAGTAAACAAACAAATGTATTTATTTTTATATGGCTTTAAGCCGACAATTTTTGGAGGATATGTGCTTAATTGAAGTCATATGTAATTTTGAAAATTAATTAGTTAGTAATTAATGAATTTAGCCGGGCATATATGTTCAAATGTAAGGCTAAACAAATCGAGAAAATGTCAATCTCTGAATGTACATTTCGACCTGTTAGGTCTCATCAGCAAGGTTATAGCAAGGTTATACCTATGTATGTATTTATCAGTTGTATTTTCCCTAGTTCTTGTAGGTGCGTTAATCACCATTAAAAAACATGTTTAAAAAAACGAGTTAAGGATTTGAACTCGGGTCGATGAGTCAAATATCCTACGACTCTAACCATTACACCATGATAGCCAACTAGTTGAACTCAGACCGTCTAGTCTAAGATGACAACCTATTCGTCAGCCATTGAAGTAATGATACAATACTGTTATGAGACTGATGTAATGAATATGTAAATACCTTGGTACCCCTCACTATAATCTGATTGGACAGTGTCATGTATAAATAGTCGACACTGTGTTGGTACAGGCACCTAGACCTACACATACACCCTAATCTTACTCGCTAGACTACACCACGCCTGCTCGGAAGACGTAATTCTATTCCACGCACCAGCTACTACTGCGGTAATATACCAAATACCAACTTCAGAATATATCCCTTAACCCGGATATATCAGAGACTATAGAAGGAAAAAATAGAGGGGAGGGAATAAATATTTGTTTGTTCTGTTTATGATCAGTCTTTCGATCTCCAGTCTGTTTAAGATTGGTTTGATTTCTTTGCACAATTATGGGGTGCAAAAAGAAGCGAGTCAAACGCCTTATTCGCAGGCTACAACACTGTCGTCGTCGTCTACCAGCATCTGAAGTCACAACTCTCTTACTGCCGCCCCCCACTTCTACTTATACTGCCGTTTCCCCTTATCATCCGGGCACACCAGTCGAACCTCGCGCCCGTGCACAATTCTCGTGCATTCGGATGGACGCGTGCAGGCCCCAACATCCGGGCACCTGAATTGCACCTCGCGTCCATCTAGCGCCTAAATCTCATTTCTTTGCATACCGGAGGGCACGGGTTCGACTCCGGCAGGCAAGACACTCTCACACTTTTTCCAAATGAGTACGGTGGTACTGGTTCTCCGTCACGGAATTGTCCCCCTTTATAACATTGATGGGGACAATTTCCCACGTCGAGTGTCCCTTTTGCTCACGTGACAAGAGGAACCCTAAAATGTCTTTTTTTTTTTACGAACACAACTTTAGAAGCCAGAGACGTTTGGTTTGGTCTGTTTTGTTTTTTTCGGCATATCAACCTCAGTGGGTCATTTAATACCGATGAAATTTTGAAATAAAATCATTCTTAATGGGTACTCAATTTTTTAATAAAAACATTTTTCTATTTAACCCATAGATGGGACCCTAACAGGTACTACCACTCCAGATCTGAGTGGACCAGGGAGCAATGCTGATAAAGGGGTGCTCCACATTCCCCAAACCTTTAGAACTGGAAACTCACCATCAGATAGAGTTTAACGTCATTCCCAGTACAAGAAGATCATCAGCCACCGCCTTCTAGCACCCATATGATAAAAAGGCAATAGTGTTGGGACAATCATATAAGGGCTCGGGCTTGATATGACCAGCCGATTGATCGGAGGAGGCCTCTCCGACTGCCCATCTAGCCTATGTAAGGGTCTAAGTGGAGTGTTGAATATTATGGACGGCTCATCCACCAGGATTCCATCATTAAGCATCACAGGTCACCACCCACGGCCATCAGGTGGCCTCATTTGGAGGTTCTTACCCCTATGCAGAGGTACACTGGGCGTATTGTAAAGCCCCAGCCGACATGGTTGGAAGTGAGAGACGTTGTCGTTTCAGTTCCTTTGCAAAAAAATTTCGGGTTTAACCCCATATCAACCAGACTATCTAAATCACGACAGGGGGTTAGAGAATGACGATCAGAAGTGTTGCGGTGGAGGGGTCTGCGTGTCGAACTTGTAGCAATTCTGTCCTCGTGTGGGTGTCACAGGGTGGCCTTAGGTGGCCAATATAGGATAGAAATTAATTTTGGATTTAACCCCATATCAACCAGACTATACTAAATCACAACAGGGGGGTAGAGAAAATCAAAAAGTGTAGAGGTGGGGCTGCGTATCGAACTTGTAGACATTCTGTCCTGTGTGGGTGTAACAGGTGGTCCTATTGGGGTGATTTTACCGCCCCCAGAGATTCAGTTTAATTTCGGGTTTAACCCCATATCAACCAGACTATACTAAATCACAACAGGGGGGTTAGAGAATGACGATCAGAAGTGTAGCGGTGGGAGGGGTCTGCGTGTGAAACTTGTAGACATTCTGTCCTCGTGTGGGTGTCACGCTTGTTGAGAAATGAATCTAGCAAAATCAACATATTTCCGCATAAGACGACTTTCTAATAAATTATTTTTGAAAATAATTGAGATTCTTTTTCACTCTAACGTGACGATATTGGCTGAATAATTTATTCACAGTGTCTGACGATAAATGAGATCTACACAAAAAGTCGAATAATAAAATGTTAATCCTTTAGAAGCTCTATTCACAGAGATCACTCTTCTGTTATAATCACCAAGATGTTATGGTTAGAGTTAAAGAAGAGAAAACCCTCAAAGTTTTTATAGGGGATATGTTCGAAGTTTGCAACGTTGGAGGCAGGGGGGATTTTGTTCTGTTTTTAATAAAAAGGAACGGGTTTCTACTGAATATTTAGTCACTGGTTTGGTTTAAGGAAAAGAAATGAAGGAAGGAAGAAGCGAAGAAAGGGGAAGAAGAAAAGAAAGAAACAAAAGAAACAAAAAAAAAAAAAAACACAAAGAAAGAAAAAAACAAAAGAAAGAAAAAGAGAAATAAAAGAAAAGAAAAAAGAAAGAAATAAAAAAAAAGAAAAGAAAATAAAATGAAAGAAACAAACAAAACAAACAAACAAACAAAAAAAGAAAGAAGGAAAGAAAGAAAAAAACGAAAGAAGAGAGAAAAAAAGAAAAAAGAAAGAAAAAAGAAAGAAAGAAATGAAAGAAAGAAAGAAAGGAAGAAAAGGAGGATGAAGAAGAAGAAGAATAAAAAAGGATGGAGGAAGAAATGAATACATGGAGAAAGAAATATAGAAAAAAGAAAGAAGGAAAGAAACAAACAAACAAACAAAAAGAAAAGAAGAAGGAAGAAAGAAAACCAAAGTAGAGGAGGAGGAGAATGGAAGAAATGAAAGAAGGGGAATAAAAAGAAGCATAGGCTGGAAAAGAAAGAAAAATAATGGAAGGAAAAAAGAATGAAGGAAGGGAAAAGAAAAAGGGAGAAGGAAGGGGAAGAAAGAAAGAAAGAAATGAAGGAAGAAAGAAAGAAAGAAAGAAAAGAAAGAAAGAAAGAAACTGAATTGGAAACGAAGAAGAAAGAAAGTAGAATTAAGAAAGAAGAAAAGAATGGAAGAGAAAGAAAGAAAGAAAGAAAGAAAAAGAAGAAAGAAAGAAAGAAAAGGAAGAATGGGAAAAGAAGAACAAAAAGACAATTAAGAATCAAATAAAGAAAAAAGAAAATGCGAACAGAAAGAAAGAAAGAATGAAAGAGATGATGGGAATAGGGAGGAAGGAAGAAAAGAAGAAGCAAAGAAAGAAAAAAGACAGACAGAAAGAAAGAAAGCAAGAAAGAAATGAAGGAAGAAGAAAGAAAGAAAGAAGATTGAATTGGAAAGAAGAAGAAAGAAAGTAGAATTAAGAAAGAAAGAAGAAAGAAAGAAAGAAAGAAAAGATATTGAAATGATGGAGGAAGAAGAAAAGAAGAAAGAAAAGAAGGAACAAAGGATAAGAAAACGAGGAAAGTCTGGTAGATAAGAAAGAAGGAAAAAAGGAAGAAATAAATAAGGGAAGAAAAAGGGAAAGAAAGAAGAAAAGAAAAGAATGATCGAAGAAGAAAGGTTCTAGAAAGAAAGAAAGAAAGAGAAAAGAAAGAAAAAATGAAAAGATGAAAAAAGAAAGAAAAAAAGAAAGAAAGAAAATGATCGCGAGATAATTGCACACACCCAATAAAAAGTAATTTAATCTTTTGGCCTCAGGATTTGTTCTGAATCAAACATCACAAAGAAAAGGCGGGAATTCATTTGAAAAATAAAAAATAAATATGAATATCACACACACACATACACACAACAACACACACACACACACATATATATATATATATATTATTATATATATATATATATATATATAGCGTGTTCGGGATAAATTTGATATATGTATATTTCGTTATTTTTCTCCGTAGTTTGGAGGTACTGACGCACACTACGCATAATTTAAAAGCTTGAGCCTTTCTTCATTCATATACGTGAGAACAGATAGAAATGGATGACTGGAACCCACCTGAATCATGGAAGAGAATAACTTGTATCATGATGATCTGCGCCGGTCATCAAAATAGGAGATTATAGTTGCTGCCCAATGCTCTCTCAGCACTATAAAACAATCAGGCATGAACTGGAGAATTGCAATGGAGACTACGAGGACTGTGGCTAGAAGAAAGCAACATAATTGACGATCTGATTGCGTTCGTACAACAGAATTCCTAGGAAAAAAGTGTTGGAGGACCCTCAGATGCCTACGTGGATTGCTAAACACTGTAGTCAATCCCTGGATAGCAAGAGTAGCCAATGGTTGGCCATATGTATGGCAGCAGGATTCCCCTCTTTCCACACCTCTGGAAAAAGTCAAAAATAGTTGTCGGCGAATTTTTACGACTACACCAGTCCCAATGTTTGGCCTCCGAACTCCCTGATCTAACCCCATGGATTATTATGCATGGGTGCTGTTGAGAAAACACTAATCGCCGTACCAGTACTACAAAAGCCCAGTTAATCGACAGAATTAAGGGTAGTTTGGAGAACCTTCCCAGGGAAACTGTAACATCAGCTTGCTCCAGGTTCCGAAGCAAGATTGAGGCTGTGATCGACGCTAGTAGTGTAAATTCCGTGCCTGTTGAATTTCTTCCTGTTTTAACACGAAAATATCATCAAATGTGTTCTTAATAACAATTAAGTTCATTTCAAATAATGGGCAAGCACAATTAAGAAAGATTTTATGATATTTTCGTGTTAAAACATGCAGTTGTATTGATTCGAACAAGTTGTATTTTCAGTGTGTAGATTATGGTGAAATGAAAATGGCCGACCAAAACAAACGACTTCCTCAAAGGGAAACATACAAGGTTACTCTCATTTATATCGCTAATGTTCAGATTACCGAAAGGTTAAGCAACAAATGGGTGGAAACCACTAACTATTTTCAGGAAGTCTGGGAACAAACAGGCACCATGTTACTTAGCTGCNCTGTGAACCCCACACGAGATAGAATGTCTACAAGTTCGACACCGCAGCCCCCCTGCACTCTATGATGTTCATTTTCTAACACCTTCCATTATGATTAGTATAGGTCTGTTGATAGGGGTTAAACCCGAAATTAATTTCTCCTATCCTTATTGGCCACCTAAGGCACCTGTGACACCCACACGAGGACAGAATGTTCTACAAGTTCGACATCGCAGACCCTCCACCGCAACATTGCTGATTGTCATTCTCTAACCCCCCTGTCGTGATTTAGTATAGTTCTGGTTGATTATGGGTTAAAACCCGGAAATAATTCTATCCTATATTAACCGCCTAGCATCCTGTGACACCCCCACACCGAGATAGAATGTCTACCAAGTTCGACAACCGCAGCCCCCCCGCCTGCACTTATGATCGTCATTTTTTAACGCCTCCTAGGTATGATTTAGTATAGTCTGGTTGATTAGGGGTTAACCCGAAACGTTAATTTTCTGATCCTATGATTGGCCACCTAGGCCACCTGTGACACCCACACAGGACAGAATGTCTACAAGTCGACACGGCAGACCCCTCCACCGGCAACACTCTGATCGTCATTCTCTAACCCCCCTGGTCGATTAGATATCTGGTTGATATTGGGGCTTAAACCCGACAATTAATGTTCTATCCGTATATCTTACCGGCCACCTAGGGCACCTGTCGACACCACAACGAGATAGAAGTCTACAAGTTCGACTACGCAGCCCCCCCCCCTGCACTTATGAATCTCATTCTAACCCTGCCTATTATTGATTAGTATAGTCTGGTTGATAGGGGTTTAAACCCGGAAATTATTTCTATCTATATTGGCCACCTAAGGCACCTGTGACACCCACACAGAGGACAGAATGTCTACAAGTTTCGACACGCAGACCCCTCCACCGCAAAAACACTATCTGATCGTCATTCTCTAACCCCCCTTGTCCCGTGATTTAGTATAGTCTGTTGATATGGGTTAAACCCAAATTAATTTTTCTATCCTATATTTACCGCTAGGGGCATCCTGTGACACCCACACGAGGTAGTTGTTAGAATGGTCTACTGAATTCGGACATCCGGGCCAAGCGCCCCCGTGCAGCAGTGATCGTGCGGGAGTTTTCAACCCTTCCTGTTTGTGATTTAGATATGGGTGCTGTTGAGATGAGTTAAATCCGAAATTAGTACTATCCTAAGCCTCGTTTAGGGCTATCCTGTGGAACACCGCGTATGCGACGAGTGAGCTTAGGAATTTACAATCGACACGCAGCCCCCCCCTTGCACATGATCTCAGTCGTCTCACCGCCCCTGTGTCGATTAGAAGTCGGTTGATATGAAGTTAAATCCGAAATTCATTTCTATCCTATTGTCGGCTTGGCAGAATAATCCACTGACTGCACCTCTGCAGAGGGGTAAAATCCCCGCAATAGCGCCACCTGTTAACCGTGGGTGGCTATCAGTGATGCTTAAAAATGTCTTAGGTATTACGTATGTTCATTTCACGACAAGCGCATACTCACACGAGGACATATCGGTAATCCTTAACTTTTTCCTCGTAAATTCATAACATAATGTTTGTTTGTTTTGTTTAACGGCATATCAACCTCAGTGGGTCATTTAATGCCGATAAAGTTTTGAAATAAATCAATTCTTAATGGATAATACAATTTTGTTTATCAACTCATGTTTTTCTATTTCACCCATAGATGGGGCCCTAACAGGTACTACCACTCCGGGTCAGAGTGGACCAGGGAGCAATGGTGGATGAAGGGGTGCGCCACGTTCCCCAACCTCCCAAAAACTGGAACCTCACCATCAGATAGATTTTAACGTCATTCCCAGGATGTTATACCCGCAGCCACCGCCTTCTAGCACCCATATGATAAAAAAGGGGTTGGGGCTTGCCATAAGGGCAATAGGGTTGGGAAAATCATATAGGTGCTAGGCCTTGACGTGACAAGCCGATTGATCGGAGGGCCTCTCCGACCGCCCGTTCAGCCCAGAATAGGGCCAAAGTGGAGTATTGCAAGTCATGAACTGCTCATCCACCTGGTTATATCCTTAAGCATCACGGGTCGCACCCACGGCCAACAGGTGTCCCCATTCGGGGAGTCTTACCCCTCTGCAGAGGTGCAGTCGGTGCATTCTAACGCTGCAGCCGATAGGGCGGTCATAACATAAAATAAACTGAACCTTCATTTTATGTCCGTGTTTTTTCAATAAATGTTTTATTTTTCTTGCACCCGTTATTTTACAATACTAAATATATTTTCTTTATTTGTTAAAGAATAAAGAATAAAGAAAATATATTTAGTATTGTAAAATATAACGAGTGCAAGAAAAATAAAACATTTATTGCAAAAATACTGACATAAAATGAGGTTCAGTTTATTTTATGGTTGGAATTTACGAGGGAAAAAGTTAAGGATTACCAGGATATCCCGCATCTGATCGCCATTCTCTAAACCCCCTGCTATGATTCAGTATAGTCTTGTTGATATGGGGTTAAACCCGAAATTAATTTTTAAACGCTAACCGACTGTCCGCCCTGTTAACTAGGGCAGAAGAATACGCTAACTTCACCTCTACAGAGAGATTAAATCCCCTCTCCCCAATGGGGCCACCTGTTTGACACTCAGACCCTCCTCCCCTACACGTCTGATCGTCATTCTGCAACCCCCATGTTGTGGATCAGTATAAAGTAAGTTGATGGAGTGACCTATTGTCGGAACCAGCCAAACAGCGAGGAAATCTATTACTTTTTTTGTGCAGGCAATATAAATAATAGTCAACACGCACTTCTCCAACAATATAACTAGCTACTCGATTAGCAGCGATACTACTACGTAATTCGAATGCGATTAACCTCATGTATTCGTATCTTTATATGTGTTCGTTGGACGAGTCCCACTATATCGTAGGGGAAATATCGGTAATCTTGAACTTTAAGTGACTAAATTCCTACCATAAACTTGTATGTACATATGTAATATGCAAAATATGTTACATATGTAATTAATTTTTAATACATTTTAAACAATTAAACTCGACCAAATATCTTTTAAAGAAAAAAAATCTTTTCATTATAACACCACGGTCGATTTCAACAAGCAAGGATATAAACTTTCAAAACTTTGGATACTCTGAATATGGTGGTTTCCGCTGAAAATATTAAGTATTTAACACCAAAGAATGATTTGAACTACTACGTAATTCGAATGCGATTAACCTCATGTATTCGTATCTTTATATGTGTTCGTTGGACGAGTCCCACTATATTGTAGGGGAAATATCGGTAATCTTGAACTTTAAGTGACTAAATTCCTACCATACAATTGTATGTACATATGTAATATGTAAAATATGTTACATATGTAATTAATTTTTAATACATTTTAAACAATTAAACTCGACCAAAATATCCTTAATGAAAAAACAATTCTTTGAAATAAATAACGAAAAACTGGTTCTATCTCGTCGGCCATGTACTGAAAATATCTAATTCATAGATAAAATTCTAAGTTTCATATTACATACGTAATTCATTTTTAATACATATGTAATTTATTTGAAAAATTCTAAACAATTAAATTCGTTCAAAAAAATCTTTAAAAAAAAAAGGAAAAGAAAGTAAATGAGATGACGTCCCTTTCTTTGTTTTATTTGAGAAGAAAAACAGGAAGTAAATAGTCTGCTTTATTATCGAATCACCGTTAATGATACCCTTTTTTGCCAAATTGTTCAAATTACTCGTACTCCATTTTTTAACACAAAAATATCATAAAATGTGTATTTAAGTTCATTTTAAATCATCTTTTTATATGCATTCTTATTTGATTTTGTTAGTCTTTCAATTTGATATATTTTATTAGATTAAAACTTAAACGTAATAATAAAATTTTTTGAAAGCAAGTAATGCAAAATATATGGAGAAAAACATATTATTAAATTCTTTGGTGTTAAAATACTTAATATTTTCAGCGGAAACTGCCATCTTCAGAGTATCCAAAGTTTTGAAAGTTTATATCCTTGCTTGTTGAAATCGACCGTGGTGTTATAATGAAAAAAAAAAAAAGATTTTTTTTCTTTAAAAGATATTTGGTCGAATTTAATTGTTTAAAATGTATTAAAAATAGATTACATTTGTAATATATTTTGCATATTACATGTAATTTATTTTTAAAACATTTAAATTCGGCCAAAAAAATCTTAAAAGAAAAATAAGTCAATGAGATTGATGTCCCTTGTTTGTTTTGTTTGGGAAGAAACAAGAAGTAAATAGTCTGTCATTATCAAATCGCCGTAATGATACCCTTTTTTGACAAATTGTTCAACACCACACGAAGATAGAATTTCAACAAGTTTGACACGCAGGTACCCCTAGACGTCTAATCGTCATTCTGCAATCCCCTCTGGTGACTGCACCTGATTGTGAAATTCCAATTCTGCAGCTCAGGGGGATGTGGAGTACCCCTTTATTACCATTAATCGGTCCATTCTGACCCGGAGTTGTAGTGCTTGGTAGGTTCCCATCTATTTGATTAGATAGAAAAAATAACTTTAACAATGTATTTAAAAAATTGAATTAGAAAAAAATAATTGAATAACCATTGGTTTGGCAGCCTTCCGTATACGAGAGACGATGGAGTAGTGTCCAAGTTTTTTTCCCTCTCATTGAACTACATAGCCTGGGCGGGTTCATATGGAGGATAAGCTATTGCCCATGTAACAAATCCCCTCTCTCCACACAGTCGCTGTGATCCAAAGGAAAAATAAGGTACCAATGCGGTTTGGCAACGGTAGTGTCGCAGGAGTTGATGGGTAGCACTGGATTTCAGCATCACACCACCTTAGGGACTCCGGCTCCTGATTTGTTTTTCGGGGTTTACTCCCCTAGACTTTCCTTGAAAGCATTAGAGGTTTTGTGTCGGTCTTTTCCTTGACTTTGATAGGTTGCCGACCAAGGCTAAAGAGCCCTTTTAACCCATTTGGGGGTCCATGCGAGTAGCATTCATCGCAATCTTACTACTATTGGTGTTCATTAAAAAAAACATTAAGCAGGAACAAAACAAAATGTCTTCGGTATAAAATAACACAACAAGGGTTAACATTTAAAGCCAACCACAACCAGCCACCTAATATTGGTATGAAGTATCCATATTAAAGTCAGCAAACTATTAATATCACCAAATATTATTGGCGTCACCATTTTTCACCGCCAGTCAATTCTTGCTTTTATCAATAAGCTGATACTATTTTTTTTTAAATCGAAAAGATTAAGCATAACCTACATTTGAACATTTAGCCTATAGTGCAATGAACATTTGAAGGTTTTTATAATTTTTTTCCAAAATTATAGACTGGGTCAGGTAACCCGTATATTTCCTTCTAACCATACATGCGCAATTTCTAATGCTGATAAGAAAATTATGAGAGAACAATTGTCTCCTCAGAATTGCTCAACTTATAGCTGATAAAAAAAGTTAAAGGAAAGAGTCAGAGACAGGTTTCCTGTGTTGAAAAGCTGTTGAGAATATCAAACGCCATATTTGCGACTCAGTAAGTGTGAAAGTGAAAGTGAAAGTAAAAGGGTTAATCTTGAACGCTAAGGGACAAAATTCTTATCATAAAATTGTGCTTGCGCATTATTTGAAATGAAGTTAATTGTCACTAAAAACACATTTTATGATATTTTATGCATTAAGATCGATTTGAAAACCGGTGTGTTTTCTCTGTGAAAATTACGTTGAATCAAAGATGGCTGCCATTGTTTACACATGCTCCTTCTCCAAAATTCACGGAAAAAAGAACAAGGGGCTTCACTCTCATTGCTTCATCAGTTAATTCATTTAATATAGGCACTTCCAATGCTGACGTAAAATCCGTATTTTACAAAATAAATTTACCCCCTCCATTGAAAAAAAATTACCAAAAATCGGGGAATTATCCGGTTTTAATGAAATTTTCAATGTTGATTCATCAATAAATTTATTTTATAATACATCAGTTATTATATTTCAAAACTCTCTAATTTTTTGTCAGGTCACTTAAATTTGACCCCACCCCTTAAATGTGTGAATAGAAGAAAACAATTAAGGGAGCTATCCTGGTAGACAATAAGCACTGAGTATGGAAACATTCGAAATGAAACAACTGATGAAGTAATTTATTTCAAATAACACACAAGTACAATTTTATGTTAAGAATTTAGTCATTTAAAGTTCAAGATTACCGTGAAAGGATCCTTAGATGCAAGTAGCTGCAAAGTTGTCATAATAACATAAAAGCATCTATTAAGTTTTTAAGGGTCATAATTGGCCAGTTGATTCTATGTAGAGAATCCTCCGATTTGGATCCTTTGGTAATCCTCTCAGGTAGAGAATCCTAGGTTCCCTCGTAGAAGGTTGCCAGTAGACTGAGAAAGAATCAGCGCTTTAAGTAATATATCAGCACGCAGTATGGCAGCGATTGGCTAAGGATAGACCACATGATCTCGCCTAGTCTATAAATTAGGCGGGAACTAGCATACACCTTATATCCCCAAAACCTCCAACAGCATCTACATATACTACTTAAAGAAGGTAGAAACAATGAAAAATTAGTTATAAGGGCCAAAGTTGAATGTGGACTGCTCAGCCACCAGGCTTATGCATCACTGCTCGCCACGCACGGCTAACAGGTGGCTTCATTGAGCGGAGTGTTATATACTCATATACACCCATATCATACGTCGGGTATATAGAGAGAGAGAGAGAGAGAGAGAGAGAGAGAGAGAGAGAGAGACAGACAGACAGACAGACAGACAGACAGATAAAAAGATTAGAGATGATTGTTGATAATACGTGGTCTTGTTTGGTAACTTCTGCTTACTGCTGGTTCCTGCTAAATCGTCTACTGGTTTTATCTCGTTGACCATTTTCTCCGTTGATCTGTTGGGCTTCTGTTGGCTCTTCTTCTTTGATTCTTTTTCGGGCAGGGCTGGACAATGTTTGTTTTAACATTTAATTAACATAACAAGACATTGTTGTTTCTTGATCAAGCTTTATTTTCAACCCTGCCCATTTTCATTCCGCGCGAGTGAGTTTGCGCACCCTAAGAGATACCCTCTATTATAGGGTGCCGGCTTTAATCTGACTAACTAAACTAAAACCTATTCTCACGTGTCTGTACCGGAAGGTCAGTTGGGATCATCGTCACATCACTCATAATCCCAAATGGATATGAAAAATTCCACACCTCCGTTTTTAAATTTAACGAACTTTATTCAAATATTCTAACTACAGGTACGTTCATAATTTATAAGCTGTTTATAGATTATGTAAAAGGGTTCTTACCCCTCGGAGAGATGCAGTCGGTTTATTTCAAAGCCCTAGTCATATAGGGCTTATGAATTGAGGGCAATGATAACTACAGTATTTACGATTTTAAACAAGTAGACCGTCAAAAAGGCTTGCAAGAGATTTAGAAGTCTCCTGGGAATTAATGAAGCTAATGGCGATTTCTCTGAATAGATTTAATCAAACAGAATTTGAATATACAGGGTGTCCCAAAAATGTGTCATCCTTTTCTGAAACGATGTCAAATGTTTTCCTCATTTTCTCAAAAAACAAAATCGTCATTTTATGAAAATATCAGAAAACTTTTTTCATAGATTAAAGAAAAAAATTCATAAAATGTTGAATATTCAACATTTGTGAAATTTTTTCTTTAATTTATGAAAAAAAGTTTTCTGGTATTTTTTCATCAGTTTCCGAATTTTTAAAAATCATTTTAGGAAAAAAATTCCATGAAAAAGTTTTTACAGCATTTTTTTACACCTAAGAAATTGACAGCATTCCATAAAGATGCTGTCAATTTTTTGTATTTTCATGGAACTTTCGTATCTATATCTGATAAAATGCGTGGTGTAATGGTTAAAGTCGTAGGAAATGGACTCGTTGACCAAATTTCAAATCATGGACGAGGCTTTTTGCATTTCACATATCGCCAATACCCTTGGGAAAGGTATAAATACATATATTCTTCCTCCAGTTATGGGTAAATTGTACGGCAGACTGGGCTCTTTAACCTTGGATAGGTAACCAGTCCCGGTTACGACATGA
>CM042166.1:27599734-27609734 GCA_023376005.1 Doryteuthis pealeii | reverse complement strand
CGGACATACATACACACAACTGTCCTTTATATATGTATAGACGGACATACATACACACAACTACCCTTTATATATGAATAGACGGACATACATACACACAACTACCCTTTATATATGTATAGACGGACATACATACACACAACTGCCCTTTATATATGTATATATGTCTCTATTAAAGTTTAGCTGAGTTAGATTTGCCGCAAAACAACTAATATCCTTAATGCATTTAACATCCTGAAATATGTTTTATATATCTAAGAAATAAAGATTTATATAATATATGGTGGTAATAATTTGCATAATGTGTTTAACAAAATTGGGTTTGATAAATAATTTGCTGTTACTGATTTCTAATACTATTATATTATTCTGTAACGTATTAAAAGCAATCATATATATGACTTTACATAGAAATGAATTAAAATAACATTAAAATAAGTTTAATTTTTTAATACTCGTTCTGATTTAATTTTTTTTAGACTTTCTAATTTAATATGATATTTTATTACATGAAAAAACGGGGTCAGTTTAGCTGTCAGTAGAGTGTTCGGCTAGAAACCACAAGGTTCCTAGTTCGATATCGGCCCTCGCCAACTCAGCGTATGAGTAGCACAGGGATCTGTGCGGTAAAGTAAGGAGCTGGTGGTAGGTGTGGCGCTCCAGCTCAGATGCTCAAATAATCTCCTTGGTCTAGCGCTATTGAAAAGGGGATATACTCCCTCGCTGACTGGCTGATACCGACTTTAGACCACCCCGACCACTAATTGGGGGCTATTAGCTACTACTACTGGAATTGTTATTAGTATTTACTAAAGAAGTCATGAAGAATGTGACGTAAATTACTAAGGGAATTGTGACGTTGATGGTGACGCAGTTTCAGTTATAAACAGGCAGACATATAATCTACTACTACCATTGTTTTATTATCAATTACTTAAAAATCATAGAAAATGATACGTCTCCACCTCAGACGCTAAAACCATCTCCTTGGTCTAGCGCTAGTGAAAAGGGTATAGACTCCCTCGATGTCTGGCTGATACCGAAATTAGGCTGTATCGACGACTTTACTTTTACTTACTTATATATGAAGAAATTTGAAAAATGAAGTATTCCAAAAATAAGAAAAAATTATTTATCGGCGCTTAAACGTTTCGGTTTATTTAAACCTTCACCAGGATTGATTATGGGATGAAGAAATTGATGCGTGTTTTGTAGATGACAGGAGTTAGAAAAATATTTATAAAAAGTTTGTAACTGTATTTGTTCAGCGTTATATTTTTTAAAAGACCAGCCGCGATCCGTATATATGTATAGATTATCTCAGGGTAAATTTAAATGCCCTTAGACGATTTGTTTTCACTGTCAGTTGACGCTGAGCATACTCGCATTTCCAAAAGGATAAATGAATGAATAAATAAATAAATAGATATTCTAGACATACTGATAACGAATATATTATTTAGCTAAAAAAGTAAAGTGAAATAATAAAATAACACAGGTGACATACTTTGATACGTGAATAATAATGCAATGAATTTATATCAATAAGATATATTGCCAATATAATTGCTTCATATCACACGCCAGTTAGATTATCTTTTCTGTCTTAGATTGATGCAAAAAATATTTCGGAATTTATAGACAAAATATTTTATTTATTATTGAGATTCATTGCATTATTATTGAGTCATCAATATATTTTAATTGGATTCCTATGACTTCACTCTTGCTTTCAGCTAACTTGTATATATTAATTACGAGCAACTCTAAAAGATAAACTATTTCTATACTGTATACTGATCTCGTCAAGCCCTAGCACCAATATGATTGTCCCAATCCGATTGTCCTTATGGCAAACACTCACCCCTTTTTATCATATGTGCTAGGAAGTTTGAGAGCCTGTTGTGTCCTGGGTGTGACGTTAAATTGCTTCTAGGGGTGAAGTTTCAAATCTGGAACTCTGGGGAATATGGAGTACCCGTTTATCGCCATTACTCACAGGTCCACCCTGATTTGGAGTGGTAGTACCTGCTAGGGTCACATCTATGGGTTAAATCGGAAAAAATATTTTAAAAAATTTGTATTTCAAAAATTGAATTAGAAAAACTACAAATTGAGTAACCATAAATGAAATAAAAAGTCGCCGGCCTAAAATAACAGAATGCGATGATATTCTTTAAAACCAACCAACCAACCAACCAACCAACCAACCAACCAACCGACCACCAACCAACCAACCATCCATCCAACCAACCAACCAACCGACCAACCACGACCATCAACCAACCAACCGACTGACCAAACCGACCGACCGACAAAAAACCAACCAACCACCAACATCCAACCAACCAACCAACCAACCAACCAACCGACCAACCAACCGACATCCAACCGAACCGACAACCGACCGACCAACGACCAACCAACCATCATACCAACAACCGACCACAACCGACCATCCAACCACCACCGACCGACCAACCCAACCGACCGACCAACGACCAACCAACCGACCAACCAACCGACCAAACCAAATACCGTCATAAGTCCATTGAGCAATTCTACTTGAGAACAATTATTATTACTGAGAATTAAATATTTACATTTTATTAGAAATTATTTACTAGCGTACATAAATGTGTATGCGTGTGTGTGTGTGATAGAGAGAAGAGAGAGAGAGAGGAGAGAGAGAGAGAGAGAGAGAGAGAGAGAGGAGGGAAGAATAAAGACCAGAGAAAGGTGCTCAAAGAAGGAGGAGAGAGTCATGATAATCCGTGCTGTCAGCACAACTTGATGATTCTGACTATGATACAGAGGGAAAGAAAATCTCGTTTTACGGCATCTTATTTTATTTTTTATTTTATTTTTGAATTAAATTGGCGTGAGTCAGATTCCGAGGACTTCGCCATATGTGACAAGGGTAAATAATTCTGAGCCGTTAGGGGAGATCTGTCACTGTCAATGCCCGGGGAAACGAAATGGCCGTTTGCTTTGCCGTCTCCTATTTCAAATTGATAGCGCTTCCGAATAAATAAATCAAGGAAGAGAATACCCTCGACCCCAATGCGTCACCTGGATTGTCCACGGGAAGAAATAATACGGGACTGTGCCACGAGGGGGCGCTTTTATCGATTTCACGTAAGATCTGATGTGTTTTTATTTGTCCATTTTTATTTTTATTTATTTACTTTTGTTATTTTTATTATTTATTAGTGACTCGCCTTGACGGTACCTTTGAAGAAGGTATTGAATGGAGAAGGAGAGTAAGGACAAAAAGTGGGGGAGGGCGGTCACTCGAGATATTATGTTTAGTAGATAAAAAGACCCACGTCCGAATCAGAGAAATTAATCAAAACCAATAGTCCTGCCAATCGATCGCCAGGCAAACACAAGGTATCTATGTAAACGCATTTAGGTACTTTGATTGATATACGATGATACGTAACCTTATATATATGTATATATATATATATATTTAAAAAAAAAATTGAGATGAAACAAAGAAATCACAGTGCTCAACCACAAATTTGTAGGAGCTTTATTTATTTATTTGTTAAATTTTTTAAATATAATTGTTTTCCATAGGCAACTACCCAGGTTTCAAGCTATTTTGCTATCATCAGGTTGCTAATAATTCTTCTGGTGTTTATGTGAAAACATTTCTTATTACCTCGGTTGATTATTGTGGACGCTCTTTATGCCTTAGATTTTGTTTTTGAATTTTGAATTTTTGCATTTTATATATATATATATATATATATATATATATATATATATATAAAGAAAATTTGAAAAAACAAGTGTTCCGAAAATGGAATGAATTATATATATATATATATATATATATATATATATATATATATATATAGTTACTAATGAACTCCCGCAGTTAGCTGTAATTAATCAATGTCTTGATTTAATTCAGTGGATTTAACCTGAAGATCCTTATGGTGAAACTTGAGTAGGTTATTTCTGTACACACTATAATAATAAATCCGCTCTATTTACGTATTGAACACTTTATATTTGTTATAACGTTGACTTATCCGAGTAACACTTGTACTAACCAAATATTGAGACCAACCCAATATTTTCGCCGGTAAGTCATTCCTTTTACACACACACACACACACACACACACACACACACACACAGATATATATATATATATATATATAAGTAAAGAAATAACAAATGACTTAGAGATTTTGCATTATAGTCTATTTCAGGGAGCTTAGACAACACTTTGTCTAAGCTCCCTGAAATCGACTATAATGCTAAATCTCTAAGTCTTTTGTTATTTCTTTACTTATATATTTGCTCTGTGACTCTAACATTAAGAGCACTCATTGAGCTCTCAAACTGCGACAGGTTTAAAAAAAAACCAACTCTTGTGTCGTAAGGAAGATTTCTTCTCTGGACTTTTGGATGTGTATATATATATATATATATATATTATATATATGTAATATAAAGATTTTTGAAGGCAATTTACAATGCAATATGTGTTGAAAATTATATTTATTTAACTTTTTTTTTTTTTCAAAACTAAATATTTTCGGAAGTAAAATTCCATCCTCAGAGTTATTGAAAGTACTAGGTGTTTTTTTTTATAGTACTTATTCCACGGCGATATTGTAATCATCTGTTGTTTAAAGAAGTTGAGGAACACCGTATATTTGAAATTTTATTTTCTTTTTCGGTTACTTCCGTGATGTTGAATCGGCTATTTCCGTGATGTTAATTTCGGCTCGGCTGCCCCTGTGCGCGTGGAGATTGTTCGAAATTCTTCTAATTTTTACTATAAATATAGCCTTGCTCAGTATAGTGAAATAAAGTTGTTTTTTTGAAGCATTGTGTGTATGTGTAATATAAAGATTTTTGAAGGCAATTTACAATGCAATATGTGTTGAAAATTATATTTATTTAACTTTTGTTTTTTTTTTCAAAATATTATAGTAAAAATTAAAAGAACAATCTCCACGCATTGTGCATTACACATACACACAATGCTTCAAAGATACTATATAAAAAAACTTATTATAACGCTGACTTATCGAGTAACACTTATACAAGCCAAATATTGAGATCAACCCAATATTTTACCAGTAAGTTATTCCTTTCACACACACACACACACACACACACACACACACACACACAACACAGATATTATATATATATATAATATATATATATTATATATATATATATATATATAATTTCATTTTGTTTTAGGTTTGATGTGACTACAAGGTCGAAATAAATTTATTACCTGACATATTAAAATAGTTTTCTTTTATATATCTATATATATATCAGGTAAGTCTTATCAATAAATAATAATAATGATATTTATTGATAAGGCTTACCTTACCACCGCCTTCTCGCACATATATGATAAAACGGTTGGGGCGTGCCATAAGGGCAATAGGGTTGGGACAACCATATAGCAGCTAGGGCTTGACGTGACCAGTCGATTGGTCGGAGGAGGCCACCGCGACTTCCCCGTCTTGGCTAAGTAAGGACCAAAGTGTATTGTTGCGTACTGCTCAACCACGAGGGTTCCATCCTTAAGCAACATGGGTCGCTACCCACAGCCAACAGGTGAACCCATTGTGGTGGTCTTCCCCCTCTGCTGAAGTACAGTTAGTGTATTCTACACACCCAGCCGACGGGGCTGATAATATATATATATATATATATATATATATAATATATATATTATATAATGTTGTTATGGGTCCAACGGGAGAAAAATTAGATATTCTATAAAAAAAGGTTTGCAAAAAGGATTATGTTAAAAAAAAAAAAGATCATTAACTTACATATGCGACACGTGTTTCAGATCTGTTATCTTCTTCCGGTATTGAATAACTATATTTTGGCAGAATATGTATATGTGTGATTTCTGATATTTGATAGGTTGTGTGTGTCGCATATCTAAGTTAATAATAATTTTTTTTTAAACAATCCTTTTTGCAAAACTTCTTTTTTATAGAATATATATATTATAATATATATATTATAAATTATATATATATATATATATTTGATATACCAATCTTGTTGGTAAACCCTTACAGTAAAAAAAAAACCGGCAAATAGTTTGATTGTAAAAATATTCTACCAAACATCATCTGGGGAGAAAAAGAATTGAAAAAAAGAAAAGACCAAGATATTCGTATCAACCGAAAAATAATCGGTTGATACTATAATACTTGGCCAAAAGAAGAAAACAATTTATATGTTTATAAATAAATATACATATAAAAACCGCCAGGATACACTAAAGCTAAAAAGTAAAGAGTGCTCAATACCTAAGTAGAGCAAATAATAAAGTCAAACTTAATGAGTCAGATATGCCTACTAAAAGTTTCGCTTAGTGCACTTCAAGGCACAGATTCAGATCTTTGCCCTGAAGAGCATTAAGCGAAACTTTAAGTAGATATATCTGAGTCATTAGGTTTAGCTTTATATAGAGAGAGACAATGACGACAAATAGGAACGCCGGTGAATGAAGAAAGCAAAAACAAGAACGAATAACGGATCACGTTCACACGAGGCACGAGTTAAAAAACTGTCCAATTTTTTCAAAAAGTCAACGTCTCTGATGACGGATAAACATCTGAAACCATTGGTAAGACGAACTTTGTATTGGTCACTTAAATATATATATATATATATATATATATATATATATATATATATATTTGTATATGTATAAGTATTAACTTACCGGTGGGTATAAGAACGATCGTTGGAAGCGCACAATATCCAGAGGTTAAGGTTGAGAAAAAACAAATACAAAGTGCTCAATACAATGTAGAGCATAAATTTATTTTAAGAATTGAAAGGAGTAACCTACTCGAGTTTCATCGATTGATTCTTCAGGGTTACTTTAAATTAATTGAGTTTACGATTAATCTTAGGTGTTATAAACATGCCCGTTGGAATGGGACTTAACTTTAGTTTTAGTAGAGGAACGCTAAAGCGTTCCTCTACTAAAGTTAAGTCCCATTCCAACGGGCATGTTTATAACACCTAAGATTAATCGTAAACTCGATTAATTTAAAGTAACCCTGAAGAATCAATCGATGAAACTCGAGTAGGTTACTCCTTTCCATTCTTAATATATATATATATATATATATATATATATATATATATATTAATTAAATAAAAATCGTAATAAATTTATTTCTAGCAGTCACATCAAACCTGAAACAAAATCAATGAAATCCATTCTATAGCCAAGTATCTTGTAAAACTAAACACGGTCAAAAATATCATTTTTACAAATAAGCAGTAATGGGGAAGTATAGAAATAAATGCAATCATATACGCATTTTGCAAACAATTTAACTAAACGTCTAAATTGGCGAGCAGAATCGTTACGAGATGATATAACCGATATGTTTGTCTCTCCGTTGTAACGTATAGACTTTATTTTGCGAATTTCATTCAAATTCCATTTCTTAAGAAGCTATCTTTATAGTGAGACATGTCAATTTAATTTTCCATATTGTCTTCCGTTTCTCATATCATCGGATTTTATTGGAACCCTCACCCACATCCTTATCCGCATATATATATAAATATATATGTATATATATTCCCATATAGGTACATATGTATATATATATACATTATATATGTATATATGCACATTATATATATATATTATATTATATATATATATATATATATATACTAGCAAATATATGCACCCTCCGGGTGCAAGTATTTAAGTTTAATGTAAAAAATATCGTATTAAATTAGAAACGCTAATGAAACTAAATAAGAATGCAGATAAAAAGATTTGAAACAGAGGGGGATATAATCGAAAAATAGAACAACTGAAATTTACTCTTCCATCACTCCCGTCTTTCATTGTTATTTTTTCTAATTTAAGTATTTAGTTAAAAGAGGAAGTAAAGAATAAAATGACACTTATCTTTTCTTGTTAATGGATTTCATTTAAGATTTATTGAAGAGATTTTTGCTTATATTCATTAAAATAAAACCAAACAGTTAGAAATCAATAATACTAAGCATATATTTATTAAAATCACATTTTAAATATCAATATGCAAATTAGCCTTCCCGTTCACACTGTAAACCGCTATTTTGTTGTATATATAAATATAATTGCATGTTGCTAGTATGTAGCTATGGTTAACAGTATTAATAATGTAAAACAATTTTATTAATAACTGAGGTTAAAATTAAAATAAATTCATGGTGAATGTGACGTCAATAACTAAGGGAATTGTGACTTGAGTAGTGATTTAGTTTCGGTTACAGACAGACAAACACACAATCTCCATTATAATAAGATATATATATATATGTATATGTAATATAAAACACTCAAAATTTGACAGACTGATATTAAAAGAAACGTAATGCAAATATCTTTATCCTGTCTTTGTCTTAGAACAATATCAGCTTAAGTGATGTTAAACTCAGACTTGACCTTTTACAGATGTCAGTCTCTCTGTCTCTCTGTCTCTCTCTCTCTGCCTGTCTCTCTGTCTCTCTGTCTCTGTCTCTCTCTCATTTCTGTATAATTTTTACATGCGCAGAATTTCAGAATAGTTTAAATAATCTTCAATGAACTTATATAATACCTATCTATATATCTGATGTTTCGATTACGAAATACATATTTAATGGCTACAAAAGAGATCTCTATCTGTTTTAAGGAGAGCCTTGTAATTTTATCATAAACAGCAGCCATACGCGAATGAAAACATGTATACCTTTTCCGTAAAATACTATTGACTGTTCATTGAGCCACTTCTTCACGACGTATTTCACTTTCTGGTCACTGGAAATAATGATTGCCTCTCAAATCCCCTTTCATGGGACCGAAGAGACGATAGTCTGAAGGCGCTAAATCTGAGGAGTATGGAGGTTGCGGTAAAGTTGTCCACCCGAATGAGGGAATTTTATCTCTTGTCCTGATGCTTGTGTGTGGTCGAGCATTGTCATGATAGAGGAGGACATTATCGATTGACAAGTTGGGTTTATTCGTCTGATTCTTGCTCTAAATCTCGCTAGGATCTCAATGTAGACCTTAGTTTTATTTAAAAATAAACTTCACATGAAATAAAGAAAATGCCATTACTTTCTGACACCCTTGTCTTTGCTTTGGCTATATTGTTGTGTCTTTAAAAGGGATACATTCAGACAAAGTTGTAGTCGAGTGGAAGAACCAGTCAACACGTTCGTAGATTTAATATAGAGGGTTTTATTGCAGAGAAATGCAACAAGACAGACAAAGAATAGAGGTACGCTACTAATCCTCGAAGCCAGCACAGCATAATGCCGTGTTCATCTTCTATACATATATAAAGGGCAGTTGTGTGTATATGTATATCCGAAGGAAACTTCGAAAATAAAACAATTAACGACAAAGTAAATATATACATACACATTAAATATCACCAGGGCTTGGTTTTTGAGCAAAAATAATAGAGATTTGATTTATATTCGTGAAGATAATTAAAAAATAAAATTTAAATGATAAGAGCATGGATTTTTTTTTCATTTAATATTTTAGATAGTAGACATTAACATCTTTTTTCAGAGTAGCTAGATCAATGCAAGGTTCATTTTTTACATAGGAATTTAAACGGGGCATCCCACGAGGGTTCAACTCACGACTCAGTAATAATCCCCTCTACCCAGGCGACGCCGGATAGCCGCTTCTAGTTATATATATAGTCAGAACACATGGTAGAGAGAGAGAGAGAGAGAGAGAGAGAGAGAGAGAGAGAGAGAGAGAGAGTCTGGAATATTCCATTACAAAATATATAAGTTTCTATTAAAAATCTTTGGTATCTTTGGTTTAAAAGAAAATTAAAAGGATGACCTAACGAAAATTGAGTTGCTCCACTTGATCAGTAGGGGTCTGTTGCGAACCCGGAAGTGGGGTTTCCGCCATGCCACTTCTTGATTGGGTTTCGTACTGATGGGATGCAGCTTACCACCT
>CM042166.1:27514734-27597234 GCA_023376005.1 Doryteuthis pealeii | reverse complement strand
TTTTTTCATATATGTGCTAGAAAGCGGTGGCCGAGAGTTTTAGTGTCCTGGGTATACCGTTACTCTATTTCATATCTTACCCGCGTCGAATGCGTTGGTTAAATTTATATTCTGGTGGTGTAATCTAGTGCAATCTAGTCTCGCAGATCCATTTCTACCGAACAGCGGTTGGAACCTTGTTAGATAACCCATACTTGCTACCATGTGCCGAACGGGATATGAAACTCTGTGGATCTCACTGCCGAAACTCACTGGACCGAGGTCCAATGAGCTTCGGCCGCTGGACCTGCCTGAGGTTAAATTAATAGCGTCGATCCAGGGGACTATCCCCCCAGATCTATTTCAACTGAATAGCGGTTGGAACCTTGTTAGATAACCCATACTTGCTACCATTTGCCGAACGGGATATGAAACTATGGACCTCACTGCCGAAGCTCACTGGACGGGGTCCAATGAGCTTCGGCCACTGGACCTGCCCGAGGTTTAATTAATAGCGTCGATCCCAGGGGGACTATCCCCCTAGATCTATTTCTACTGAACAGCGGTTGGAACCTTGTTAGATAACCCATACTTGCTACCATGTGCCGAACGGGATGGATAAATAACTACCCTCCTTGGTAGGTAGTTATAATTAACATTTGTTATGGTTTTCTCTTTACCTTTCACATTCTTTCTTCGTCAATTTTTATCTATCAGGAATCGTATATAACCCCCCCCGTTCACCCCCCCCCAAAAAAAAAATCAGATTTAGTTCATTTTAGTTGCTGATCGTAGATATTCCAAGTTTGTTGAACTCAGACATTTTTTTCATGTTTTTTGTTGAAGTAAAAAATTTCTGACAGCCAATTAATTGCAAGGTGTCTAAGTTTCATACCCCATTTTTTTTTTTTTTTACTTTTTCTAATTTCTCTGACAACTATTTTTAAACGTTGTTGACTTTTGGCTAAAATGGACTGCAAAACAACGAGAGATTTCGCCGATCAGAAATTTTCAATACGAGGTATGTCAGAAAAGTTCCAAGACTGGTGTCACAAAAAAATTTATTTCAAACCCAAACTACAAACTACAAGTTATCCCCATTCTAAGTAATCCCCATGCAGTCTAATGTATTTTCCCATCCTTCGCTGCCGCGCTTGAAGGATTCTTCCGGGATTCTCCGTAGTTCTGTTTTCACGGCCTTTTTGATGTAGTGCACATCCTCATAACGGGTTCCCTTGATGACCCCTTGAGCTTGTGGAAGAAGAAAAAAATCAAATGGAGCCAGGTCGGGCGAGTAGGGAAGTTGCTCCAGCACAGTGATGTTCTTCTGGGCCAGTAAATCTCAGATACACAAGGCAGTGTGAGCAGGTGCTTTGTCTTGGTGAAGTACCCACGTGTTGTTCTGCCACATCTCTCACCTCTTCTCGCGCACTAAATGAAGCAAACACCACAGTATCTCCTTATATACATGCTGGTTGATCGTCTGGCTTTATGGCAAGAACTAGCAGTGAACGATGAACCTGAACATTACACCACGACGGTACGCCCTAAATTACAGAACATGTTCACCAGTGGTAAGATGGAACAGATGTGAAGGTTACTAGTATGGGCCATCCATCGAGGATCGAACTCGCTATTGTGTAGTAATGGATCTGCAAGACTAGCTTACTACCCATTACAACACAATGGGAAGTTTCAAATTACTCAACCCATTCACCACGGGTAGGATGTTATTAGTATTAAATACGAATACTTGAAACCCCCCAATGTGTGTAAATTATTAGCATGAGATACCACTACTTAAAAACCTTATAACATTTTGCAAATTATTAGTATTAGATAGGATTACTTAAAACCATCTAAATGTTTGAAAATTGTTAGTATTAGATAAGAATAATTGAAACTATCTAAATGTGGTATAATTATTTGTATTAGATAGGAATACTTGAAGCCATCTAAATGTAGGAAAATATTTGTATCAGATAGGAATGCTTGAACCATCTAAATGTGTGAAAATTATTAGCGTTAGATAGGAATATTTGAAACCATCTAAATGTATGAAAATTGTTAGTATTAGATAGGAACACTTGAAACCTAGCATTAGATAGAAATATTCGAAACCATCTAACTAATGAAAATTGTTAGTATTAGATAGGAATACTTGAAACCATGGAAATGTGTGAAAATTGTTAGCATTGGATAGGAATACTTGAAATCATGCAAGTGTATGAAAATTCTATATCTATTAATAATGGAGATTTTCTGTATTTCTCATTTTCTGTCTGTAACAAAAACTACGTCATAGCTCTACGTCACAATATTCTTATGCTATATACACCCAAATTTGAGTAAGAAATTTAAAAAATTGTTTTTTACTCTCGTCCCTTTTTTTTTTTACAGCAACAAGAAGTTAACTAAAAAGTTTACAAATAAATAAATACCTACGATTTTGTGTAAAATTGATGTGGAAAATATTCAAAATAATTGTTTGATTACTACATGCATGAAACATTTTATTTCAGAGGGACGGGGCTCAGTTTTCATTTCAAATTGTTTTTTTAATTTTTTTAAAAATTTATTTTTTTACTCCTTTAATAAATATTAGGATTTGTCTTACTTATTATACACACCCTCTGACATTGAATTTTTAACCCCCACCCTCTTAGGCAATGTCTTTAAAAAATTACTTTTTACGACGCCCGGAGGGTGTTTTCTGTTGCTAGTACTAAAAAAAACAACTAAACTTCTATGAAGTCTTTATTGCTATCCCTTCCTTTTCCGACTATTAACTTTCTACTCCATAGACCGAAACTGATATATTTCTCTGTAGATTCACAGGAAAATATGGCGAGAGATTTAATTACAGAGGGCACACTTTGCTATCCTGAGGATAAGAATCAGACAGGTTTTTTAAAAAACAAAAGGTTAATGGAAGATGCAGAGAAAAAGAAGAAATTAATCCACCACAACAAACAGCTGATGTTCGACGTTTGAACACAAAAACAATGTCATCTTTTTTTTTACTCTTTTTCTCCTTAAAAAATAAATCTCTTTGAAGTTTAGTGAATTCTTTATTTCACAAAAATTATGAAAAAAAAATCTGAAGATTAAATTGAAAAAAAAATTAGACACTTGGTTTGCAATTTTTGATCAACAAAAACAACAATGTTGTCTGCTGACGAAGTATCTTATCTTATTATAAATGAAAATTTATATGTCAGTCTGTAAGCAAGACTATGTCACCACTGACACCACTCTTCCCTTAGTTATTTTTTTACTTCAGATTCTCCATGATTTTATATTTATTCAAATCCTAATGAAATATTCGGACCGTATGACCTTTAGGCCCCCTTTTGCGATCTTGATTCATAAGGACATCTTTTTCATTTACACCGTCAAAAGCCTTTTTTTGTTAGGGGTTAGGGTTAGGGGTTAGTTTTATAATAAAAACACTCTAAAAATCGCCTGTTAACAAACAACCGGATTTTGACGGTGTAAATGAAAAACATGTCCTTATGAATCGAGATCGCAAAAGGGGTGCCTAAATGTCATATGGTCCAAATATTCTTTTATACTGATAAAACTGTTGGCTTGGACTATGAAGAAAAAATACTTGGATTTTTATAGTTAGAAATAAATTAGGAGCTAATAGGGCCGGGTTAGCTCAGTCGGTAGAGCGTTCGGCTAGAAACCACATGGTTTCTAGTTCGATTCCGGTCCTCGCCAACTCAACGTATGAGTTGTACAGGGATCTGTGCGGTAAAGTAAGAAGCTGATGGTAGGTGTGGTGCTGCACCTCAGATGCCTAAAACAATCTCCTTGGTCTAGCGCTAGTGAAAAGGGGATAGACTCCCTCGCTGACTGGCTGATGCCGACTTTAGGCCGCTCCGACGACTTTCCTTGCCTTATATAGGGTAAATATTCTCAAACGTATTACATCTGTGTGCAAATTATTAGCAGTTACAGGACCTGTGGATATACCATAGTATTATTATTTGATTATTACAACGTTTGATATGCTTACTTCAGAGCTATTGCTAAATAGTTCAATATATAAAAAGTATAATAATCTTGATTTAACTCTCTCCCACTGTTTTTTTTATTTCCTCCTTTCATCTTTTCAAGTTACAAACAGGCAGGCATATAATCTACTACTACCATTGTTTTATTATTAATCACTTAAAACGTCATGGAAAATTATACGTAAATAACTAAGTGAATTGTACATTGGTGGTACGTAGTTTCAGTTACAAACAGGATGTCATGAAGAATGTGACGTAAATAAGTAAGGGAATTACGACGTTGATGGTGACGAAGTTTCAGTTACAAACAGGCAGACATTTAATCTACTACTACATTGTTTTATTATTAATTACAAATCCGGTTTCAGTTACAAACTCATGAAGAATGTGACGTAAATAAGTAAGGGAATTGCGACGTTGATGTGAAAGTTTCAGTTACAAACAGGCAGACATTTAATCTACTACTACCATTGTTTTTATTATTACTTAAAAATCAGGGAAAATTATACGTAAATAACTAAGGGAATTGTGACGTTGGTGGTGACGCAGTTTCAGTTACAAACAGGCACACATGTTATATATCCCTTTAACATATTGGGCATATAATTTTATATAGAGTCGCTTATCCACTGAATTCTAATTTCTTATGAGTGTCCGAACAGGTCCCACGTGACTTCACGTATTTTGGTGGGCTTCTGTAATTTTCCATGGAAGGACCCGGCCATGGTATGAAAGGGGTCATCCCCTCAGAATTACCGGGGATTGACAATAATCTTATGCGACCGCATAGATTATGTAACATAAAGAGTTCACTAAATTTTAGAGATATATAAGAACAGATTTAAAAAAAAAATGATGACATTGTTTTGTTCAAATGTCGAACATCAGCTTTTATTTTTGTAGATTACTTTTCTCTTTTTCAGCATTATCCCCTAATCATATTTCTTTTTTTCTTTTCCTTGTCTAATTTATAACCTCGGGATAGCAAGGTGCGCCCTCTGTAATTAAATACGTCTCTTGTCTTATTTTCTCGGAAATTTGCAGAGAATTATATCAGTTTCAATCTATGTTGTTGAAAGTTAAGAATCGAAAAAAAAAAGGAAGAGTCAGCAATAATGATATCATAGCAGTTTAGTGTTTTTATTATCAGTATACTAGAAGCGGCTACTCGGCGTCGCCTGGGTAGAATGGAGAAGCAGAAAGTTAGTATCGCAGTTTCATTATGATTGAGTCTCGAGTTGGATCTTCGCAGGATGCCCCATTAAAATCCCAATGTAAAAAAAAAAACACCTTGCGTTGATCCAGCCACTCTGAAAAGAAAAATTAATGTCTCTTATTTAAATCTTAAATGCAAAATAAAAAAAGAAAGAAAAAAAGAAATTCATGCTGTTATCATTTAAATTTTATCTTTTAATTATCTTCACGAATATAAATCAAATCTTCATCATTTTTGCTCAAAAAGCAAGATCTGATGATACTGAATGTGTATATATAATTACTGTGTCATTTTATTGTTTTATGTTTTATTGTTTTATGTGTTATTATTATGTTTTATTTCCATAGTTTCCTTCGGACATACATACACACTAACTCTCCTTTATATACGTATAGATAGATGGATTTTCATACAACTAATTTTCAAGATTTCTTATATAATACTAATAATTTTCTCAATTTAGATGGTTTCGAGAATTCCTACCTAATACTAATAGTTTTCACACATTTAGTAGACTGTGTGAAAATTATTAGTATTGGATAGAAATACTTAAAACCATGCAAGCATTTTAAAATATTATCATTAGATAGGAATAGTTGAAACCATGCAAGTATTTAAAAATTATTAGCATTAGATAGGAATAGTTGAAACCATATAACTGTGTGAAAATTATTAGTATTGGATAGGAATACTTAAAACCATGCAAATCCTCTTCTGNGTTTTTCAATTTTTCTCTCGATCCCAAACAAGTTTTTATCATATTTCGGCCGAATTCTGCCCAGATTATTCTACGCAGACAAAAACTTTAAAGATCTGGACATCTTCGAGATTTATAAATGTTGGACTTATTTGCGATTATTCGGACTATAGTCCTGATTTACCCTGTCACAACGTTTCGGTCCGATGCTCCCTTCTGACCTTCTAACTCCCAAACTGGAGGTCCAGTGAGCTCGGCCTCTGAGATAAGGTGCTGTTAATTAAAGACGTCGATCCCAGGTGGCCATCCCCCCTCCCCAGCAACACTGCCCCCTCTGATTAAAGAGGCAGGGCTGGGTTTATTGCCAGCGCCTGAGGCGTCCCCCCTTGACTAGCGGGAATGCCCAATGGATCAACGCACATTTTGTTCTCTCCCACCCATTAGTTTCGGCTTGTGGTGTGGGCCCCACGTTAAAACGGAAACCTTGTGCCCTAGCCATACAGTTGGATATGAGGACAAAAACTGACTCCTACAGGTATCTCTTGTTGGACTCCACCGAGCGACATCTCTAACTCGCGCGAATCTTCCTTCTGACACTCGGAGGCCTTCTCTTTTCGACTCGGGGAACGTCTATTCGTCGTAATCGGGCAGTCTTCACGCACACACTCTGAAAACCCCACCCTTTATTCAAATCCACCGGGCGCGGAATATTACTGTTCTCATCTCCGCAACAACCAAGACTGAATGAATGTTAAGCAGGTGTCTAATAATTATTCTATGTTACTGTCGCCACTTGTCCAGCGATTGACCAAACCCGCATTCAAATTGATTGAAATTCAGAGAAATATGCAAATTTCACTGTACATTCCCAACCATTGATCATAACCTCTATTTCATCTGCGGTCAGACCACGATATCAACTCTCCGTCGTGAAATTTCCTCCTTTACCCTTCACAAAAACCTGAGTACAAATTTTGTGAGAAGGATTTTTGGTAGAAATCTTTCCTATTGAAATTAGCACAAAACCGTCTTCTGTAAACCTCAATGCCTTTTTTCGGCTGAAACCTCATACACAAAGGTTGTCAAAATTAGGCATCGACCCAGAAAAAGATACAGAACCACAAATTGTACATTACAACTGTTAATTTTAACATGGGGGCTCTCCGGGTTATGGTTCTAGAGTTAGAGGTCTAGGAGTTAGACTATCAGGCGTTAGCGTTGCTGCCATAATACCGCCTGTGAACCAGAAAAAACAGACACCCACACATTCGTAACTAACAACCAAGTTAATTTCATGCTTACACGCAAACACCAACATAGTTTTAAATGAGCGACCTAAAAAAAAGCGATTTGATCCGACGGTAGCAACTCATTGTTATCGAATGGTCGTGAGCGGAATACTCTAACGGGCTGTATCAATTTAAGATATGCCGATTCATCATTTAGCTTGGTATCCTGAACCTTAGCTACCATAACATGAGAGTACCTCTCACTGTTTGCGCTTTTCCTCGTTTGAGGATAGCGTATGTTTCGCCGTCGGCCATTGTCATTTCATTGTAAATCTACACCTGAAAATACGTATTTGTCTCGAATCAATACAACCTGCACGTCATTTAACGCAGAAAATATCATTAATAACAATGTTTTCCTTAATAACAATCACAGTTCCATGTCACAATAATTGTGCAAACACAAATAAGATTACCCCAAATTATATACTTTTCATACTTTCTCCTTTGTTGTTCTGCTCCTATCTTTGTGAGCTAAGCAGTCTGTTGAGTTGCTAATTGGACCACTGGTGATTCCGCTATCTTCTTTGGGTTTGGAAATTTTTATAGAATTACTAGAACCGCTTTACCGGCGGTTCGCTGGGCTTAGAAGCTGGACCACAAAAGTTAGTCACACAGAACTCCATCACTACTGAATCATGAGTAAGATCTCGGCGCAGGATTCCCCATTAAAAATCCCACATGTAAACAAAGCCTTGCAACCGACTCTAGTGCGCATGGTCTGGGGCGCTAGAAAAAAATATGCTGAATCATACAAAAACTCTGCAAAGAAAAACTCAAACTTCAAATATTAATGCCAAAAACAAATCATTCTGTTACTAATTATCCTTCTTTTCAATTACCTTCATGAATAATCTCATTGAGAATATTAAATCAATCTTCATTACTTTTTGCTAGAAAAGCGCAAGGATCTGTAGACTAAGTTAATGTGGTAATACACATTACATACATAACATTACTAACTGCCCTTTACCCTATTCACTGTACCCTAGAAGCGGCTACCCGGCATCGCCTTGTCAGAAGGCGTGTGCGCAATAAAGTTTAGGTCACGTAGCCATCCATTATACTAAATCATGCAGTAAGACTCCTCGGCAGGATTCCCATAAAACCCTCATGTAAAAAGGACCTTGCGTTGATTCGCGTCTGTTGGTGGTGTTCAGAAAAAAGCATCTACACATACACAGTGAAACAGAAAAATCGTTCTCCTTATTCAAAATTATATAATGCAAAAAAAAATTCCATGCTGTTATCATCTAAATTTTATTTTTATTAAATTTATCCCTCATGAATATAAATCAAATCTCATATGTTTGTCCTCAAGAAAAACAAGACCCGGTGACATAGTTAATGATATATATATAAATCATTTACTTTGCCGCGTTAATTGTTTAATTTCGTAATTCAGCCGTACATACACACATACATAACACACACTGCTCTCTATATACGTTACTAGCTAGCGGCTACGTCAGCCGTCACCTGCTGGTAGAGGGGGGTTAAGTTAGTTCCGCAGATCCATTATAACTGAATCATGAGTTGAATACTCGTGGGATGCCCCATTTGAACATCGCGTCGCTGAATAACCTATACCTCTGTATTGAGTCCAGCTACTCTAGAAAAGAAATGTTAACGATCTTTACTGATATTAAAATTAAATTTAAAAAAACGACAATATGATTCTAGGTAAAAAAATCATACCATAAGTAAATAGGTTAGAATTCCAGCTGAATAAATAGACTCATAAGGTTTAGTATGTTCACAAAAATTCACACTCCAAATTCCGTGCTATGGGCTCCCGATTACGGACAAAGAAAGTTCCCGAGCTTCGAAAGAGGTTCCCGAGGTCCGAGAAAGAAGGTTCCACGAGTCGACAAGAAATACCGAAGAAGGCCGGAGGCATATCGCGCCGAAACGTCTGACAAATAACACATGAGTTGCGACAATAGTTTCCGAACAACGCAGATAATACAAATCTCTATTATTTTCGCTAAAACCAGCCCTGGTGATATTTAATGTGGATATATATATTTCATTTTGTCATTAATTGTTTCATTTTCGAAGCTTCCTTCGGAATCATACATATACACACAATGCCCTTAACTATGTATTATAGATTTATAGAATTCTTAAATTAAAAAATACTCCATGTTATGTGCGTTCTTCTGATGTACATTGTTTATAATACAAAAAAATACATGATTCCGGAATGACATAATAAGAATTTTAAAATAGGAAGATATTTACTTTACAATCACTCTGTATCGGAAAAGAGTTACTATACTTTCCGCTCAAAATTATGAGCCAATGAACTGATGCCAGAATCGCAACGATCAAATGATATGAAACTACCGTAAAAAATTATTCAATGGCCACACGCGGAAAACAAACAAGAATAACTATTATCTATATCTTATTTACTATAACTATAGAATATAATATATATATATATATTGTGTGTTGTGTGTGTCGTGTGTGTGTGATGTGTCATGTGCCTGACCCTCTGTGTGTACACATATATATAACACACGACACACTAATACACATCTACATACATATTATCACTATAGTGCTAATATATTACACAACATATATAAATCGTAACATATGTTACATACTATACACTCAACAATACACAATATATACACGTACTATATTATACACACCACATACTATACGTATATAATATACTTACTATATAAAATACAACTTCTCAAATATAATATTCACGTATCGTATACGCCAATCCACATACATACCACATACAATATTTACCCACAAACCACAAACCACACCATACACACATATATATACAGACTACTGTACTATATAAATATGTACACATATATACATATATACATGCAATATAACAATATATTTCACTACTACACGTATATAACATAAACTATATACACAATATACATTAACTATACTATATATACTATAATTAATATATATTAGTATACTATATACCATTACCAACACGGTACATGTATCGTCTACTCAAAATGAAGTGGTCCTCTTGGATTCACTATCCCTACTTTCATATAGTCACCCGTTTTCTCAATAGGCAGATGTTCCACCTTTCGAATGAGAGCATATGTCCCTTCCCTCAAAATTCTATTGACTACCTCTCTTTGACCACTTCACTACAGATTTATTTCCTCCTCACTGGATAAGTTTGGACTCTCAAAGCTCTCTTCAAGCTTTCTCTGTATGTCTAGCCCGTTCTTACTCGATATGTTTGTGAGAATGGGGCAGGTGGCCATTTACAGTTGCTTTTTGTGGGGTGTTGCTTCCCAGGACTTATTTCAGGACCCGCTCGCAGCATTCTTACGTGCAAGCTACCCCATTCAGCTTATTCTCAAAGACGCTTCGTTAGGGTCCAGGCTGGTACAGCCATTACAGCAGCTACCGACAAACAACCACAGGCCTGGAAGAATCGTCTCTTTAGCTTGTTGGGGAGATCTCTTTTCATTGTACGTTGATATATTGCTGTAATACAATCTGTTTCCTAATTTTTATCTCCGTCGTTGTGTTATTATATGACCTTAAACAGTTCATAACAATCTATTAATGGTGAGTATTCATTCATTTATCATTATTTATGCGTTTATTTCGCGTTTTTTAGGATAACCACTCTTGATATTTCCGGGCTTAAGGATTATATTATGAAGTTGTCCATAAGCGTATAACATCGCCAGTATGCTAAGCTGGTACGCTCGAATAGCAAATCGTCTTCCGAGGCAGTTCGTGGTATCAGTTCGCGATGTAAGTTTAGGCTGGTAGGCTTAGGCTTAAGCCGCTGGCCGTGTACACTACCACGTGTCTAATATCTATACCTGACCACTGCGTCCAACTCAGATTACTAGTGACGAGGGCACCAAAGCGATATTTACATATTCATTCACAATCACCCATTAAAATGATTTTTTATTTACCCAAAATAAGATTTTATTTTGACATTAGCCTTCACTTTCCAAACGAATTTCTTTCAAAGGATCTTATTTAATACCTTTATGTTAAAAAAACACACTTTTTCTCTTTCCGTTTATGTTTTCTTCTTTGATAACAATATTATATTTACGTCTGTATTCTTATCGTAAGAGCACGAGACATAAAACCAAAAAGGGAAAGACTTCAAAGATTTAAAAAATGTATTCTATGGTTTTGACAGTAAAGTAGTCGGGCATTCAAAATATATCTTGTTATTGATTGCGCCCTTTATTTTATAGATACTGCACTCTTTAGTGTTTATTTTACTCCTTGCGAGTTTTTCAACCAGCTCTAACTGATGTTATTTCACAGAAGTTCGAGTGAGAGCAAAATCATTTTAGTTCCAGACTCTTTTAATATCCAAAGCTATTTTGTTATTATTATTTCACTCCTTGTACGAGGTTTTAACACCCAGAATAGCCGATGATCTTTCACTGGAGTCTGCAGTGACAGCAAGTCCTCCTCAGCGTCTCTTGGACCGTCTACTGAGTATTCTAGACCCGATCTTAACAACGCGCGTTACCTTGATGTTCTCTAATTCTTGCCAGATTTCCAGTTTCCTCTAGCTCTTTTTCTAAACGTTTGGAGACCATACCGACATGCAGCATCTACAATTGGTATCACTTTCACCCTCCCATTTTTGGAAACTTCGGTTTTAATAAAGACATCTTTTGAAAAATAAAAGTCCTTGTGGTTTATTATCAAAAATAAAGAGGATGAGCTCAAACAACCAACCCAGCATAAAGGAAGCCGTATCCCCAGAGGAGGAAATCAACCAAAAGAACATGACCAGTCGACGAAATAGGAGAATCTCCTAGAACTCCCTTCTCTTCTCCTCTTTACTATAAACGATAACAAAAGGGGTATTATTAACACAGCAGAGAGTCTATCTTCCTTTTCACAGCCGCCTACGACCAGGTGAGATTGTTTGGCATCGGAGGTGACAGCACCACACCTACATCATTTTATTTAACCGCACCAGATCCAGCTGTGACTAACTCATGCAACTTTGAGTTGGGTTAAGGTTCGGTGATCGAATCCGGACTGAGGTAAAATTCAATACAGTCTGCACAGAAACTTTAAATTTGGGTCATACAATGAGCATACCGAATCATACAAATAGTAATATTGAAGTTCACGTGAGCTCTGTATGGCAGGAAGGTCATGTTTATGGTTTATTCAATTAGTATAGAACTTCGTAGATAGTTAGTAAACAACATTTTGCTAAGTCGTTAAATTTTATTTTCACATTATTGTCTATCTTTATTCTTTACAATTTGTTAGAAGATCAAGAAAAAAAATGATTCTTCCTCTCCTCTTCTTTCTTCAATCTTTACATTGACGTCTTCTTCTTCTTCTTCCTTCTTATTATTATCTAGTTTATTATTATTATTATATATTACTTATCCTCTTTACATAGCCTTCTTTTTTCTTCTCCCTTTACATCCGCTTCTTCTTCTTCTTCTTCTTCTTCTTACTTTCTTTCTTCTTCTTCTTCTTGTCTTCTTCTAACTCTTACATTTTCTTCTTTTTCTCATTCTTCTTCTTCTTCTTCTTCACTTTTTACATTCTTACTTCTTCCACTTTACATTCTCTTCCTTCTTCTACTTCTTCTCTTCTTCTTCTTTCACTCCACCCTTTTACATTCTCTTCTTCACTTCTTCCACTTTTACTTCTCCTCTCTTCTTCTTCTTCTTCTTCTTCAATTTACATATTCTCTCTCTTCTTCTTCCATCTACTCTCGCCTTCTTCTTCGTTCTTCTTGATCTCACTTTCTTCCTTATCATTTTCCCTTTACTATACCCTTCTTTTCTTCTTCTCCCTTTACATTCTATCTTCTATATTCTTATCATATTTCGCTCTTTTTCTTTATCATTTACATTGATCTCCCTTTTCCTTCGTCTTCTTCTCATTCTCACTTTTTACATTCTCTTCTTCTTCCACTTATTCAATCACCCTTCTTTTCTTTCTTCTTCTTTCTTCTTCTTCTTCTTCCTTCTTCTTCTTCTCCTTCTTCCCTTCTTCTCACTCTTACATGCTCTTCCTTTCCTCTTTTCTACTCACTCTATGTTTACCATCGTTTCCTCTCTTCTTCTTCTTCTTCTTCTTCTTCTTCTTCTTCTTCTTCTTTCTTTTAATTAAACCTTGACGAGTATCGAATCATGACCGATGAAACGTCTTCGCAGACTTATTTACTTACAGCTGACCCAACCCAATCCACACCCACATTCCACACTCCATCACACATACACACTAAATACACTTATTTTTCTCTACTGCATCAAAAATGATTCTTTATGCTTACTATATTGAGTCTTATTATACATATTATTATTATAATTAATTATTATTACTTATTGATATGTTTATCCTAATATAGCAACTCCACACACACACACACCACACAACACCCATGCACATGCAATACACAAAATTTAAAATCCCTGCACACCCGCACGAACAACCACACATTCCACCGATACGCAATTACGTATATATATATTTCATGAACACACTTGTATCAAAACTTTTACTCGCGATTTAAATAGATTTTCTCATCCTACGGGTGGTCAATATAGCAACATTACGTCATTCCGTGGAATACATAGATCTCCTCTAAAGACTAAAACTAAAGTTTGCAACAAAGTCGTCGCCATTTCTCAATTGTCTTTTCTCAACGTTGCCTTTAAGCAATATTTTGTATTTATTTATTATTATGTATCAACAAAACAAACTATTTACTATATTCTTAACGTCAATGGGTAATGATTTGATATAAAGATATATATATATACTATCACATATATATATATACTACATATCTATACTATATATATATAATATTATTATGTTTGATCCTTTGTATTTTTCACCTCAGCGTTAGCTAGATGGTATTTCATGATGGCTGAGTGGCAACAAGTCTCCTTCAGGTTCTAGGACTCTTCTGAGCATATTCTAGCCGTAACAGCAATTGCATTATTATTATTATTATTATTATTATTGATTCATTATTATTATATATTATTATTATATATCACTCCTTTTGAGTTTTTCACATCCAGGAGCGATGAATCATTTCACTGGAGGGGTTCTGAGTGATAACAAGTCTCCTTCCAGGTCTCCAGGATTCTTTGAAATTCTAGCCGATTGCAGCAGTCTTTGCAGTAGTCTATGTGGTCATCATTCTAACATCTGATTTCAGATCCTCCAGTCTTTTTTCCAAGTTATATTGGCCGTTCCAAGGCACCAACTACAACTGCGTATCAATTTTACTCTCATATTCCACAGTTTTCAATTTCTCTGCAAGGTCCAGTATTTATCCATCTTTTACATTTTCCTCAGCTTCACCCTGTCACAGTTGACACGTTCTCCTTTTTTTTTTGTTAATCACACTAGTCTGGGTCTCTCTCTATTATTATTCATTATATTATTCATATAATTATTATTTTATTAAGTTATTCATTATCATTATTATTATACAGAAAAGCTGACGTTAATCAACATTTGCTTCCTAAGGCTTTTTTTAGTTTTAATGACAAAAAATTATAATAAATTACTCCTACTTTTATGATTGGAATTATATTTGTTCTTAAATTGTGTATATTAATTGGTCTAATTAGTCGCTAATTGGAAATTAAGTCAAAAATCGACCAATCCCTTACTTACTGTGTGCCCTATCTTTTCTCCCTTTTCTGTTATCTTCTAAGCAAATACCAAAGGTTGAGGCTTGCCATACGGGCAATAGGGTGTGGCTTAGTTGGGACAATCATTAATAGTTGCATATAGTGACCAGCCGAGTGATCGGAGGAGCTTCTCCAAGCTGTGCATCTAGCCTAAGTAAGAACAAAAGGGAGTGTGCATGTCGGAACTGCTCAGCCACCTGGTTCCATCCTTAAGCATCCCGGGTCGGCCACCCAACTCGCGCCACATTTTGACTGTTGGGGGTGTATTGTTACAGCCCGGCCGACAGGAGTAAGGATCATGGTGTAATTATCGATCCTATCTTTGAACCTATGTAGGGCACGATGTGTTTATCGTCATAGAAAAGGCTGAAAGGAATTGTTTATGAGGCACCCAGTGAGGATCGAACTCGCTATCAGACCCAGTATTTATGAGCATGCTCAACGTAATATATGATGCCAGTATTGTTACAATGTTTGATATTTATGAATATTTATAGTATATTTTATAGCTATATATATTTATAGTAAAAGTATAGTATAAATATAGTTATAGTATATATTATTATAGTATAAATATAGTATATTTATGTGATATTTATATTTATAAATATTTATTTATTTTATGGGATATTTATTATAAAATTGACGTTATTTGATATTTGATACTGTGCCAGTATGTTAAATGTTTTGATATTGTTACTGTGAACATTTCTGAAAATGAAAACTTACATGAAAATGAAATATACATTCATTTTTCATCTTTATTTTCCCTTTTTTCTTTAAAAACCGGTACTCTACCACATATATTATAGAAGAAAAAAAACAGCAGCCGTTCCAACACTACTGCCTTACACAGTTGGAAGAGGAGCCATAAAAAATCTGAAAATTTAACGACTACTAAATAAACGAAAACCCACTAAAAAAACAACCGAGTTTTCTGATACTTTATTTCTGAATATGTATTCCTTGAATGTTCAACATATGCCCAACCAGATTATATGCTACTTCCACAAAACGGATACATATACTAAAATAATCTAAAAAAATTATTATATTATATATATTTATATATACAGCGCGTTGTGTCAAAAAAGTATCGAGTTTTTCGGGTACTTATTGGGCTCACCTTGTATTCTGATAAATTCAACGTCTCCATTTTATTCTTCATTTCTATCTTGGAAATACAGGTTTCAAATCTACTTCTTGACAACCTAGTATTCTGATGAAAAAATGAGTCGTTAAATTTATTGTATCATTTAGCCTATCTGATAAATACTGCTTCAATCTCGATACTTTCGTGACATCCTTATCTATACTAGCAAATATATGCACCCCTCCGGGTGCAAGTATTTAAGTTTTGATAAATAAAATATAGTATTAAATTAAAAAAGCTAATGAACTGAAATAAGAATGCAGATAAAAGATTGAACAGACGGGGGATATAACAAAAATAGAAACAACTGAAATTTACTCTTCCATTATCCCCGTCTTTCATTGTTATTTTTTCTAATTAAGTATTTAGTTAAAAGAGGAAGAAAGAATAAATTACATTATTCTTCTTGTTAATTTTCATTTAAGATTTATTGAGAGATTTTGTTTATATTCATTAAATAAACCAAACAATTAAGAAATCAATAATACTAAGCAATATTTTATTAAATAAATTTAAATATCAATATGCAAATTAGCCTTCCGTTCAACACTGTAACTCCTATTTTGTTGTATATATAATAAATTGCATGTTTGCTAGTATGTAGTATGGTTAACAGTAATTAATAATGTAAAACAATTTTATTAATAACTGAGGTTTAATTAAGAATAAATTCATGGGAATGTGACGTTAATAATAAGGAATGTGACTTGAGTAGTAATATTAGTTTCGGTTACAGATAGAAAACACACAATCTCCATTATAATAAGATATACGATATATATATATATTACGTATATATATAGTATCATATATATATAAATAGATTAACCATATGTATATTTAAAAAAACAAAGTAAATCCATAAGAAATTTCACGAAACAAACGACATGTCATATGACAGTCAAGTATAATTTTTTCTGGACTTGTCAAATTCTTTTCTCCTGCAATGACCAAGTTGAAAACCAACTGAGAAACAAGAAAAAAAATAGATTGACAACAATATACAACGATATCGGTTCATTTTATATGTTTTGCTCATTCATTGTACTATTCCTTTCAAGACGCGTTCTTTGGATGATAAGGGACTACCACGGTGCTTGAAACCCAATCGATAATAATTGCACCTTAAATGTGATTGTACTTTATAATAAAATAAATACAGCGCTTACACCCGTAATGAGGCACTTTTTTTCAATTCTCCCACATACTAAAAACTAGATATATATATATATATATAATATATATATTATTATATATATACTATACTATATATATATATTATATATTATATATATCTGGCATCGAAACCTTACTAACCAATGGTTCAGCTTTAGGTGGCCTGGTTCACGTTGTCAGACATGAATGAGAACAGGCTTCCAAAGAGATTTATAGGGACACATTACAAACTGCTAAGCGTTCAATCCTCTCCTAATGCTTTAAAGACAATTTAAAGGAGAATTGAAACGCTCATAGTAACCTGAACTGCTTTGGGAAAAAAATCTAGCAATCCAAATCGAAAGGAAATGGCGTTAAGACATGTTTCGCTAGCAATAAAGAGCTTTTGAAGAAAAATAGAACTGAAGCTGCAAGATCAGCTCGCCTAAGTTCTAAAACAAAACCGTCACGACTCCCGCCTTAGAACATTTCATTGTCAGTGTGGACCTTCATAGCCCGCAGCAGTCTGGGCTGCATATCACACTCAAGAAACACAAACAATGTCTTCTGATAGCATGCACAAACATGGGAGGAAGCACATTCACTCACTGCTGACCCTCCTTTCGTTTACGATAGGAGAGTCCACATATATATACACACACAACACATATATATATAATAAGTATATATATATAATATATATATAATATACTACTTATATATATATATATATTATATATGCAGATAAAAGCTACTTTGTAAAGGCAAATGTATTTTCGATGCGGTATGCTTCAAAATTCCCGACGAAAATTTCGGAATGAAAAAAAATATCAAATAATTAATTTTTCCTGGACACTTAACTTAATTTACCATTTTTATAAAACTTCATGAAATTTGAAAGGTTTGTGCGTGGGTTGATTAGATCATTGATACTTTCGGCTAAACTGTCACTGGAGTTTTTGCGTCATACCAATCTTTATAAATTAAACTAGATGACCTATTGATATCATTTACTGAGAATTTGGTCCGGAAAATACATATAATATACGGATGATCAGTTGTTTCGCTAATCAGGTCCCTGATATATATATATAAAGATTAATATATATTATATATATATTAATATATATATAATATGTGTGTGTGTGTGTGTGTGTGTGTGTGGGTGTGTGTGTGTGGGAATTAATACAAAAGGACAGGATCCTCTTAGCGATTTTATTGGTGATCTTTTCAAGCTTTCTGGCCACAGGAGACCTGCCTTTTGTTTAATCCCACATGTATAAAAGAAAGATTGCTGCAAATGCATAATATATATTATAGTATTATATATATATATATATATATATATATATATAGACGGTGCCAGTATAGTTCAGTCAAGCGTTCGAGCGCCCGTAGAGCAGTCGGGTTGTCACTGGGCTCACATTGTTACATAATGCATGGATAGCCTATGATTATGTAAGTAGTGGTATAAATTTTGAATCAAGATCCCTTAGAAATTTCAAAATCGGGAGGAGTTAAGTGAAAAAGTACCGTCGCCGGTTATTGACAGCTAATGACCTTTGCTTAATCCCTTCCCAAACGCACCAGAGTAGAAGCGCGTGATGTTTTCGTTTGTTGCGACCAGTCTCTCCCCGTTAAAGGGTGTTTCTTAAAGAGTCGCTTCTCACCGCGCGGTTCATATTGGGCTGCTTTAATAAAAGCACAATTAATAACACATTTTGTTGATATTCTCCTGTTTAAACCATGCTGTTGTAATGATTCGAAAAAAATTCTATTTTCAGTGTAGATTTACGGTGAAATGAAAATGGCCGACCAAAAATATATGGCTTTCTCAAAGAGAGATAACAAAGGGGAGGTTACTCTGATTCATGTAGCTAATGTTCAGATTACCTAAGGGATATATAACACACTGACTTCCCTACCTTATCATTACGAATTGGTTACACAAGACTAACGCACCCTATATACTCAAACAAGACAACAACACCACAGTGTGAAACATGTCAAACATATTTACGCGTTAAACACTTATTCATGGAATGCAGTTTTTTTACTCACATCAGAACCGTTATTCTAAAGGAAACAATATGAAAGATCTATTTGAAAATGCAACATGGAGGACATATGTCCTTTTGAGGAAATAAATTATACCATAGAATATAGACATGAACTTAATAATACCATACAATATGATCCTCAATGATGCTAACATATTGGTAAAACCAATTACTTAAAGAGTATAAATATAAATGCTGACATATATTATTTCCTAACGTTAGGCATGACATAACCCAGACGGGTTTATGCCGTTAAAATCAATCAACCAACAACAACATACAAATGACTATGAATGTTGGTATAAAAAAGATTTAGATGTTTACTCGTAGTGAGAATGAGGGATTGTGATTAATGAAAGCTGGGAAGATGCATACCAGTTCATATCTATCTATCATATATCTATCTATCTCTACTCATATTATCTATCTATCTAATCTATCTATCTTACTTACTCATATTTTATCTATCTATTTATCTCTACTCATATTTTATCCATTATCTATCTATCTATCTATCTATCTATCTATCTTTCCTCATATTTTATCTATCTAACTATCTATCTATCTATCTTCTCTACTCATATTTATTTATCTATCTATCTAATTTATCTATCTCTACTCATTTATCCATCTATCTATCTATTATCTATCTGTATACTCATAATTTTATCTATCTATTTATCTATCTGTACTCATATTTTATCTACTACTATCATTTTACCATATTTTCTATCTGTCTATCTATCTATCTATCTATATATATATATATATAATATTATAGAGAGAGAGAGAGAGAAGATAGATAGATAGATAGATAAGATAGATAGATAGATAGATAGATAGATAGATAGATAGATCTTTACTCATATTTTATTTATCTATCTATTATCTAATTATCTATTATCCTATTATCTTTTTGGGGGTAATAAAATTATACCATAGAATTATAGACATGAACTTAATCAATACCATTACAACATGATCCTTACTGGCGCTAACGCAATTTAAGGAAGGTCGATTTTGGAACTGGGGTACAGCCTCTAATAGTGATATTTGGGTTTAACATGATAAATAACGACACAAAATATTTTTTTCCAAATCAATTACCAATTTTTTGAGGAAACGAATTTAAAGGCTGAAAATTAAGGCTCAGGAATGGGCTTCGTTGCGTGATGTAGGGAGAATTTACCGCAGTCGAAAGATTATTACTGAGGAAGGAAAGAAATGTTTAAATATCATTTAAAATTTATCTTTTTCAATTAAAACTTTTTCTTTGATATCAATAATTTATATTAAAAAAATAAGCATTATAAATAATAAAAAATATTTACTTGTAGAGACGAAATGGAGATTAAAACTGTTTGTTTTGGTTTACTAAACCAAAACAAACCAGGTTGATTTGGGTTGTTTGAGATTAAATCTGTGAAAAAAATCGCTTTTTTTTTCTCTCTAACTTTCAGGATTTGTTATTTTTCAATAGGAAAAAAATTTAATTAAAATAAAACGCCATTAAAACTAAAGATTTTTTTTTTCGTTTTTAGTCAAATAAAATAAATATAGTTTTGTTTTTACTGTTTTCCGGATTTTCGTAGATGCTGTTATTCGTCTACTGTTGTTTTAAATTGTTAAAAAATAATTAGTATTTTTATTTTTCATGCCAAGATACTATTATTTGAAAATAGAGAGGAAAGAAAAGGTTGTTTAATCTACATCAATTTGTGATTTTAAGTGACTTTAATTCAACAAACAACAACAAAAAAAAACGCAAGTTTTGTCTTTCTCTGCGGTGAAGTTGTCTTTTGGTAAGTTATAAATAGAAAGAAAGAACCGGTATGGTTCTTTCTTTCTATTATTTTGTTTCAAATTAAATTTTCTCTTTGAAATATTAAAATACGGTTATCTTCCAGTTTTATATGTGAAGAGTGTAGCTGATATTATTTTATACCGAAAACTTTAAGCTACCTAAGGGGAGTGTGTATGTTTTGAAGAATAATACACAACTTTTCGTCTTACCTTAATTTTAAAAGGAATTAAAATTAATTAATCGTATTAAGTATTGTCAAATTTTTTGTCTAAATTGAAAATTTAGTATCATAATAAGCATCAGTAAAAAAAGAAAAGAAAAAGTAAAATAATATTATGCATGTAATTTATTTTTAATTACATTTAAACGTTTTTAAGTCAAATTTGCTGTTGTAAAATCCGTGTTTACAAAACAAATTTCTCACTCTCGATTGAAAAAGATTAACCAAATAACTAATGCATTATAAAATTCATTTATTGATAAATCAACACTGAAAATTTCATAAAATCCTGGTTAATTTCTCTGATTTTTTGTAAATTTCTCTTGAAACGAGGGGGGCTGTTTTGTAAAAACACTGGTTTTTCTACAAATTGGATATACCTAGTGTGTTTTACACAACCTCTCATGATGAAAAAAAAAAGAAAAAAATATTTTCTTATAATTTTTGGATTATTTTAAAATCAATTTGATTTTTTAATTTACCATAAATTAGTGGCTATTTAGAGGAGGGGGGTCCTGTCTTTTCATGCCAAAATTTTAGCCCCAGCTTAATCCTAACACAAACCAAACCCAACTCCTTACCATAATTGTCAGGCTTTTTTATATGAAATTGGAAGATAGTCCAAAACAGTTTGATTTATAATTTTTCATTTATTTCTATTTTTATTTTCAGATAAAAATGTCTGTAAAAAGACATTCAGTTTTAAACCGCAGTAGCAGTTCCAAAAAAATCTCTGGAGTACCTTGTCTTTTGGATAAGACTGAACCCCCAACTTTAAGACAAGTTATCCAGTTTAGTTATTTTCTTTTAAAATACCTATCCCATTTGAAAAATTTGAGATTTCCAAATTGATTGCAAAGGAAATAATTAGTATTTGGCAAGCAGTGAACCCACAATTGCCTTTGTTAAGGGAACATTATATAGGCAGAACGTGGGTATATTTGTTTCAAGAAGGCCAAACAGGTTAACAGAAAATCTCTCACCACACGCAAAGTGAAAAGAATGGAGGAACAGCTGGACAGATTATTTGATATTCTTCATGTTGCTGTAAACTGCCCGTCTTAAGATGTGATGACTTTGCTGTGAAGTACAACAAAGAAAATTGCCAAACAAGGCACATAGTTTGCACTTGTCCTCTTAACAAGAAGGTAATCTTAATTCTATGCTTGATTGTTTTTTTACTTGTTTAATTTGAACAAGTTCATGTCTCGATTTTTTAAATTTAAATTTACCTCTGATAATATTCCTTTTTCTGGTAAATGATATGACATTTTCCTTAATATTTGTCATGTATGCTAAACCTGTTATTAAACACATGCAAATTTTGAAATTTCAGGTTCCCATTGAAGAGAGGGAATATTTAAAAGATCAGAGAGAGAAAACAGGTCCAAAAGGCAGTTTCCAGCTGGAACCTATTGACAAGGATGCTGTCAAAAAATACAAAGACAAAATTTCAGTGGATGCAGAAAGGTTAGACAGACAGCAACAAGATTCTTCATGTGTTGCATCCTCGACGTCGGATATTTTTCAACAGACATCCTCCAGTGAAGAAACCTTGGATGACAGTTTTGAGCCAGGGAGAATGTTGAAGGGTCATTACAGTCTTTTAAAAGTCCCAAGATATTCTATGGAACTTATTAGAGGGTATGTATCATCAAATCTTGGGGCTTGTCTTGCTAATGCCTTTCTGTTAGATCTAGAGGATATGGGACTTATTAATCCAAGTATTCCGTTAAAAGACATTATTTTAGACAAACCTAAAATAGATAGGGAAAAAGCAAGAGAAAAGGTAGCTAGCTATCAGAAGCGTATTCAAGATTATGACAATCTCATCTGCATTGGAGTTGATTGCAGAGTGGATAAAGACACTTTGCTCTACAATGAGATTGAATAAAATGGTGTGAAAAAGATTAAAAAGAGCAAGGGACCAGAGCGCCACTTAACATTTACAAGAGAGATTGGCACTTCAAGTAAATATCTCACCCACCGAGTCATACCCAACATTGGTGCAACTGGTACTCATCTAGCTTAGGATGTTGCTGCTGTTCTAGAAGAATGCAACAGTGTAAATACTGTTAAGGCAGTTCTGGTAGACAATACCAGTACAAACACTAGTTGTAAAGCAGGGATGGTGACAGCTCTGGAGAAAAAATAAAAAGGAAGGTGCACACAATTGGCTGTTCGCTTCATCAAAATGAACTTCTATTTAGAGCGGTATTTAAATCTATTAATGGAACTACAAGAAGTCCAACAACTTTCACTGGCCCTTTGGGGAAACTTTGTGAAAGTAATTACCATCATTTGCCCCAGGTAAAATTTGAATTTATCAGTGGCCCTCTGGATAATTTTTATCTCCCTGCAAAGGCAATGGATGGCCTAAGTGGTGACCAACGACTACTTCTTGAATATGCTGTAGGTATTTCTCGAGGTAAAGTGAACACTAGATTTGCTTCCTGGAAGATTGGACCTCTGAATCAAGCAAGATGGCTAACTTTAGCTATCAGGTTAATGTGCCTATGGACCAGAAGTGCATATCCACCAAAACTCTCAGATGAATTACGCAACATTGTCCAATTTGTCACAAGTATATGCAGTTAATTGGTTTGAAATAATAAGGGACAATAATTTCTATAACCAACAATTGTATATCTTTGATATGATCCAGAGAATAAAGCAACAGTCAACTGAAATCCAGAATGTTGCATTAAAAAAATTTACAACACAATGCTTTTTGCTTTACTTCCGGAAAACATTTTGTTGTCAATGTTGAAGTCCAATGAATTGGAGGTGAGGGAAGAGGCCATAAAAAAGATTTTGTCCATTCGATAAGTTAACATTTATTCATACCTAATTAGTTATGTCAATTTGCAAGAATAATTATAAGTTTTATTCAAATTACATTGCAAAAATATAATCAAGTTTGGATAAATTTTCTTTTTTTTTTTTCAGAAGTAGCGAACCGCCAAAGAAAAGATTGAAAAAAAATTACTTCAATGAATTTTGAAGCTACACACTATTCATCTCTGATTGACCTCTCACAAAGAGGGATTTGTGAACCCGCAGTTCCAGAAGATTTTTCCACAAATGAACTCTTAGAATCTCTACTGAATGGAACAGAACTGAAATTTCCAAAATTACCTGCCCATTCACAAGGTGTGGAAAGAGCTGTTAAATTAACAACAGAAGCTTCACAGATTGTGTATGGACAGGAAGCAAGACACAAGCACATTATAATCAAATCATTGTGCCACCAGATCAGACATGCATTTTCCTCGAAAGGAAAATACACAGAACAATTCAGTTCTGTTGTTACATAATTTATATAGTTTAGGAGCTTTTAACACAATTTTCAATAAAAAATGCAAATTTAAAACATTGAATATATTTTCCATTCATTGTATGTAATGAAAAATATCAATTTTATTTGGATTTATTATTGAAATAATGAAATTTTGAAGTCATTTTGTCATCAAAATCCTGCGGAAATGAGGTATTTGTGTATATTTTTGCTGACGATCTTTAAAATGAAATGCTCAAATGAGTTTTAAAGTTAGGAATCTAATTTTTGTTGTCAGTTCTTATAACACCAAACCCCAGCTTTCGCCATCAAAGCTGTATTGAGTTTCCAAAAAAAGTGACAAATCAACCTGCCCTACTAACGCATTGTCAAAACCAATTTCTAAAAATGTATAAATATAAATACACAACATATATTACTTCCTAACCGCTAGACATGACGTAACCCCAAACGGTTTGATATGCCGTTAAAATCAACCAACCAACTTCTTTAGAAGACAATAGTGAGTACCTATGGATACTGTTGCTTCTTCAAGCCAACCAACTCCATTAACCGGGCGCTTATGTCCAAGTTATCCTAAAAGGGGAATGCCGACGGAACTGGACAATATATGAATCCCCACACTAAAACACTACCTTGTGTTTCATCAGCTCGCGTGGAGAGATAGATAAATCGTTTCTAGAAATATATTTTTTCTTTGTGGTTGCGTGTACGTGTATGTCAGATTCGCCTCTGTTATTTATGACGTTAACTGGATATTCAGTATGTACTAATTTCCGTGTGATGAAATGGTAAACCATTAGAAGTCAGGGCTCACAATAGCTGGTATCTGGGGAGGAAATTAAATTGAGTAAGGCTAGGCTGCACAGTAAATTTTTTGAAAAGTGATCCACTAATCGGGCCTGGTTTTATTTACAACTTCAAGTTTCATTCTTGAAAAAGAACTTCGGGAAACAACCCTCGACTAACCCTTATCGGCCGTCGGACTTACCTACGTAGGATTTGCAACAAATATTTTAACATTTTGAGGATATCTTCCGGTTATTTTGGATATTTCTAACGTAGATTTGCCTTTAAAAGTTCAGCTGTCATATCTTTCTCAGAAGGGGTCAAATTACATTTGCGACTCATTGTTAAGTTTTTAAATGCCATCCTTGGCCAGTTGAAAAGGGCTTAAAGTAAGTCCTGGGTTATGGAATCCTTTGGTTAGCGAATAAGTCATATCCTGCGTATAAGTCCTATCCTGCGTATTGTTAAAGGTCTAGTGATTTAATCCAATGTCCGTCGTCCACGAAGGTTCAAAGTAGTTATGGCCAGTACTGTTGGTTTAAGTATTGTATCAGCAGCAGAGTACTGCCAGTGATTGGCCAAGAGAGATCTGATAGTTCTTGCCGAGTCTATAAGTAAGAGCAGGCGTCTAGCACACGCCTTAATTACCGAAAAAAGTCAACATTCATAATTGCACGAATATTATGATACTCGTTTATAGCCTCCAGGCTATAAACGAGTATCATAATAATCACGATTTTAGTGACCATCATTTAGACTTTAGGAGAGGGCGCTTGTCCAGCGGAGATCCTTTGTGTTAAACAGAGCGCGATCCTTAGTGAAGAATCCTTTGGTTGTTCCTTGGTACTCCTCAGTCTCGCAGGTCCTTCGTCAACGATTGTAAATGGACGTTTCTTACTATCAGTGATTAAGTAATCAACCAGCCACGCACTTGGGCTGTTGATTGGCTGAGGTATAAAGCACGTGACCTTGCTTAGTCTATATATTTACGTGGTGTATTACAGCTCACATTCTATACAAAATATTCCAACAACACCACTGTATGGGATTAATATATAAAATTATCACCGTTTGTTTCATAAAATTCCGACTTGTATTTTTGGTGAAAAAGGAAAAATGTCACTTCGTTATTAATTTGAAATGCAGTGTATAGCCTAGTCTGTTCATATTTAACTCAACCTGTTCCTGCCTATATCTATTATTATACTAAAGCTGAGTTAATTAACTTTTGCTTCCTAAAGGCTTTTTTACTGTTTAGTTTAATGACTCGAAAATTATACTAAATTATTCCTTTCTTTGAGGATTGAATTATGCTTGAAAGAAATGTGTTTTAATTGGTTCTAATTAGTTGTAATTTGTAATTAAGTCAAAAACTGACCAAACTTTTACTTTACTCTGTGTCTATCTCTTTCTTCCCCTCTATGTATCTCTTGACTACCTCATCGTTTATAAAATGTTAGTTTCTGTGGAGCGGAAAGAGAGAGAGAGAGAGAGACGAGAGAGAGAGACGAGAGAATTTGAAATGTATTTCTATGTTAAATTTCACAACCAGCTACCCTAGCTTAAATGAGGTCAAACATTTCCTTTTTAGAAAGCTAACAAAATAATTTTTAAGTTTCGTCCGGCCGTATTTATTTATTTTAAAAATATCATTCACTTTGCTAACAACCTTTTCCCTAATCTCAATTATCTACCCAGAGCTGAATGGGTGACCCAATGGGTCACGTTTTGTTTTGTATTTATTTTAAATTTGTTATTACCCCTATTTATTATGTCCGTCTTTCTGCATATAAACCTGTTAGCTTCCTTCAGTTACAACGACCCATCATGATGTCGATGTCTCTTTATAAGAATGCCACAAAGATTCTAATTAGCTTTCCATAGTAATGTCTGTAATATCCTGAAATCTCAAGCGCAAATGTCACCTCAATTGTCACTCATTTGCAATTTGGTTTGAAAAAAATGTTAGGACAATTTCAAAGTAGTGCTCTTAAAAAGAAATTCCCTATGATGCGTGATTTTTGCTGGGTAACGGTTATCGACTTAATGGGGATTGTAATGATAGAGGAGACAGGTCATGAACAAGTTGGGTTTCGCTTTGTAACCCTCGTAAATGTTAATATTGATGCCTTCTACTGGGGAAATAGGGAATGAACTATAATTAGCACTTCAGAAATATCTCATTACAGTCGAGTATTGGGTGGATTAAAAATTGCATTCTGAGCGAACGCAGACCCCACATAATTTTCATTTGCTTGCAAATTGGATTGGGAATTGCTTTATCTGGACAATTACTACTTACAATCTGATGAGTCCTCTTTGCTTATTAACTCACAAACACACACACACATACACACACAGCCACACACACACACATATACAGATACACACAGACACACACACACACACATACACACACATACATAGATAGATAGATAGATAGATAGGGGCCGGGTTAGCTCAGTCGGTAGAGCGTTCGGCTAGAAACCACAAGGTTCCTAGTTCGATACCGGTCCTCGCCAACTCAGCGTATGAGTAGCACAGGGATCTGTGCGGTAAAGTAAGGAGCTGATGGTAGGTGTGGTGCTCCACCTCAGATGCTAAGTCAATCTTCTTGGTCTAGCGCTATTGAAAAGGGGATAGACTACCTCGCTGACTGGCTAATACGGACTTTAGGCCGCACCCGTCGATATATATATATATATATATATATATATATATATATATATATATATATATATATATATATATATATATATATATATATATATATATATATATACAAATTCTTTCTTTCAACAAAAATGTGCTCTGAAGATGACGAGATGACTATATATATATATATATATATATACAATATTTTTTACAATTGTTTTCATTTTATTTTTAAAAGGATTTCAATTGCATTACATTTTATAAACCCCATCAAAGTTGAAACCTGCGCTTGGTAGCACAATATATACTATTGTTTTTCTTTACCCATACCTTATACTGTCGGAGGAAGTGCGTGGTGTAATGGTTAAAGTCACGGGAAATGGACTCCTCACCCCGAGTTCAAATCCTGGACGTTGCATTTCACTTAACGCTAATACCCTTGGGAAAGGTATGAATCCTACTTTCCCTCCAGCTATGGGTAAATAATAGGACAGACTGGGTTCTTTAACCTTGGTTAGGCAACCGGTATAGGAGAAGGAAAACTCTGAATTCAAACCTGCTGAACTCCGCTTAAGAAATTGACATTTTGTCATATCCAGCTCGTGCGGAGGGGATGGTAAATATATATACTGTCAGATTTGATTCCATTTTTGTTATACTTTCATACTATCTACAGAAAAACAAAACTTTGGATTAACCTTTCGTCATTAGAAGTTCATTTCGATATGTGAAACCCGCAGTTCCACGGATTTATTGACCATATATTTTCTGGATCCCGCCATGTTTTTTGCTTGATTCTATTGCGGACTCCAATTCACACTCTGTTTCGTGGCTGGATTATTTTTGAATAGCTTTATTTATACACCTTTATCTTTTATACACCTTTACTTTTCAAACTTTCTCGAGTTTTTCACATTGTTTTTTGAGACTTTTAGGTTTATAAATAAAATTGACATTACTTTGAAACCAAAATACGTTGATTATCCAAATTTTTAAAAGGCATTCCAGCCCAGTACGTGAGCGTTAGTTGAACCTCTCGTTTCAAACCTTAGATTTCCCTTTCTTTCATTCAAAAACATGTGCTCAGAAAATGATTAGTGTTTATACAATGATTTTTACAAATGCTTTCATTTATATATATATATATATATATATATATATATATATATATATATATATATATATATATTACTACCAGAGCAGATAGAGAAAAGTAGGCATATTCAGTCTATCTCAAAACTTTGAGAAAGAGGGATAACCCTAGAAATATTGGTAAATAAAAAATATTAAGAACACAATTTTCAACATTTTGTTTCTGATCTTCTTTTCTCATGCTTCTAAAACAATTCAGAAAATTCCACTAATATAAGATACATAACTTCCGTTTTTGTTTATCGTATGTGCGTATACATTTGTGTTTGTATAAGAAGATTCATATATATATATATATATATATTATATAATATATATATATATATATATATATAGCTGGAGGGGAGTAGTTGGATGCGTACCTTTTCCAAGGTATTAGCGCTATGTAAAATGCAGACAGCCCCGTTCAGAATTTGAACACGGGTTGACAAGTCCGAGTTTATAAATATATGCTAATATCCGGAATATTGTTCCTATGAATGAATTAGTTTAATAAAATAATTGTCCATTTTTTTTATATGGGGAAAATTTAAATAAAACAGGATCTATTTGTATTAAGATTCAAGTTGTGTTTTTTTTAAGTACACTAAAACTTAAAATTTGTATTTAACGAATTTTGTATATATACATTATTAATGTACATTTTTACGTGAAACTTTTAGTAACACCATATACATTTCCTTTCCAAGTTATGTAGATTTACGTAAAATAAAATAGAAAAATTGATGATTAATAATTATGTTTCTGAAACCATAAAAGGTCGCACTTAGAGAGTTGAACTTGCTTACTGTCTCAATCGTTTAAAAGCTGCCCTCTAAACACAAATTATAACGATTATTCTCTTTTGAAGAAAGAAAAAAAAACTTTCAAAAAGCACTTATCGTACAGAGTATCTTTCAAACGACTTTTTGTCCTGAAGGGTAAGATGATTTGGGTTTTTTGTTTTTTTGTTTTTTTTACAGAGATGATTTTGGTGTAAACTTTTCTTCACTCACTCTGTACTGATTAAAAATAAGTAAGTCTTCAATCTTATGTTCTCATCGTTTGACTTCTCCCCCTTGCTCTACCCCCTTGGCTTCCTCCCACATTGCTCGTACCTCTTGGCTTCACCTACATTGCTCTCCCCTCTTTGCATCCCTCTCATTGCTCTCCTCTCTTTGCATCCCCCACATTACTCTCCCCTCTTGGCTTCTACCCCTTGGTCACCCCCTCTTTGCTTCTTCAACGTTGCGCTCCCCTACACCTTTCACCTCATTTCACCCCCCTTTTGGTTTCTCTTCCTTGCTCCCCTCTCTTTTATTCCCCATATTTGCTTTCAACTCATTAGTTCTACTCCTTGCTCCCCCTTCTTTATTCCCCTACTTGCTCTCCCTCGCTTGATATAGTAATATTGCACTCCCCTTGTCTTATATTCCTTGCTCTTATCACTTTGCTTATACTACCTTGCTTTTCCCACTTGGCACCTATCCCTTGCTCTCCATTTTTACCACCCCTACCTTGCTTTTCCCTCTTAGATCCTTCTCTTCCTAGCTCAACCCACTTTGCTTACCCACCTTTTACTTCCCTATCGGCTTCTCCTCCTTGTTCTACTCTCTTTGCTTCCCCCACATTTCTCTCTCCTTTTTGCTTTCCTCTCTTGCATCTTCCTCCTCTTCTTCCTACTTTCTCTCCTCTCTTTGATTCCCTCACCTTGTTCTCTGCTCTTTGCCTCCCATACATTGCTCTTCTTTCGAATCCCTTTCTCTTCCTTGCTCTCTCTGCCTTGCTTCCTCATCTTACTCTTCTCAAACAGCTACTCGTCCTTACTCTCCCCATCTTGCTTCCTCACCTTGCTCTTCCCAATCAGCTTATCTTTGCTCTCTTCGCCTTGCTCTTCCCAATCACCTTCTCCTCCTTGCTCTCCTCACCTTGCTCTCCTCAGTCAGCTCCTCGTCTTTACTCTACCCATCTTGCTTCCTCACTTTGCTCTTCTCAATCAGCTTCTCATCCTTGCTCTCCTCACCTTGCTCTTCCCAATCAGTTTCTCATCTTTGCTCTCTTCACCTTGGTCTTCCAAATCAGCTTATCCTCTTTGCTCTCCTCACCTTGCTCTTCCCAATCAGCTTATCTTTGCTCTCTTCGCCTTGCTCTTCCCAATCACCTTCTCCTCCTTGCTCTCCTCACCTTGCTCTCCTCAGTCAGCTCCTCGGCCTTACTCTCCCCATCTTCCTTCCTCACTTTGCTCTTCTCAATCAGCTTCTCATCCTTGCTCTCCTCACCTTGCTCTTCTCAATCAGCTTCTCCTTCTTACGCTCCTCCCCTTGCCCTTCTCAATCAGCTTCTCATCCTTGTTCTCCTCACCTTGCTCTTCTCAATCAGCTCCTCGTCCTTACTCTCCCCATCTTGCTCTTCTCAATCAGCTTCTCCTTCTTACTCTCTTCACCTTGCTCTTCCCAATCAGCTTCTCATCCTTGCTCTCCACACTTTGCTTCCTCACCTTACTCCTTCTTATTGGCTTCTCCTTGTTCTCCTCTTTTTGTTTCCCCCTATCTTTGATCCCCTTACCTTGCTCTTCCCATCGACTTCTTGCTCTTCTATCTTTGGTTCCTCCACCTTGCTCGCTCCTCTTTGCTTTTCTGACCTTGCTCCCCTCTTTTTGCTTTCTTCGTTCTGCTCTCTCCTCTTTTCCTCTTCCACATGTTCTCTCCTATTTGTTGTCATCCTTCAGTCTACTAAAGACGATGGCGAGGTGTCCACTTTTTTCTGCAACTGCGTGAGTGGCTGAACAGACCAATTTTTGAATGGCAATCTCTGGTACAGTGACTGCAAACAAACAAACAGTGATTCTTGCTGGAGTTGATGTTGTCACTCCTTCCTTTTGGCTCTCTTTTCTGTGGCGGATTTTTTCCTCTCTTTTTCACTCCTTTTCATTCCTTGTTTGACGAAGAGGCGCCATGTTGCACGGTCTTTGGCACAAGCCTCCCATGTGTTGGTATCGATGTGGCATGTCTTCATGTTTCTCTTGCAGACATCTTTAAAGCGCAGGCGTGGTCTTCCTACCGGTCGGGTGCCTTCTACTAATTCGCCATACAGTAGGTCTTTGGGGATGCGGCCTTTGTCCATCCTCCTGACGTAACCAAGTCAACGCAGGCGTCTCTCGCAGATGATGGCGGACATGTTCATTTTTGCTCGTTTCAGCACTTCTCTGTTGGGCACTTTGTCCTGCCATCGTATGCGTAGGAAGCGGCGTAGGCATCTGATGTGGAAATTTCCCAGTTTTTCTCTCCTGTTTATCTCATAGATAACAGAATTGAAGAACAGAGTTCAAATAACAGCTCTATATTTTTATATTGATTTCATTATTTTCTGAAAATTTCAGATTTAAATAAGAATAAAATGCGCCCAGACAGCTGGGACTGTAGAATACGTATAAATTGCATTAGATTACGGAAACTTCCGAAGTAAGTAAAAAAAGTAAAGAGGTCAGGGTGGCCTAAAGTCGGTATCAGCCAATCAGCGAGAGTGTCTATCCCCTTTTCACTAGCGCTAGACCAAGGAGATTGGGGTTTTTTTTGCATATGAGGTGGAGCGCCACACATACCATCAGCTCCTTACTTTACTGCACAGATCCCTGTACTACTCATACGCTGAGTTGGCGAGGGCCAGTATCGAACTAGGAACTTTGTGGCTTCTAGCCGAACGCTCTACCGACTGAGCTAAGCCTAATCCTAACACTGACCATAACCCTAACACTGACCATAACCCTAACACTGACCATAATCCTAGCCCTACCGTCTCAAAAGCTTCGGGTATTTCCCTTAAATATAATGAAATATAATACTTTTCATACGTAATCATTAGAATTATATTTTACCTATGAATAGCATTGGATCAAATTCCTGTAGTACAATAATCCTAACCCTACAATAACACTAACCCTAATACTTACTCTAAGCCAAATCCTAGCATCTTAAAGGTTCCATGAAATTTAATGAAATATAATGCTTTTTATACGCAATCTAATGATAGTCTCTCTTGTGCGCTATTCTGCATTAATACAAATACTTTTTATACGTAAGCTAATGGAATCATTTCTTGCGTATTCTTCTGCGTTAGCACCAATGCTTTTAAACGTGATCTAATGATGTTATCTCTTGCGTGTTCTTCTGCGTTAGTACCAATGCTTTTTATACGTAATCTAATGATATTATCTCTTGCGCGCTAATCTGCATAAGCATTAATGCTTTTAAACGTAACCTTATTATATTATCTCTTGCGCGATCTTCTGCATTAGTACCAATGCTTTTTATACGTAATCTAATGATATTATTTCTTGCGTGTTCTTCTGCGTTAGTACCAATGCTTTTTATAGGTAATCTAATGATATTATCTCTTGCGCGCTATTCTACGTTAGTTCCAATACTTTTATACGTAATCTAATGATATTATCTCTTGCGCGCTATTCTGCATTAGTACCAATGCTTTTTATACGTAATTTAATATTATCCCTTGCGTGTTCTTCTGCGTTAGTACCAAGGCTTTTTATACGTAATCTAATGATATTATCTTTTGCGCGTTCTCATGCATTATTGCTATGAAATCTAATGCTTTTTATAGGTATTCTAATGATATTGTCTTTTGCGCTCTATTCTGCAGCGGTACCAGTTTTTTTACAACTTTAAAAAAAAAAACATTCCAGTAAGCCCCAAACTTTTTCTCTTCACTAGTTCTGTGCTGTAGATTACGAATTAGTCGAGGTGACGTTTCTCTAAGCAAGTGGGGGCGGAGAATTCTCTCGATTACATCTAAAAAAAAAAAAAACCGGACCTAATGAAGGCTTCCAATTAAGAGATTGAACTCTTCCAAATACAGCTGGGGTCGCGGGTCGAAAGCAGACATTATTAATCATCCTAATCTTTATCTTTTCTGGCTGTTCGCGTGCAAGGTCAGAGTCTCTAAAGACACCAACATAGATGGTTTAGCAACGTAGAGATCACTTGAAAAGAAGATTTGCGGACCAAGGAGCTAATATGACACCCGTTATTGTATCAAAAATGGAATAGGGTAGAAAGCTGGCACCAAAGACGAAAAAATCGATTCACAAAGCAGGTGAAAGAAATGATTCTCGAAAAAAAAAACCACATTTGTAAGTAAAAAGGCGATACTCTGCAAAGAGACACAAGTATATATATATATATATATATATATATATATATATATATATATATATATATATATATATATATATAATATTATCGGATAATATGTGCTTAATTGAAGTCATACCTAATTTGAAAATTAATTAGTTGATAATTAATGAATTAGGCGAATATATCTGTTCAGATGTAAGGCGTAAACAAATCGAGAAAAAGTCGCCTAATTCATTAATTATCAACTGACTTTTTCTCGATTTGTTTACGCCTTACATTTGAACAGATATATTTGCCTAATTCATTAATTATCAACTAAGTAATTTTTAAATTAGGCATGATATCAATTAAGCACATATGCTCCCAAAAATTGTCGGCTATCGCCATCTCAAACAAACTTTTTACGTACTCTCATTCATAATATATATATATATATATATATATATATATATATAGGAAGAAAAATTGGAAGTAAATCCGATAATATGTAATATTAAAAATTGAAAAAACACGTTTCATTAATGAATGATGTTTAAGAAGCCTACGCTGTTTGACAAGCATATGCTGCAACGAAAGCTCTGATGAAGCTTTCTTAAAACAGACCTAAACACTGCAGCATAGGCTTATTAAACATCATTCGTTAATGAAACTTGTATTTTTTCAATTTTTATAATATTACACACACACACACACACACACACACACATATATATATATATATATATATATATATATATATATAATATATATAAATATATATATATACATCTTATTTTTTACTTCTAATCCCTACCGGTGTGGAAAAAAACAGGTATTTCTTCTTTTCAAAATAAAAAAAAATTCAAACTGACATCTGGCGAAAAAAAATTAATAGAAAAAAAGACCGGCACATTCGTACTATCTGAAAATACCATATATATATATATATATAATATATATATATATATATATATATATAAAGAAAAAGTGGAAGTAAATCGGACGACATGTAATATATATATATATATATATATATATATATATATATATATATATATATATATATATATATATATATAGATAGATAGATAGATAGATAGATAGATAGATCGAATAAATCCGACTGTATGATAAAAAGATATAGAAAAACGAATATTAAATATTATGCTGACATATATTTCAACCTGGGATTGATAATAAAAAGTATCGAGATTGAAGCTGTGTTTACCAAAATAGAAATGAACAATGGATAGGAAAATTAACGTTCCATTCATTCTTCATTTCTATCTTGGTAAATACAGGTTTAAAATCTGTACTTTTTGACACATCTTGTATTCGGAAAAAGAAATTAACGTTACATTTATTGTTCATTCCTACCTTGATAAATACAACTTCAATCTTGATACTTTGTTGACACACTTTTATAAAAACACTTGTATGACCCTAATGATTCAATAAAGTAGAAGAAGCTAAGGTCAAATCTCCAGCGAAATATACTACACATTTCTGTCTGAGTTTTGTTCTTTCATTCCTTATTTTACCATATATATATATATATATATATATATATATATATATAGAGAGAGAGAGAGAGAGAGAGAGAGAGAGATAGATAGATAGATAGATAGATAGATAGAATCGAGGAGACTAAAGTAGATAAATAGGTAGATATGTTTGGTTTGATTTCTTTGTTTAATGGCATATCAACCTTCGTGGGGTTATGAAAGGTTCATGACTTTCCTAAGTGCATTAGACCGAACCTTATAGCATAAGTGGAGGTCGAACTCGCTCAATACGATATCGTAATCCAGTACGTTAGCAACTACCCAACAAATATTCCCCCTCCTTATTGTTGTTTGAAAAGGGGAATAGGATGTAACAGAATTAGGTGATAAACCCATTGTTCCCGCGAAAGAAATTGACAAAGACAAAAACTAAATAAAACCCCAACGTTTATTTTTCCGATGTTGCATTTTTCTATTGTCCTCTCATATAGGAAATGGAAAACACGGAATCCAAACCAGCTTTATTTCCGCCTTTGATAATAAAAAAAATGACCTTCAATAACATCCTGCTCACATTGGACATGTTGGATAAAAACGTAAATACCAGCTACTCACAAGACTAAAGTGACATTTTACATATTGAAGTATTCGCAATAGCTCTTAAGTAAACATATTAAACGTTAGTAATTTGTACGAAAAAGACGCACATAACTACACGATCTCACAAGATGTAAGCGACATTATTCAATATCAATGAAATTAATGTACTTTTTGTTTTTCTGAATTTTTGAGATGAGGCTTGATAATGAGTATTATTTGTATTATTCGGACTATAGTCCTCATATTCATAGTTATCTGTTCAACGTTTCGGCCGATGTGCCCTCCGGCCTTCTTCAAGTATTTCTTGTCGGACTCGGAAGCCTTCTCGAACTCGGGAACCTCCTTTTCTAACCCAGGACCCTTCGTGTCGTAATCGGGAGCCACCAAGGATCTTTGAACACAAACCTTTATTCAATCCATGGGGGTATCTGGTATACAGGTGTTAAGCTGTGTTAATCATTATTCTATGTTACTCTCACCCTTGACCAGGATTGAACCTGCAGTTTAGAGATAACTGTCACTTAGACCTGTCTTAACCAAACACCTGTATCCAATGCGCTATGTGTCAAAAATCAGAGAAATATCAAACGTGATAATAATTAGTTATACTGTGATATATCCACAGGTCCTGCTAGTAAATATAAAAATGCAAAAATATTTAAAAAATTGTAATTTTTTTTCATCTTAGATTTTCATTTTCATTTTCTTTTTTTTTCTGTTAATGTTTCATCATCTTTTGATTTCTATGCACAGATAAATCTACGAGGGTGATTCAAAAAGTAATGCCATTTTGTTTAGAATAGGTATAATTACCAAACAACAGGAACATGTATCATATATCAAAAATGAAGCTAGTCTTCTGTTAATCACATCCCTACTTCTGTATATATATATATATTATATATATATATATATATATATATATATATATATATACTAAGGGGAATCAAAAAGTATTCCATTTTGTTTAGGACAAGTATAATTACCAACACAGGAACATGTATTCTACATCAAAATGAATCTAGTCCTCTGTCGACCACATACCTACTATATATATACTAGGGTGAGTCAAAAAGTAATGCCATTTTGTTTAGAACAGGTATAATTACCAATACAGGAACACATACATAAAAAGGAAGCTGTTCATCTGTTGATCACATCCCTACTTCTGTATATATATATATATATATATATATATATATATATATATATATATATATGCGTATGAAAAGATGGAATGAAAACATCACACAATGCTGTTAAAGAGAAAACAATTTATAATATAATCATAGCTGATATTGATCAATATTTCGATTTTACAAAAATCATCATCAGAGCTCATTTACTCCGTGGTGTTTGGGGATGCCCACATTGGTGAATAATGTAACACCTTTCGTTCTTTTTTGCAAAATGAAGTTTTTTTGGGTTTTTGAACTGATTTGACATTTTTCTCCGACCCAAACACCACGGAGTAAATGAGCTCTGATGATGATTTTTGTAAAATCGAAATATTGATCAATATCAGCTATGATTATATTATAAATTGTTTTCTCTTTAACACCATTGTGTGGTGTTTTCATTCCCCCTTTTCATACTCATACTGTCGAATTCATTTCCTTTCTTTTAACTTATATATATATATATATATATACATATATACATATATATATATAATATATATATATATATATATATAACTAGGGTGTGTCAAAAAGTAATACTATTTTGTTTAGGACATGTATGATTACCAACACAGGAACATATATCATACATCAAAATGAAACTGGTCTTCTGTCGGTCACATCCCTACTTCTCCACATAGTCAGCGTTTCTCGCAATAGCAATGTTCAATCTTTAAAGGAGAGCATTTATCCCTGACCCGTAAAATTCTGTTGATTGATCTTTGGGTGAGTTCTTCATTAAATATTTCACTTCCTCGTCACTGGAATAATATATACCTCACTTCGGCACTATGAAAGAGAGTTTGAGAGGCAAACATTATTCCAGTGACGACGAAGTAAAATCTGTTTTTAAGAAGTGGCTCAAAGAACAGTCAACATAATTTTACCGGGCAGAGATACATGCTCACATTCGAAGGTGGAACATTGCTATTGAGAGAAACGGTGACTATGTGAAGAAGGGGTGATTTTATCCACAGAGGACCAACTTCATTTTGATGTATGATACATATTCCTGTTTTGGTAATCATACCTGTCATGGTACCTATCTGCTCCTAAATAAAATGGTATTACTTTTTTACTCACACTCGCATATCAAATTTTCTTCATATCTAATAGATTAGTACTATTCCTTGTTTTGTAGAAAACTTTGTATTCTAATATCTAATATGAGTCGGTTTGGCTAAGACGTTAGAGCACCCACTATGGAATCGTAACGTTCTGAGTTCGATACCAATCCCTGCCAAACAGCGCATGAGTAGTACTGATTGGGTTAACTGATCTGTAAGAAGAAAAAAGCACACAGCTACACGATCTCACAAGATGTAACGACATTATCTAATATCAAGGAAACTAATGTAGTTTTTGTTTCTCTGAATTTTTGCGAATGAGGCTTGATAATTAGTATTATTCGGACTATTGTCCACATCTGCATTATCATTTGTACAACGTTTCGGGCGATGTGCTCTGTGGCCTTCTTCAGGTATTTTTTGTCGGACTCGGAACCGTTCTCGGTAATCGGAATCTTCCTTGTCGTAATCGGGAGCCATACTATGTAGAAGCAAGCAAAAAACGAAAGAAGAAGAGAGAGAAAGAAGAGAGAAGAAAGAAGGAAGGAAGCAAAGAAAAGAGCATTGAAGAGTTATGAAGAAAAGCTGTTATTAGAAGAAGAAGAAGAAAGAGAAGTATGTGAAGAAGAAGAAAAGAAGAAGAAAGTAGAAAGAAGAAGAGTATGAGAAAGAGAAGAAGAAGAAAGAAGAAGATAGAATAGAAGAAGAAGAAGAGAAGAAGAAGAAGAGAAGAAAAGAGCAAAGAAGAGTATTAGAGAAGAAAGGTAAATGTATAGAAAGAAGAAGAAGAAGGAAGAAGAAGTATGTGGAGAAGAAGAGAAGAAGAAGAAGAAGAAGAAGAAGATATGATGAAAAGAAGAAGAAGAAGAAGAAGAAGAAGAAGAAGAAGAATCTTGGTTCGAGACGATAGAACCAGTGAATAAGAACATTCAGATCTTCAATATAGACTAACAAATCGCCTCTATAAGAAAGACTCGCACCGATTACACCATTATCTATAACCAAGTAAAGATAAACCTTTTTCCATTTGACTAGTGTGATAACAATGTAATGCATAAAATGTTATATAACGTGTTTTTTATTTATTATTCTTCTTCTTTCTTACTCGTCGAGCGTTAAAGTAGGTCGTTTTTAGAGCTGGACGATGCTCGCAGGGTTTTACGAAAAGAAGTCTAGAGTGTGCTTTACGTGGACATTCTCGAGGCAATGAAAAAAAAAAAGAAAAACATCTACTTTTCTTCGAGTCTTTTTTTCTTTCGTTCCGCGAGGACTACCTTGCGTGACCATAAATAATAAACTCTTACTAAATACTCTTGGGGTCACAATCATGGAGGCGCATGTGGTGCAATGGTTTTCAATGGAATAGAAGCACACGAACATTGGACTTTCCGGTAAAATCTTTCCAATGAGAGACGAGACAGAAAGCATTTAAGATCGTTTGCAACTGTCCTCAAACCAAAAACTGGCTAACTTTCTGCGTCAAGACCTATTTTTGGATTACCAACTAAACCCTTGGACTTATATTATTACAAGGAACCTACAGACTAGGATTAACCAACTAGATTGTGAACAGCAGAACAACTGACCCCCTACATTGGCAACTAGGATTTTAACACACATAGAGCTAATACCTTAGGGAAAACTATGTTGAATTATTTGATATAAGGCATGGGGCAAATGGTCACTCCTAAATATAGACTCGTTGACTACCACGTGACCTGGGTAGATTACTATTGTCCAATCACTGCACTGCTGCTGCTGCTTGCTGTATTTAAGAAGCACCATTCTAAACTTATGTCATTGACACTTGGATTCTCTTGGACGTAGGACTTACAAAGAATACTCTAAAACCGGATTCTTATGGCTTGCTTACTTACTTATTACATCTGGAACTAAGGATGCCGACCAGATACTTAACAAACTATGCATCCAGTTATTCTCACTACAGCTAGGATAAATAGTAGTGCAGACTGGCTCTTTAATCTGGGTATATTGTAGAAAGATCTGCTTTTATATCACACTTTTGTAGAACAGTTTGTAAAATGCCGGTGGATTATTTGTATTTTTAAAAACTTTATAATGATCATTTGTTTGCACAATCATAGGTATTGAGTTATTATAGTTATATAGTTATTAATTATATGTTATAGTTATAGTTATATATAGTTATTATATTATTATAGCTATATAGCTATAGTTATATTAGATTAGTTATAGCGTTTATATATAGTTATTATTAGTTATTATAGTTATTTTGGCTATATAGCTATAGTTATATTATATTAGATTAGTTATAGTGTTATAGTTATAGTTATATTATAATTATTATAGTTATTATAGCATTAGTTATATTATATTATATTAGTTATAGTGTTATAGTTATAGTTATAGTTATATTATAATTATTATAGTTATTATAGTTTATAGCATATAGCTATTAGATATATTATATTGATTAGTTATGTTATAGTTATATAATAGTTATTATAGTTATTATAGCTATATAGCTATTGTTATATCATATTAGATTAGTTATAGGTTATAGTTATAGTTTATATTATAGTTATTATAGCTATATAGGATAAATAGTAGTACAGACTGGGCTCTTTAAAGAATCTGGTTTTGTTATCATATTTTTGTAGAACAGTTTGTAAAATGCCGGTGGAGTATTTATATTTTTTTTAAAAACTTTATAATGATCATTTGTTTGCACAGTCATAGGGTATTGAGTATTCCTGAGTAATACAAATAATGTGCATACAGTTACATGGTTTCAAGTATTCCTTCCAATATTCATAACTTTTAAACAGAATATTTGATTTGTAGATTGGACCTTAACATGTCCTTGCACTCCAGATCAGAGTGGACATGGGTGTAATGACAATAAAGTGGTGACTTTACCCTTATGAGGTTACAAGAGTTTGGTCTACGAGAAAGAAAACCATGAATTCAGACAATTGAACACGCTAGTCAGTAGTAATCGATATGATAGATTAGCTTGCTAACCATTACACTACGATGTGACACCCCAGATATCTGTATATATAAGGGTAAGTAACTGCCTACCCTGTCTAAACATATAAAGTTAATCCTTATGAAAAATTTGTATTTTTTGGATATTTGGACAGTTGTCCTCAACTGTATTATCTAATTATCAAAATTTCGGCCAAAAAGCCATCCGGCCTTCTTTAGGTATTTCTTGTCGAAACGGAACTTGGAAACCTTCTCTTCGAACTCTGGAACCTTCTTATCGAACTCGGGAGCCTTCATGTCTTAATTGGAACTTTGACTCGCGAGTTCGACAAGAAGTTCCCGAGTTCAAAGAGAAGATCCCGAGTTCGAGAAAGTTCCAGAATCCGACAAGAAATACCTGAAGAAAACCGATTGACACATCGTCCGAAACGTTGTGTAGTTAACAATAAAGTGAAGACAATAGTCCGAAAATACAATAATTACAAGCCTTGTCTAAAAATTCAGAGAAATAGCATTATGAAAAAGTTGAATCTTTGTAATTTTTTTCAGTTTGGAACAAAATTCAATATTTAATTCAGTTAATGGTTTTGGCTGGTATAATTCGCCCTTTGACTTTCAACATCAATAAAACAAGAATGAGCGTCACGGGTTCTAGCCAACGTGCCGTGTTTATGATAATAAACTATATAAAAGCAGATTCGGACAATAGCATCATTCAACCTCGAATATATATATATATATATATATATATATATATATATATATATATATATATATATATGGTGGACTCTGCTATCTGCGAACGGTAGATGAGGGTCAGCAGGAGAGTGATTTGTTCCTCCCATGTTGTGCAGCTATCAGAAGAACATTTTTGTTTTCTTGAGTGTGATAGCAGCCCAGCCTTGCCGCGAGCTATGAAGCCACACTGACAGATTGAATTTCCTAAACGTGTGAGTCGTTTTTGTTTAAAGTAAGACGGAACTGATCTCGATGTTTCAGTCTATTTACTTCAAAGCTCTTTATATCTAGCGAAACATGTCTTACGCCATTCTTTCCGATTTGGTGCTAGATTTTCCCAAGCACTCAGGTTAATATTGAGGTTTCAAAATAGTCTTCAATATATATATATATATATATATATATTATATAATATATATATATATATATATATATATATATATATATATAACTGTTACTGATACATTAGTAGATAAATTTGTTTCGAGCTTTTCAATCATTTCAAAACTGAAGAACAAATGAATAAAATTCAATCCAGACAACACAGACAAGTAAAATTATACCCCCCTAAAAAATGATCAAATGGTGTTTGTGTGTGTGTAAGATAAATAGATAAAGGTAGATAGATAGATAGATAGATAGAGAGAATAGAGAGAGAGAGAGAGAGAGAGAGAGAGAGAGTGTGTGTGTGTGTGTGTGTGTGTGTGTGTGTGAGAGAGAGAGAGAGAGAGAGAAGAGAGAGAGAGAGAGAGAGAGTCAAGGAAATCCGTGCTGTCAGCATTGATTACTATATATTATATATATATATATATATATATATATACCGGAACTTGCCTGAGAATTGAAAAAGCTGTGGAATATGAGGGTGAAACTGATACCAATTGTAGTTGGTCCCAATTAAATTGGAAAAAAATCTGGAGATCTGGAAATTAGAGGGAAAATTGAGACCGTCCAGACTACTGCACTGCTGCAATCGGCTAGAATACCAGAAGAGTCCTGGATACCTGAGAAGACTTGTTGTCACTCAGCCTTCAGTAAAATACCCTCAGCTAACACGATGTGAAAAACTCAAAAGCAGTGAAAATACTACTACTACTACTAATACTACTACTACTACTACTAATAATAATATCATAATATGCGAATTTAGCAAAACTAGCTCAAAGGGAGTACAAAACTAGACACAACTGGGTTGGGGAAAGTGATCCATAAGGAATTATGCACAAAATTAAATTTTGACCATACAACAAAATGGTATATGCATAAACCAGAATCTGTTCTTAAGAACGAAACGCATAAAATTCTCTGGGACTTTGAAATAAAAACGGATCACCTTATCCCAGCAAGAAGACCAGACCTAGTGTTGATTAACAAAAAAGAAAGAACTTGTCAACTGGTGGATTTTGCGTTGCAGCAGATCACAGAGTGAAGCTAAAGAAAATGAAAAAATGGACAAATACCTGGACCTTGGCAGAGAACTGAATAAGTTATGGAATATGAAGTCAAAGTTATACCAATTGTAGTTGGTGCACTTGGAACAGTCCCAAAAGGATTGGAAAAGGTTTGGAAAGTCTGGAAATCAGTGGAAGAATTGATACCATCTAGAACACTGCATTGCTGCAATCTGCCAGAATACTCAGAAGAACATGGAGACCTGAGGAAACTTGCTGTCACTCAGACTCCAGAGAAAGGCCATCAGTTAACACTGATGTGAAAACTCAAAAGAGTAAATAATAATAATTGTAATGGGGCCCTTGGAACAATCTCCAAGGGGTTGGAAAGGAGTCTGGATGAATTGAAAATCGGAGGAAGAATCGAGACCATCCAGACTACAGCATTATTGAGATCGGCTGGATACTCAGAAGAGTCCTGGAGACCTGAGGAGACTTGCTGTCACTCAGCCTCCAGTGAACCACCGGCTTCTGTGGGAGTGAAAAACTCGAAGAGTGAAATAATAATAATAATAATATAATAATAATAATAATAATAATAATAACTACTGCCCTATTTCTTTCTGCCCTTCACTTTAATGAACACGTGTTGTACTACAATGCTATCACGTGAGCAAAAACATCCAAAAATGACATTATTTCTTTGATATTGAATAATGTCACTTCCTTTTTATGAAATCCCGTGTTGTTGTGTAGTTTACCCAACCCATCCACAACAACAGGATGTGATGGAGGTCATTGTTTTTTAAAGTGGAGTCCAAGATATCAAAGAAAAAATGTCACAGTGGAAAAATAAACGTGGATTTTAAAGAATTTTTTGGTTGTATGAACAATGGGTTCGTCAGGTACTTCTGTTATATCTTATTCATATTCAAACGACTATATGAGAGGAGTCCCGTGGTGTGTGGGTAACGATTTTAGTAGCCATCCTATAGGCTTCAAGCGCCCAGCGGAGATCCTTTGTGTTAAGCAGAGCGAGATCCTTGGTAAAGAATCCTTTGGTTGTTCCTTTGTGCTCCTCAGTTCTTCGTCAATGGTTAAAATTGAACGTCTCTCAGTATCAGCGATTAAGTAGTTAACCAGCTACGTATTGCGGATGTTGTGTGTGCTGAGGCATAAACCACGTAGTCTATGAATTTAAATGGTGTATTGTAGCACTGTAACAATTATTTTGGTGATATGAGGTATATCACAAAAATATTCCAACATTTAAAATAGATAAAAAATGATGAAAAACATGTTTGAAATTTTTGATTACCCAACACGAATGAAGAAAAAATGTTTTTCGGCAATAAAATAACCCATGTGTTGATACGCCATAAAATCTAACAATTAACCAGCCAACAAACTTGATAAAACCATTTTTTTAAAAATGTACCAGAAATTGATTAAAAATAAGTGTCTTTCCTTCAGGATGGAGACAGAATGTTGATAAGTTTTAGTGGCCATTCTAAGTGTTGAATAGAAAAAATGCTTTATAAACGTGTTTAAAATTTTTTGAATACCCAACATGAATGAAGAAAACAAATATTTTCGGAATAAAATAACCCGAGGGTTGTTGATATGCCGTTAAATGCAACCAACCAGCCAGCCAGCCAACCAACCAACCAATTTGATAAGGTGCTTTCTTTCAGCATTTCAGTGGACATATTGTTTGATATTAAACCTATCTAAACAGTTTATCAGTCTAGTCGTTCAACTCTTTCTTTTTCAATTCAATTTTAATATCTAAACAATTACACCAGTTATAACAGTTCAAGAGAATGCCCGTTTCGTATATATATATATATATATATATATATATAATTATATATATAATATATATATATATATAATATTCCCTTGCGGGCAAGGGAGATAATTTGGAATTAAGGTTAAGGTTAATCAAAGGTTAAGGTTAATTAAAGGTCAATGTTAATTAAATGTTAAGGTTAATTAAAGTGTTAAGGTTAATTTAATGTTAAGGTTAATTAAGTGTTAAGTAATCAAAGGTAAGGTTAATTAAATGTTAAGGTTAATCAAGGTTAAGGTTAAGTAAATGTTAAGGTTCATTCAAAGTTAAGGATTTAAGGTTAAGTTCATCAAAGGTTAAGGTTAATTAATGTAAGGTTAATAATGTTAAGGTTCATCAAAGGTTTAGGTTTATTAAGTGTTAAGGTTAATTAAATGTTAAGGTATCAAAGGTTTAAGGTTAATTAAGTGTTAAGGTTAATTAATGTTAAGGTTTAATTAAATATTAAGGTTAATTAAGTGTCAAGGTTAATTAAGTCAAGGTTAATTTAAATGTTAAGGTTAATCAAAAGTAAGGTTAATTAATGTTAAGGTTAATTAAATGTTAAGGTTAATCATAAGGTTAAGTTAATTAAGTGTTAAGTTAATTAAATGTTAAGGTTAATCAAGGTTAAGGTAATTAAGTGTTAAGTTTAATTAAATATTAAGGTTAATTAAATGTTAAGGTTAATCAAAGTTTAAGTTAATTAAATGTTAAGGTTAATTAAATTTAAGATTAATTAAATGTAAGTTAATCAAAGGTTAAGGTTAATTAAATGTTTAAGGTTAATTAAATATTAAGATTAATTAAATGTTAAGGTTATCAAAGGTTAAGGGTAATTAAATATTAAGATTAATTAATGTTAAGGTTAATCAAATGTTAAGGTTAATTAAATGTTAAGGTTAATCAAGGTTAAGGTTAATTAAATGTTAAGGTTAATCAAAGGTTAAATATTAAGGTTAATTAAATGGTAAGGTTAATCAAAGGTTTAGGTAATTAAATATTAAGATTAATTAAATGTTAAGGTTAATCAAAGGTTAAGGTTAATTAAAATGTTAAGGTTAATGAGTGTTAAGGTAATCAAATGTTAGGTTAATCAAGTAAGGTTAATTAATATTAAGATTAATTAAATGTTAAGGTTAATAAATGTTAAGTTAATTAAATGTTAAGATTAATCAAAGGTTAAGGTAATTAAATGTTAGGTTAATCAAAGGTTAAGGTTAATTAAATGTTAAGGTTAATCAAGGTTAAGGTTAATTAAGTGTTAGGTTAATTGAGTGTTAAAGTTAATTAAATGTTAAGGTTAATCAAAGGTTAAATATTAAGGTTAATTAAATGTTAAGGTTAATCAAAGGTTTAGGTTAATTAAATATTAAGATTAATTAAATGTTAAGGTTAATCAAAGGTTAAGGTTAATAAATGTTAAGTTAATTAAATATTAAGATAATTAAATGTTAAGGTTAATCAAAGGTTAAAGTTAATTAAATGTTAAGATTAATCAAAGGTTAGGTTGATATACCATTCAATTATACACAATAAAAGAGTAATACTATTTAATGCCCTACTTCTTCTGCCCTGCACTTTAATTAACACGTATCACATTACAATGCTATCACGTGAACTAAAAGCCAAAAAAAAAAAAATAATTGACATATAATTTCCTTGATATTGAATAATGTCACTTCCTTCTTATAGATCCCTCAGTGTTGTGTTTGTGTTTACCCAACCCATCCGCAATGAACAGGATGTGATTGGAGGTCATTGTTTGTTCAAGGTGGAGTAAAGCTGGTATCAGTAAAGCCAGATTCACATCTCCCAGTTAAAGAAAGATTTTTTTGTAGTATGACACATGAGTTCTTCACGTATTCCTGTGTATCTTATTCATCTTTTCAAATTGACGTTTAATATCAATTAAATAAATAACCCTAGAAGGTTTGATATGCCATTTAATTATACCAAATAAAAGAACAATATTATTTACTGCCTACTTATCTGCCCTGGGCTTTGATTAACATGTGTCACATTACAATGCTATCACGTGAACTAAAAACCAAAAAAAAGTGACATTAGTTTCCTTAATATTGAATAATGTCACTTCCTTCTGATGAAATCCCATGTTGTTGTTTTTGTGTTTACCCAACGCATTCACAAGCGAACAGGATGCGATTGGAGGTCAATTCTTTGTGAAAGGCGGAATAAAGCTGGGTTACAATAAAGCCGATTCAGAGTTTCCATCTCCAACATGTCAAAATAAAAAAAATTGTCACAGGGGAAAAATAAACGTGGGATTTTTAAGATTTTTTGTGGTTGTATGAACAATGGGTTCGTCACCTATTTCTGTTATATCTTATTCATCTGTTCAAACAATAATAAACGAGAAGTCCCCGTGGTTTTTTAAAATGGCTAACGTGTTGGACTGCAACATCTAAGTAAGTGAGTTCGAACTCCAGTCTCGCTATAATAATATTTTCGGACTAATACCCTTGGGCAAGATATGAATCTCTTCATTTCCCAATAAGAAAAACTACACTAGATTGACCAATTGGACACATAGCATAGTGGATAAAGGAGCTAGATTTAAGACAGTTTTAAGTGACAGTTATCTCTAGACTTACAGGTTCAATCCTGGTCAGGGTAGCAGTAACATAGAATAATAATTAACACAGCTTAAACACCTGTACCCCAGCTATGGTTAGCGGAATGAGAACAGGATACCCCAGTTGATTGAATAAAGGGTTAGTGTTCAAAGTTCCGTGNAAGGTTTAGAGAGGACAAACATCGTCACGTATAAACACGCAGGGCAACACTCTCAGGTGCTAATATATATCTCTTTGGTTTAGCGCTAGTGAAAAGGGGATGGACTTTGGGAATACACTCAGGTGTACACCGGTTCATACGCGGTTGTCTGGCTTGATACATGAGTACACATATCCATTAGAAGTAACAAAATAAAGGAAGGGACACACTTCATGGAATGATACAGGAATAAACAATATTATAGTTACCGCTTCCGAGACATGAGACCTAGGGAATCAAGTACCCTATAAAACTGCCTTGTGATGTTATTTTTATACCTTGTATTATAGGTAGGGGTAGGATAGCCAAATAGGTTTAGAATATGAAATCTACCTATGTGGCCCTCGATAATTTGGCTTAAGAAACTATAAAGGAGAGCGGAAAATGTTTGAAATCCAGGCGCTTAAATACTGGTGCCCTAGCGGGCAATCATTCAAACAAAAGGGTCAGACAACTCCACCTAAGGCGAATAGAAAAAACTGCTACAACGGTTATTACTTATTCATTTTTCAAATTGACGTTTAATATCAATTATATTAAATAACCCTAGAAGGTTGATATGCATTCATTATATATACTCAAAATAAAAGAACTATAAAGGGCGGTTGATGTAGTGTGATGATTGTTTGATCCGTTGTGTGTGTGCCGCATGAAACTACTGTGTATGTTAAATATATGGAGAAACACTTAGTTTACATCAAGTAAATTATATAAGTATTTAGATTAACATGTGTTTCACACTTAATATTATTACATGGCTAATTTCAGAAATCACCACGTGTCTTTGAAACGACATAAACTTATATAAAAAGAGGATATTGACATTAATTCTAATTTATATGAAATAAAGATTGGTTCGAGTGGTCTATATCCTTTCTTAATGGGCACGATCAAAGATACAGTTTTAGTATAATTAAAATTTGATTATGGTGTTTTCACACAGCAAGTAGCAAACATTTGAACTTCCATTAATCCTCACACCAAAATGGATCACACACGGGAATGTTGGAATATTTCTCAAGAGTAGTAATACTCATTTAGTAGAGTTATATAAGCGACCAATGAATATATAGGCTGTTTATCATAGAGCTTCCCACACGCCCACGAACTTCCTAAGTTCCTTCTTCACGATCTTCCAACATGTCAAAATAGCGAAAAAAATCTAGGTCACACGGAGCTGAGAAAAGATTACCACATCGTGGGGGATCTTTAGAGTAAGGAATTTTTTATTTATTATTTGTTGTACATGGTCTATAACAAATGGGTTTCGGTCACTAAATTTCTGTTAATAATACTTATCATCTTTCAACCTAAATAATATTAATTTCGAGAGTATTGCATATCTTCTCTCTTTGGATTTTTTATTTTCTTTAAAATATATGTGTATATATGTCTGGGTTATTTTGAGTCTATCTTGGTGGTGCATTATTGCTTCATAGTTAAAGGCGTGGTGAGTGTATTGGAGGACACACACATTATCAAACACATTAAATTCGACACTCTGATCTTAATTCTCATTCTTCTGGTTCTAGACGGAGAGTATTTAAATTTTTAATCTCAACTCTCATTATCTGCGACACTTAAGTACACTTGAAACCTCTGGAAAATTTCACTCAAATTTACACTAATACACGAACGATTACTTAACAAAAACCTCTCTGATTGACGCGAGACAATTTGAATCTACCTCTATTTGTTGGGGCGTTACCACACAGCTTGGCGGCAGCTTTAACAGGTACAATGGTGAGCACTGAGGAGCAGTAGTACCTAATTACACTAGTAGGATTAAAGGATGTACTACAGAGCATATAATATTCAAAGCTCTTTGTAAAGTTAACCTAGTTTATCTTTCCTAGACTAAAACAGTCTCCTGAAATGAATGGTCAGCGGATAACAGGTAAGCACTTAGGAAAAATTCATATAGAAAATACTTAAACACACATACATACCATATGGTTAATTCGATCACCTCAGGCCATGGTGTTACCTGCTAAATATGGAACACGATTACCGTTATCATACTTGCAACAGTCCTCTTGGTTAAAAAAATGAGACGTTCAAATCGTCTTGAATGTAATGAATGCTAAAAATGTAAAATCTGATTAATCTGGCTGTCGCTTAATCGCCGATTTCTTGCTTTATTTCTTATTGTGTCGTCACCTCAGGCAATATAAATAATGGACTCATTCCGTTTTTATATAAAGAATAGAAGGGGAACAAAAAGGACATGCTAACACAGAAAAATATAGTAAGAAAGAAAAAAGAAAAAAGAAAAAAACAGTTGCGCCATCCCACACCCTATAGGAGAGGGGGTAAGCCGTGGGAAGTGATAACGCTACTACTGTTCCATCGAATATAAATGAAAAGATGAAAAGAGGAGAGAAGGACCAAGCAAAGTGGATTGGCACTACCGAAGAATACCGTTAAAAGAGCCGAGAGCAACAAGTTATCACTGAAGACATAGGGTTTAAGCTATAGATAATAATAGAAAAGTTGACATAGTCCGGAAATTAAATAACTAATATCTAAGGCTCATTTTTCAAAAATTTCAGAGAAACAAAAATTACAATTAATTTTCCTTGATAGTGAATAATGTCGTTACATCTTGTGAGATCGTGTAGTTGTGTACGGTTTTTTTTACTCTTCTTAAGATCAAGTTAGCCCAATCTGCTACTAACCATTGCGGCTGGTGTTTTCAGGGGGATTGATATCGAACTCAGAACGTTACGATTCCATAGTGGGTGCTCTACCGTCTTAGCCAAACCGACTCATATTAGATATTAGAATACAAAGTTTTCTACAAAACAAGGAATAGTACTAATCTATTAGATATGAAGAAAATTTGATATGTGAGTGTGAGTAAAAAAGTAATACCATTTTATTTAGGAGCAGATAGGTACCATGACAGGTATGATTACCAACACAGGAACAGGTATCATACATCAAAATGAAATTGGTCCTCTGTGGATAAAATCCCCCCTTCTTCACATAGTCACCGTTTCTCTCAATAGCAATGTTCCACCTTCGAATGTGAGCATGTATCTCTGCCCGGTAAAATTATGTTGACTGTTCTTTGAGCCACTTCTTAAAAACAGATTTTACTTCGTCGTCACTGGAATAATGTTTGCCTCTCAAACTCTCTTTCATAGTGCCGAAGTGAGGCATATATTATTCCAGTGACGAGGAAGTGAAGTATGTAATGAAGAACTCACCCAAAGATGAGTCAACAGAATTTTACGGGTCAGGGATAAATGCTCTCCTTTAAAGGTGGAACATTGTTATTGCGAGAAACGGTGACTATGTGGAGGACTAGGGATGTGACCGACAGAAGACCAGCTTCATTTTGATGTATGATATATGTTCCTGTGTTGGTAATCATATATGTCCTGAACAAAATAGTATTACTTTTTGACACACCCTAGTATATATATATATATATATATATATATATATATATATATATATATATATGTTATATATATATATATAATATAATATATATATATATATATATATATATATATATAGGTTAAAAGAAAGGAAATGAATTCGACAGTATGAGTATGAAAAGGTGGAATGAAAACATCACACAATGCTGTTAAAGAGAAAACAATTCATAATATAATCATAGCTGATATTGATCAATATTTCGATTTTACAAAAATCATCATCAGAGCTCATTTACTCCGTGGTGTTTGGGTCGGAGAAAAATGTCAAATCAGTTCAAAAACAAAAAACCTTCATTTTGCAAAAAAGAACGAAAGGTGTTACATTATTCACCAATGTGGGCATTCCCAAACACCACGGAGTAAATGAGCTCTGATGATGATTTTTGTAAAGTCGAAATATTGATCAATATCAGCTATGATTATATTATAAATTGTTTTCTCTTTAACAGCATTGTGTGATGTTTTCATTCCATCTTTTTCATACGCATATATATTATATATATATATATATATATATATATATATAATATATATAGTAGGGGATGTGATCAACAGATGAACAGCGTCCTTTTTATGTATGTGTTCCTGTTGGTAATTATACCTGTTCTAAACAAAATGGCATTACTTTTTTACTCACCCTAGTATATATATATAGTAGGTATGTGGTCGACAGAGGACTAGATTCATTTTGATGTAGAATACATATTCCTGTGCTCATAATTATACTTGTTCTAAGCAAAATGAAATTACTTTTTTGATTCCCCTTAGTATTATAATTATATATATATATATATATATATATATATATATATATATATATAAATAATAAAATAAAATTCGAAGGCAATACAATGCGTAAAAAATAAAGACAAAAAGATGTTTTATATGTCTAATCGATTTCAAAGCAAAGCTTTATCATCAGAGTGTATTTTCAGAAATGACGTGCTTATGTTTTTTTTTTATTTGTGTGGTTATAATTTCTCTTCTTATTTCCTTTTCCTCTCCTTTTTTTCCTCTCCTTTTTTTCCTCTCTTTCTTCTTCTCCTCCTTTATGAATGGGCGAATACAGAAGTAGGGATGTGATCGACAGAGGACTAGCTTCATTTTGATATATGATACATGTTCCTGAGTTGGTAATTATATCTATTCTAAACAAAATGGCATTACTTTTTGAATCACCCTCGTAGATTTATCTGTGTATAGAAATCAAAAGATGATGAAACATTAACAGAAAAAAAAGAAAATGAAATTGAAAATCTAAGATAAAAAAAATTACAAACTTTTAAATATTTTTGCATTTTTATATTTACTAGCAGGAACTGTGGATATATCACAGTATAACTAATTATTATCACGTTTGATATTTCTCTGATTTTTGACACATAGCGTATTGGATTCAGGCGTTTGGCTAAGACCGATCTAAGTGACAGTTATCTCTAAACTGCAGGTTCAATCCTGGTCAAGGGTGAGAGTAACATAGAATAATAATTAACACAGCTTAACACCTGTATACCAGATACCCCCATGGATTGAATAAAAGGTTGTGTTCAAAGATCCTTGGTGACTCCCGATTACGACACGAAGGATCCTGAGTTAGAAAAGAATGTTCCCGGGTTCGAGAAGGCTTCCGAGTCCGACAAGAAATACTTGAAGAAGGCCGGGGGACATATCGGCCGAAACGTTGTACAGATAACAATGAATATGAGGACAATAGTCCGAATAATACAAATAATACTAATTATCAAGCCTCATCTCAAAAATTCAGAAAAACAAAAAGTACCTTAATTTCAATTTGAATAATGTCACTTACATCTTGTGAGATCGTGTAGTTCTGTGCGTCTTTTTCGTACAGATCAATAACGTTTAATATGTTTACTTAAGAGCTATTGCGAATACTTCAATATGTAAAATGTCACTTTTGTCTTATGAGTAGCTGGTATTTACGTTTTTATCCAACATGTCCAATGTGAGCAGGATGTTATTGAAGGTCATTTTTTTATTATCAAAGGCGGAAATAAAGCTGGTTTGGATTCCGTGTTTTCCATTTCCTATATAAAATGACAATAGAAAAATGTTACATCGGAAAAATAAACGTAGGGGTTTTATTTAGTTTTTGTCTTTGTCAATTTCTTTCGCGGGAACAATGGGTTTATCACCTAATTCTGTTATATCCTATTCTCCTATGCAAACAACAATAAGGAGGGGGAGTCTTTGTGGGGTAGTGGCTAACGTACTGGATTACCATATCGTATTAAGCGAGTTCGACCTCCACTCATGCTATAATGTTCGGTCTAATGCACTTGGGAAAGCCATGAACATTTCATACCCCACGAAGGTTGATATGCCATCAAACAAAGAAATCAAACCAAACATATCTACCTATCTATCTGCTTTAGTCTTCCCGATCCCCCCACATCTCTCTCTCTCTCTCTATATATATATATATATATATATATATATATAATATATATTATATAATCTTTCTAATATATAATTAAAGATAATCTTTTTATTTATTTACTGATATATCTAATTAATCTAATATATTTTATTTTATTTTCCAACTGAAAAAAAAGCTAAGTATATAAATTCTTCTATTTGACAGTTTTTATTTTTATTTTGAATTAAAGATAGTTACAATGTAGCAATATTCACCGGAAGTTAACCAGACAAGATTATAAATATAAAAATTCAAACCCATTCTCAACAGATATTACAAAGGTAAGAGACGGATTTCATCTTCTCTAGTAACTTATAGAATAATTATATTAACTTGATGCTTCAAAGGAGTCTAATAATAGATGAGAAAAACTTGCTATCAGGGACCCCACTCTCAAAAAGTGTTTTGATACTTTTGAGAAGGGTCCCTTGGAAAGGATTTTTCATTTATCCCTCTTATTTCATTCATTTTAATTTCATCCATTCATTCATTTTACCATTTTTACCATTAATTTTTAACTATAATATATATATATATATATATATATATATATATATATATATATATATACAAGGTGTGTCAAAAAAGTATCAAGATAAGAATGAAACAATAAATGTAACGCTAATTTCTTTTTCCAAGGTGTGTCAAAAAGTACAGATTTTAAAGCTGTATTTACCAAGATAAAAATGAAGAATGAATGAAACGTTAATTTTCCCATTCATTGTTCATTTGTATCTTGGTAAACACAGCTTCAATCTCGATACTTTTTTTTATCTACCCCATAGGTTGAAACATATGTCAGCATAATATTTAATGTTAGTTTTTCTATATATTTTCATCATACAGTCGGATTTATTCCATTTATTATATCTATCTATCTATCTATCTATCTATCTATATATATATATATATATATATATATATACATATATATATATATATATATATATATATATTATATTATATTCTTATATATATATATATATATATATATATATATATATATATATATATATGTTATTTTCAGAAAGTACGAATGTGCTGGTCTTTTTCTTCTATTAATTTCTTTTCACCAGATGTCAGTTTTGAATTTTTTTTTATTTTGAAAAGATGAAATACCTGTTTTTTTTTCCACACGGGTAGGGTTTAGAAGTAAAAAAATATATATATATATATATATATATATATATATATATATATGCGTGTGTGTGTGTGTGTAATATTGTAAAAATTGAAGAAACACAAGTTTCATTAACGAATGATGTTTAATAAGCCTATGCTGCAATGTTTCGGTCTGTTTTAAGAAAGCTTCATCAGGCCTTTCGTTGCAGCGTAGGCTTATCAAACAGCGTAGGCTTATTAAACATCATTCGTTAATGAAACTTGTGTTTTTTTTTCAATTTTTAAATATTACATATTATCGGATTTACTTCCACTTTTTCTTCCTATATATTTATATATATATATATATATATATATATATATAATATATATATATATATATATATATATATATATGAGAGTACGCAAAAAGCTTGTTTGAGATGGCGATAGCGACAATTTTTGGGAGCATATGTGCTTAATTGATATCATGCCTAATTTAAAAATCACTTAGTTGATAATTAATGAATTAGGCGAATATATCTGTTCAAATGTAAGGCGTAAACAAATCGAGAAAAAAGTCAGTTGATTATTAATGAATTAGGCGACTTTTTCTCGATTTGTTTACGCCTTACATCTGAACAGGTATATTCGCCTAATTCATTAATTATCAACTAATTAATTTTCAAATTAGGTATGACTTCAATTATGCACATATTCTCCCGATATATATATATATATATATATATATACATAATATATATATAACACACACACACACACACAGATATATATATAATATATATATATATATATATATATATATATATATATATAACTTGTGTCTCTTTGCAGAGTATCGCCTTTTTACTTACAAATGTGGGTTTTTTCGAGAATCATTTCTTTCACCTGCTTTTGTGAATCGATTTTTTCGTCTTTGGTGCCAGCTTTCTACCCTATTCCATTTTTGATACAATAACGGGTGTCATATTAGCTCCTTGGTCCGCAAATCTTCTTTTCAAGTGATCTCTACGTTGCTAAACCATCTATGTTGGTGTCTTTAGAGACTCTGACCTTGCACGCGAACACAGCCAGAAAAGATAAAGATTAGGATGATTAATAATGTCTGCTTTCGACCCGCGACCCCAGCTGTATTTGGAAGAGTTCAATCTCTTAAATTGGAAGCCTTCATTAGGCCGGTTTTTTTTTTTTTTTTAGATGTAATCGGGAGAATTCTCCGCCCCCACTTGCTTAGAGAAACGTCACCTCGACTAATTCGTAATCTACAGCACAGAACTACTGAAGAGAAAAAGTTTGGGGCTTACTGGAATGTTTTTTTCAAAAGGTGTAAAAAAAACCTGGTACCACTGCAGAATAGCGCGCAAAAGACAATATCATTAGAATACCTATAAAAAGCATTAGATTTCATAGCAATAATGCATGAGAACGCGCAAGAGATACTATCATTAGATTACGTATAAAAAGCCTTGGTACTAACGCAGAGGAACACGCAAGAGATAATATTAGATTACGTATAAAAAAAAACATTGGTACTAATGCAGAATAGCGCGCAAGAGATAATATCATTAGATTACGTATAAAAAGTCTTGGTACTAACGTAGAATAAGGCGCAAGAGATAATATCATTAGATTACCTATAAAAAGCATTGGTACTAACGCAGAACACGCAATAAATAATATCATTAGATTACGTATAAAAAGCCTTGGTACTAACGTAGAATAGCGCGCAAGTGATAATATCATTAGATTACGTATAAAAAGCCTTGGTACTAACGCAGAAGAACACGCAAGAGATAATATTAGATTACGTATAAAAAGCATTGGTACTAATGCAGAATAGCGCGCAAGTGATAATATCATTAAATTACGCATAAAAAGCCTTGGTACTAAAGCAGAAGAACATGCAAGAGAGAATATTAGATTACGTATAAAAAGCATTGGTACTAATGCAGAAGATCGCGCAAGAGATAATATAATAAGGTTACGTTTAAAAGCATTAATGCTTATGCAGAATAGCGCGCAAGAGATAATATTAGATTACGTATAAAAATCATTGGTACTAACGCAGAAGAACACGCAAGAGAGAATATCATTAGATTACGTAAAAAAGCATTGGTACTAACGCAGAATAGCACGCAAGAGATAACATCATTAGATCACGTTTAAAAGCATTGGTGCTAACGCAGAAGAATATGCAAGAAATGATTCCATTAGCTTACGTATAAAAAGTATTTGTATTAATGCAGAATAGCGCACAAGAGAGACTATCATTAGATTGCGTATAAAAAGCATTATATTTCATTAAATTTCATGGAACCTTTAAGATGCTAGGATTTGGCTTAGAGTAAGTATTAGGGTTAGTGTTATTGTAGGGTTAGGGTTATGGTACTACAGGAATTTGATCCAATGCTATTCATAGGTAATATGTAATTCTAATGATTACGTATGAAAAGTATTATATTTCATTATATTTCATGGAAATACCCGAAGCTTTTGAGACGGTAGGGCTAGGGTTATGGTCAGTGTTAAGGTTATGGTCAGTGTTAGGATTAGGCTTAGCTCAGTCGGTAGAGCGTTCGGCTAGAAGCCACAAAGTTCCTAGTTCGATACCGGCCCTCGCCAACTCAGCGTATGAGTAGTACAGGGATCTGTGCGGTAAAGTAAGGAGCTGATGGTAGGTGTGGAGCTCCACCTCATACGTAAAAAAACAATCTCCTTGGTCTAGCGCTATTGAAAAGGGGATATACTCCCTCGCTGATTGGCTGATACCGACTTTAGGCCACCCTGACCTCTTTACTTTTTTTACTTACTTCGGAAGTTTCCGTAATCTAATGCAATTTATACGTATTCTACAGTCCCAGCTGTCTGGGCGCATTTTTATTCTTATTTAAATCTGAAATTTTCAGAAAATAATGAAATCAATATAAAAATATAGAGCTGTTATTTGAACTCTGTTCTTCAATTCTGTTATCTATGAGATAAACAGGAGAGAAAAACTGGAAATTTCCACATCAGATGCCTACGCCGCTTCCTACGCATACGCTGGCAGGACAAAGTGCCAACAGAGAAGTGCTGAAACGAGTAAAAATGAACATGTCCGCCATCATCTGCGAGAGACGCCTGCGTTGACTTGGTTACGTCAGGTTATGGACAAAGGCCGCATCCCCAAAGACCTACTGTATGGCGAATTAGTAGAAGGCTCCCGATCGGTAGGAAGACCCCGCCTGCGCTTTAAAGATGTCTGCAAGAGAACATGAAGACATGCCACATTGATACCAACACATGGGAGGCTTGTGCCAAAGACCGTGCAACATGGGCCTCTTCGTCAAACAAGGAATGAAAGGAGTGAAAAAAGAGGAAAAATCCGCCACAGAAAAGAGAGCCAAAAGGAAGGAGTGACAACATCAACTCCAGCAAGAAATCACTGTTTGTTTTTTGCAGTCACTGTACCAGAGATGCCATTTTCAAATTGGTCTGTTCAGCCACTCACGCAGTTGCAGAAAAAAGTGGACACCTCGCCATCGTCTTTAGTAGACTGAAAGATGACAACAAATAGGGAGAACATGTGGAAGAGGAAAAGAGGAGAGAGCAGAACGAGGAAAAAAAGAGGGGAGCAAGGTCAGAAAAACAAAGAGGAGCGAGCAAGGTGGAGATAGAAGAGCAAGAAGTCGATGGGAAAAGCAAGGTAAGGGGATCAAAGATAGGGGGAAACAAAAAGAGAAGAACAAGGAGAAACCGATAAGGAGGAGCAAGGCGAGGAAGCAAAGTGTGGAGAGCAAGGATGAGAAGCTGATTGAGAAGAGCAAGGTGAAGAGAGTAAGAGGAGAAGCTGATTGAGAAGAGCAAGATGGGAGAGTAAGGACGAGGAGCTGATTGAGAAGAGCAAGGTGAGGAGAGCAAGGATGAGAAGCTGATTGAGAAGAGCAAAGTGAGGAAGGAAGATGGGGAGAGTAAGACCGAGGAGCTGATTGAGAAGAACAAGGTGAGGAGAGCAAAGAGGATAAGCTGATTTGGAAAACCAAGGTGAAGAGCGCAAAGATGAGAAACTGATTGGGAAGAGCAAAGTGAGGAAGCAAGATGGGGAGAGTAAGGACGAGGAGCTGATTGAGAAGAAGCAAGGTGAGGAGAGAAAGGATGAGAAGCTGATTGGGAAGAGCAAGGTAAAGAGAGTAAGAAGGGGAAGCTGACTGAGAAGAGCAAGATGGGGAGAGTAAGGACGAGGAGCTGATTGAGAAGAAGCAAAGTGAGGAAGCAAGATGGGTAGAGTAAAGACGAGGAGCTGACTGAGGAGAGCAAGGTGAGGAGAGCAAGGAGAGAAGGTGATTGGGAAGAGCAAGGCGAAGAGAGCAAAGATAAGCTGATTGGGAAGAGCAAGGTGAGGAAGCAAGATGGGAGAGTAAGGACGAGTAGCTGTTTGAGAAGAGTAAATGAGGAAGCAAGGCGGAGAGAGCAAGGAAGAGAAAGGGATTCGAAAGAAGAGCAATGTATGGGAGGCAAAGAGCAGAGAACAAGGTGAGTGAATCAAAGAGAGGAGAGAAAGTAGGAAGAAGAGGAGGAAGATGCAAGAGAGGAAAGCAAAAAGAGAGAGAAATGTGGGGGAAGCAAAGATAGAACAAGAAGGAGAAGCCGATAGGGAAGTAAAAGGTGGGTAAGCAAAGTGGGTTGAGCTAGGAAGAGAAGGATCTAAGGGGGAAGAGCAAGGTAGGGGTGGTAAAAATGGAGAGCAAGGGATAGGTGCCAAGTGGGAAAAGCAAGGTAGTATAAGCAAAGTGATAAGAGCAAGGAATATAAGACAAGGGAGTGCAATATTACTATAACAAGCGAGGGAGAGCAAGTAGGGGAATAAAGAAGGGGGAGCAAGGAGTAGAACTAATGAGTTGAAAGCAAACATGGGGATGAAAAGAGAGGGGAGAAAGGAAGAGAAACCAAAAGGGGAGTGAAATGAGATGAAAGGTGTAGGGGAGCGCAACGTTGAGGAAGCAAAGAGGTGTCAAGGGGTAGAAGCCAAGAGGGGAGAGTAATGTGGGGGATGCAAAGAGAGGAGAGCAATGAGAGGGATGCAAAGAGGGGAGAAGCAATGTAGGTGAAGCCAAGAGGTACGAGCAATGTGGGAGGAAGCCAAGGGGTAGAGCAAGGGGAGAAGTCAAACGATGAGAACATAAGATTGAAGACTTATTTTCTTTTAATCAGTACAGAGTGAGTGAAGAAAAGTTTACACCAAAATCATCTCTGGAAAAAAAACAAAAAAACAAAAAACCCAAATCATCTTACCCTTCAGGACAAAAAGTCGTTTGAAAGATACTCTGTACGATAAGTGCTTTTTGAAAGATTTTTTTTCTTTCTTCAAAAGAGAATAATCGTTGTAATTTGTGTTTAGAGGGCAGCTTTTAAACGATTGAGACAGTAAGCAAGTTCAACTCTCTAAGTGCGACCTTTTATGGTTTCAGAAACATAATTATTAATCATCAAATTTTCTCTCTTATTTTATGTAAATCTACAAAACTTGGAAAGGAAATGTATATGGTGTTACTAAAAGTTTCACGTAAAAATGTACATTAATAATGTATATATACAAAGTTCGTTAAATACAAATTTTAAGTTTTAGTGTACTTAAAAAAAAACACAACTTGAATCTTAATACAAATAGATCCTGTTTTATTTAAATTTGCCCCATATAAAAAAATGGAAAATTATTTTATTAAACTAATTCATTCATAGGAACAATATTCTGGATCTTAGCATATATTTATAAACTCGGACTTGTCAACCCGTGTTCAAATTCTGAATGGGGCTGTCTGCATTTTACATAGCGCTAATACCGTTGGAAAAGGTACGCATCCAACTACTCCCCCTCCAGCTATATATATATATATATATATATATATATTGAATCTTCTTATACAAACACAAAATGTATACGCACATACGATAAACAAAAACGGAAGTTATGTATCTTATATTAGTGGAATTTTTGAATTGTTTTAGAAGCATGAGAAAAGAAGATCAGAAACAAAATGTTGAAAATTGTGTTCTTAATATTTTTTGTTTACCAATATTTCTAGGGTTATCCCTCTTTCTCAAAGTTTTGAGATAGACTGAATATGCCTACTTTTCTCTATCTGCTCTGGTAGTAATATATATATATATATATATATATATATATATATATATATATATATGAAAGCATTTGTAAAAATCATTGTATAAACACTAATCATTTTCTGAGCACATGTTTTTGAATGAAAGAAAGGGAAATCTAAGGTTTGAAACGAGAGGTTTCAACTAACGCTCACGTACTGGGCTGGAATGCCTTTTAAAAATTTGTATAATCAACGTATTTTGGTTTCAAAGTAGTGTCAATTTTATTCATAAACCTAAAAGTCTCAAAAACAATGTGAAAAACTCGAAGAAAGTTTGAAAAGTAAAGGTGTATAAAAGATAAAGGTGTATAAATAAAGCTATTCAAAATAATCCAGCCACCAAACAGAGTGTGAATTGGAGTCCGCAATAGAATCAAGCAAAAAACATGGCGGGATCCAGAAAATATACGGTCAATAAATCCGTGGAACTGCGGGTTTCACATATCGAAATGAACTTCTAATGACAAAAGGTTAATCCAAAGTTTTGTTTTTCTGTAGATAGTATGAAAGTATAAAAAAATGGAATCAAATCTGACAGTATATATATTTACCATCCCCTCCGCACGAGCTGGATATGGCACAATGTCAATTTCTTAATCGGAGTTCAGCAGGTTTGAATTCAGAGTTTTCCTTCTCCTATACCGGTTGCCTAACCAATGTTAAAGAACCCAGTCTGTCCTATTATTTACCCATAGCTGGAGGGAAAGTATGATTCATACCTTTCCCAAGGGTATTAGCGTTAAGTGAAATGCAACGTCCAGGATTTGAACTCGGGGTGAGGAGTCCATTTCCCATGACTTTAACCATTACACCACGCACTTCCTCCAACAGTATAAGGTATGGGTAAAGAAAAACAATAGTATATATTGTGCTAACAAGCGCAGGTTTCAACTTTGATGGGGTTTATAAAATGTTATGCAATTGAAATCCTTTTAAAATAAAATGAAAACAATTGTAAAAAATATTGTATATATATATATATATTATATATATATATATATATATAGTTATCTCGTCATCTTCAGAGCACATTTTTGTTGAAAGAAAGAATTTGTATATATATATATATATATATATATATATATATATATATTATATATCGAGGGGGCGGCCTAAAGTCGGTAACAGCCATCAGCGAGGTAGTCTATCCCCTTTTCCATAGCGCTAGACCAAGGAGATTGTTTTAGCATCTGAGGTGGAGCGCCACACCTAACATCAGCTCCTTACTTTACCGCACAGATCCCTGTGCTACTCATACGCTGAGTTGGCGAGGACCGGTATCGAACTAGGAACCTTGTGGTTTCTAGCCGAACGCTCTACCGACTGAGCTAACCCGGCCCCTATCTATCTATCTATCTATCTATCTATATGTGTGTGTGTATGTGTGTGTGTGTGTATATGTGTGTGTGTATGTCTGTGTGTATCTGTATCTGTGTGTGTGTGTATGTGTGGCTGTGTGTTTATGTGTGTGTGTGTGTTTGTGAGTTAATAAGCAAAGAGGACTCATCAGATTGTAAGTAGTAATTGTCCAGATAAAGCAATTCCCAATCCAATTTGCATGCAAATGAAAATTATGTGGGGTCTGCGTTCGCTCAGAATGCAATTTTTAATCCACCCAATACTCGACTGTAATGAGATATTTCTGAAGTGCTAATTATAGTTCATTCCCTATTTCCCCAGTAGAAGGCATCAATATTAACGTTTACGAGGGTTACAAAGCGAAACCCAACTTGTTCATGACCTGTCTCCTCTATCATTACAATCCCCATTAAGTCGATAACCGTTACCCAGCAAAAATCACGCATCATAGGGAATTTCTTTTTAAGAGCACTACTTTGAAATTGTCCTAACATTTTTTCAGACCAAATTGCAAATGAGTGACAATTGAGGTGACATTTGCGCTTGAGATTTCAGGATATTACAGACATTACTATGGAAAGCTAATTAGAATCTTTGTGGCATTCTTATAAAGAGACATCGACATCATGATGGGTCGTTGTAACTGAAGGAAGCTAACAGGTTTATATGCAGTAAGACGACATGAAAATAGGGGTAATAACAATTTAAAATAAATACAAAACAAAACGTTGACCCATTGGGTCACCATTTCAGCTCTGGTAGATAATTGAGATTAGGGAAAAGGTAGTTAGCTAAGTGAATGATATTTTTTAAATAAATAAATACGGCCGGACGAAACTTTAAAATCATTTTGTTAGCTTTCTAAAAAGGAAATATTTGACCTCATTTAAGCAACGAGTTGCTGGTTGTGAAATTTAACATAGAAATACATTTCAAATTCTCTCTCTCTCTCTCTCTCTCTCCACTCCAGAGAAACTAACATTATATAAACGATGAGGTATAGAGGGGAAGAAAGAGATAGACACAGAGTAAAATAAAAGTTTGGTCGGTTTTTTACTTAATTGCAAATTACAACTAATTAGGACCAAGTAAAACACATTACTTTCAAGCATAATTCAATCCTCAAAGAAAGGAATAATTTAGTATAATTTTCGTGTCATTAAACTAAACAGTATAAAAGCCTTTAGGAAGCAAAAGTTAATTAACTCAGCTTTAGTATAATAATAGATATAGGCAGGAACAGGTTGAGTTAAATATGAACAGACTAGGCTATACACTGCATTTCAAATTAATAACGAAGTGACATTTTTCCTTTTTCACCAAAAACACAAGTCGGAATTTTATGAAACTTTTAAAGGATGATAGGAATAGATATATGCACAGCCTGTACAAAAATGGTATTGTTCTGCGCGCCAGGAAACAAACGGTGATAATTTTAAATATTAATCCCATACAGTGGTGTTGTTGGAATATTTTGTATAGAATGTGAGCTGTAATACACCACGTAAATATATAGACTAAGCAAGGTCACGTGCTTTATACCTCAGCCAATCAACAGCCCAAGTGCGTGGCTGGTTGATTACTTAATCACTGATAGTAAGAGACGTCCATTTACTATCATTGACGAAGGACCTGCGAGACGAGGAGTACCAAGGAACAACCAAAGGATATTCACTAAGGATCGCGCTCTGTTTAACAAAAAGGATCTCCACTGGACAAGCGCCTCTCCTAAAGTCTAAATGATGGTCACTAAATCGTGATTATATGATACTCGTTTATAGCCTGGAGCTATAAACGAGTATCATAATAATCGTGCAATTATGAATGTTGACTTTTTTCGGTAATTAAGGCGTGTGCTAGACGCCTGCTCTTACTTATAGACTCGGCAAGAACTATCAGATCTCTCTTGGCCAATCACTGGCAGTACTCTGCTGCTGATACAATACTTAACCAACAGTACTGGCCATAACAACTTTGAACCTTCGTGGACGACGAACATTGGATTAAATCACTGGACTTTAACAATACGCAGGATAGGACTTATACGCCAGGATATGACTTATTCGTTAACCAAAGGATTCCATAACTCAGGACTTACTTTAAGCCCTTTTCAACTGGCCAAGGATGGCATTTAAAAACTTAACAATGAGTCGCAAATGTGATTTGGCTCCTTCTGAGAAAGATATAACAGCTGAACTTTTAAATGCAAATCTACGGTAGAAATATCCAAAATAACCGGAAGATATCCTCTAAATGTTAAAATATTTGTTGTAACTCCTACGTAGGTAAGTCCGACGGCCGATAAGGGTTACTCGAGGGTTGTTCCCGAAGTTCTTTTTCAAAGAATGAAACTTGAAGTTGTAAATAAAACCAGGCCGATTAGTGGATCACTTTTCAAAAAATTTACTGTGGCAGCCTAGCCTTACTCAATTTAATTTCCTCCAGATACCAGCTATTGTGAGCCCTGACTTCTAATGGTTTACCATTTCATCACACGGAGATTAGTACATATTGAAATATCCAGTTAACGTCATAAATAACAGAGGCGAATCTGACAACACGTACACGCAACCACAAAGAAAAAATATATTTCTAGAAACGATTTATCTATCTCTCCACGCGAGCTGATGAAACACAAGGTTGTGTTTTAGTGTGGGGAACCATATATTGTCCAGTTCCGCGGGATTCCTATTTTAGTGTACCTTAGACATAAGCGCCCGGTTAATGGAGTTGATTGGCTTGAAGAAGCAACAGTATCCATAAGTACTCGCTATTGTCTTCTAAAGAAGTTGGTTGGTTGATTTTAACGGCATATCAAACCGTCTGGGGTTATGTCATACCTAGTGGTTAGGAAGTAATATATGTCGTGTATTTATATTTATACTTTTTTAGTAATTGGATTTAACAATGTGTTAGCGCCATTGGAGATCATATTGTATAGTGTTGATTTAAGTTCGTGTCTATTATTCTATGGTATAATTTTATTTCCCTCAAAAAGGACAGAATGTCCTCCATGTTGACATTTTCAAATAGATCTTTCATATTGTTTGCTTTAAAATAACGGTTTCTGATGTAAGCAAAAAAAACCTGCATTCCATGAATAAGTGTTTAACAGTCAAAGGTGGTAGACATGTTTCACACTGTGGTTGTTGTTCTTGTTTGAGTATATAGGAATGCGTTAGTCTTGTGTGAATAATGCGTAATGAAAAAGATAGGGACGTCAGTGTGTTATATACCCCTTAAGTAATCTGAACATTAGCTATATAAATGAGAGTAACCTCCCCTTGTTTATTTTACTTTGAGAAAGCCATATATTTTGGTCGGCCATTTTTATTTCACCGTAAATCTACATTGAAAATACGAATTTGTTCGAATCAATACAACTGCATGTTTTAACACGAAAATATCATAAAACGTGTTATTAATTGTGCTTGCGCATTATTTGAAATGAACTTAATTGTTATTAAGATCACATTTTATGATATTTTCATGCAGTTGAATTAATTACGGTGAAATGAAAATGTCCGACCAAAATAAATGGCTTCCTCAAAGTGAAATAAACAGGGGAGGTTACTCTAATTTATGTAGCTAATGTTCAGATTACCACCTCTTATATCGGGTATATAAATGGCGAGAGAGAGGAGAGAGAGAGAGAGAGAGAGAGAGGAGAGAGAGAGAGAGAGGAGAGAGGATGATGAGGGATGATAATTTCGTTCTTAGTTGTTATCTGCTTACTACCTAGTCGGCCGCCATCTTCTCAGGGCTGATTTCTTCGGGTTGATTCTACTTCTTGTTGATTTGTTCGGGCTGGTCATCTTTTGTTTTAATTAATTAACAAGACTCTGTTGTTTTCTTTATAGCTTTTATTAAAGCAACCCCATCTGAAAACCACGCGGTGAGAAGCGACTCTTGAGAGAACATCCTCTCTCGGCGAGAGACTGGTCGCAACTAACTAAAACTTCACGCGCTTCTACTGGTGCGTTTTCGGAAGGGATTAAGCAACGGTCATAACCTGTCAATAACCGGCGACGGTACTTTTTCACTTAAATCCTCCCGATTTTGAAATTTCTAAGGAACTCTGATTCAAAATTTATACCACATAAATTTTGAATCAGAGTTCCTTAGATATTTCAAAATCGAGAGGAATTAAGTGAAAAAGTACCGTCGCCGGTTATTGACATAATTCATAGGCGATCCATAAATTATGTAACAAGTAAGCCCAGTGACAACCCACATCTCTCTCTCTCTCTCTCTCTGTGTCTCTCTCTCTTTCTCTCTCACACACACTCTGTATATATGAAAAGTCGTCGTCGTTGGAGTGGCCTAATGTCGGTATCAGCCAAATAGAGCTTTTTATTAATGCTAGACCAAGGAGATTGTCTTGCGTTATGAGGTGGAGCGCCACACCAATCATCAGCATCTCACTTTATCACACAGATCCCTGTACTACTCATGCGCTGTGGTTCATTGACGGGCACTCTACCGACTGACCTATACTGGCCCCATCTGTATATATATATATATATATATATATATATATATATTATATAAGTAATTGGTAATTTGCTTGAAAGCATTGTTAAGTATGTTATAATATATTAGTAGTTTGAAGGCAAATATGGCGTATGAAAATAATAAAATAAAAACAAAAAGAAATAAAACAAAAAGATGTTATTTTTGTCTCTCTCTCTCTCTCTATATATATATATGTGTGTGTGTGTGTGTGTGTGTGTTTGTGTGTGTGCATTTGGGCAACATTCTTTCATTTATACATGTTGGAATTAAACAAAAGGCACGTCTCCTGTTGGCAGAAAGCTTGAAAAGATAACCAATAAAATCGCTAAAGAGGAGACCTTTTGTTTAATTCACAATTGTTTTAACACACACACACACACACACAACACACACACACACACACAATATATATTATATATAATATATATATATATATATATATATTAGAAAAACAAACACATGATGTTAAAATTCGCTGACAGAAATCTTTTTCGACCCTTTATTGAAGTGGTCTTCATCAAAAGCGAGTTGTGTATATATTGTACTTTATAATAAATAAATACGCTTTTGGTGAAGACCACTTCAATAAAGGGTCGAAACAGATTTCTGTCAGTGAATTTTAACATCATGTGTTTGTTTTTTCTAAAATGTTTATTTCACACTGTCGGATTCACTTCCATTCATTTTTCATATATATATATATATATATATATATATATATATATATATATATATATATCAGGGACCTGATTAGGAAACAACTGACGTCCGTATATTATATGTAACTTTCTCCGGACCCAACCTCACTATATGATACATAGATCATCTAGTTTATTTATAAAGTTTAGTATGACGCAAAAACTAGTGACAGTTGCGAAAGTAAATCAATGATCTATCCCAACCCACCACAAACACTTGATCAAATTTCATGAAGTTTTATAAAATGGTAAATAAGTTAAAGTGTCCAGAAAAATTCAATTATTTGATATTTTTTTTCATCGAAATTTCGTCCGGGAATTTTGAAAGCATACCCGCAATCGAAAAATAAATTTGCTTTAAAAGTAAGTTTTATCTCATATATATATATATATATATATATATATATGTGTGTGTGTGTGTGTGTGTGTGTATATGGTGGACTCTCCTATCGTAAACGAAAGATGAGGGTCAGCAGTGAGTGATTTGCTTCCTCCCATGTTGTGCATGCTATCAAGAAGACATTTTGTGTTTTCTTGAGTGTGATAGCAGCCCAGCCTTGCTGCGAGCTATGAAGCCACACTGAAATGTTCTAAGGCAGGAGTCAGACGGTTTTGTTTTAAACTTAGGCGGAGCTGATCTCGATGCTTCAGTCTATTTTCTTCAAAGCTCTTTAGTCTAGCGAAACATGTCTTACGCCATTCCTGTCGATTTGATGCTAGATTTTCTTAAGCACTCAGGTTAATATTGAGGCGTTTCAAATTGTCCTTCAATTTGTCTTTAAAGCGTAGGAGAGGATTGAACGCTTAGCATTTGGAAATTGTCCCTATAAAATCTTCTTTGGAAGCCTGTTCTCATTCATTCTGACAACGTGACCAGCCCACCTAAGCTGAACCTTGGTTAGTAAGGTTTCGATGCCAGAAATATATATATATATATATATATATATATATATATATATATACGTAGTTTTTTAGTATTGGAGAATTGAAAAAAAGTGCCTCATTACGGGTGTAAGCGCTGTATTTATTTATTATAAAGTACAATACATTTAAGGTGCAATTATTATCATTGGTTTCAAAGCACCGTGGTAGCCACTTATCATCAAAAGAACGCGTCTATGAAAGAATATACAATGAATAGCAAAACATATAAAAATGAACCGATATTCGTTGTATATTCGTTGTCAGTCTATTTTTTTTTCTTGTTCTCAGTTGGTTTCAACCTTAGGTCATTGTCAGGAGAAAAGAATTTGACAAGTCACAAAAAATATACTGTCAAATATGACATGTCCGTTTGTTTCGTGGAAATTCTTATGGATTACTTTGTTTTTTAAATATAGATATGGTTAATCATTATATATATATATATATATATATATATATATATATATATATATATATATATATATAAGGTATGTCAAGAAAGTATCGAGATTGAAGCAGTATTTATCAAGATAGGAATGAACAATAAATGTAACGTTCATTTATTTTTATCAGAATACTAGGTGTGTCAAAAGTACAGATTTGAAACCTGTATTTACCAAGATAGAAATGAAGAATAAATGGAACGTTAATTCATCAGAATACTAGTGCGTCAAAAGTAGTAAAACCTCGATACTTTTTGACACTCATATATATATATATAATATATATATATATATATTAAGTAAATGAAGAAAAACTCTAAACTTGCTTCATTACTTTTTTCTTCATTTACTAATATCTTGCTCTGTCCTTTTACTCAATGGTATTAGGCACATTGAGCTCTCCCTAGGGTCTACCTGCATCAGCTTGGTTAAACCACACATGGAAAGATCCTAACTACGGAAAAAAACTATATATATATATAATATATAATATATATATATACAGTCATAGAATTAAGACTGTCTCTAATTCACTCACTCACTCGATCACACACACACACACACACACACATAACACACACACACACACACACACACACACTGTCCCTCTTTCTCTCATGTGCGTGGATGACGTTTAAGTAAAAACACCTGAAGAATGCCGGAGGGTATATCTGCCGAAACGTTGAGTATATCACAATAAAGATAAAGATAACAGTCCGAAAAATCTAAATGATTCTCCTCTTCTACGTTGAAAAGGAAGATATCTCTCTTAGATAATTTCGTGAATTTCAAAAGAATTAACCAGGTTTGACAGAAGGCCATCAAAATTTGATTAGTTAAGTAACAATATCAAACATTTAACATAAAACGTCTATGTACGTTGAACATCTCTTCGTGGTGTAATAGATCCATTACTTTTGAATAGCGAGTTCGATCCCCACTGGATGCTCCATACTTGGAACTTTGTGTCACATCGTACCCATTACAAACGATTTGGGTACCAGGGCATCCCGTCGTGGTTAGCAAGCTAGCCTCACCGATCGATTGATATTGAATAACGAGTTCGATCCTCACTGGATGCCTCATACTTTCTTTTCAACCTTTCTATGACGATAACCATCACACAATAGCGCCTACACAGATCAAATGTAGATTGATACTTACATCCAGTGATCACTCTGTCGGTCGGGGTTGTACAATACACCCCCAACAAAGCCAAAATGTGGGCCGTGGGTGGCGACCCGGATGCTTAAGGATGGAATCCAGGTGGCTGAGCAGTTCACGAATGCAACCCTCCACTTACTTAGGCTAGATGCGCAGTTGGAGAGACTCCCTCCGATCACTCGGCTGGTCACGTCATGCAACTATATGATTGTCCCAACCTTATTGTCCTTATGTCAAGCCTCAACCCTTCTTATGTGCTAGAAGATACATAAAAGGGAAGAAAGAGATAGACACAGAGTAAAGTAAGAGATTGGACGATTTTTGACTTAATTTCAAATTACGACTAATTAGAACCAATTAAAACGCTTTTTTTTTCAAATATAATTCAATCCTAAAAGTAAGGAATAATTTGGTATAATTTCCATGTCATTAAACTAAAAAAAGCCCTTAGGAAGCAAATGTTGATTAACTCAGCTTTAGTATCTTATTATAATGGAGATTGTGGGTTTGTCTGTCTGTAACCGAAACTATATTACTATACAAGTCACAATTCCTTTCGTTATTTACATCATATTCTCCATGATTTTATTTTTATTTAAACCTCAATTATTAATAAAATGTTTTACATTACTTACACTGTTGACCATATCTACATGATATTTTCCACGTACCCCACTTTGTACGGGTCAGGCACAAAGGCCCTATTTATGTGGACCACCCACAAGCCGAGACTCATGGGGTGGCAGGTGAAAAATTGCGTCGATCCCGTCGGCATTCCTCTCAAGGGGGCGCCTCAGGCACTGGGCAATAAACCCAGCCCTGCCCCTTTAAATAGAGGGGGCAGGTGTTGCCTGGGGGATGGCCCCCTGGGATCGACGCTATTCACTCGTAAAGATCCAGGGCCGAAGCCACTGGACCCCCGGCGTTGGCCCGGATCTACATACTAATAACATGCAATTGTATTTATATATACAACAAAATAGAGGTTTTACAGTGTGAATGGGAAGCTAATTTGCATATTGATCTTAAAAAATTGATTTTAATAAATAATATGCTTAGTATTATTGATTTCTAATTGTTTGCTTTTATCTTATAATATGAGCAAAAAATCTTTAATAAAATTTAAAAGAAATCCCTTAACAAGAAGAAATAACTGTAATATTATTCTTTACTTCCTATTTTAACTAAACAGTTTAATTAGGAAAATTTACCAATGAAAGACGGGAGTAACGGAAAATGATGGAAGAGTTAGTTTCAAAGTTGTTCTATTTTTCAATCATACCCCCTCTGTTCAAAATCTTTTTATCTACATTCTTATTCAGTTTCATTAGCCTTTCTAATTTAATATAATATTTTATTATAAAATTTAACTAAAATACTTGCACCCGGAGGGTGCATATATTTGCTAGTAATAATAATAATAATAATAATAATAATAAATATATATATATATATATATAATATATATATATATATATATATAGGACCAGACATAGTGTTGATTAACAAAAAAAAAAAGAGAACATGGCAACTGATGGACTTGCGGTCCCAGCAGATCACAGGGTGAAGCTGAAGGAAAATAGAGAGATGGAATAATACCTGGACCTTGCCAGAGAATTGAAAAAATTGTGGAATATGAGAGTGAAAGTTATACCAATTGTAGTTGGTGCATTACGAACGGTACCAATAAACTTGGAAAAAAGACTGGAGGACCTAGAAATCAGAGGAAGAATTAAGACCATCCAGACTACTGCACTGCTGCAATCGGCTAGAATACTCAGAAGAGTCCTGAAGACATGAGGAGACTTGTCACTCAGACTCCAGTAAAATACCATCAGCTAACGCTGATGTGAAAAACTCAAAAGGAGTGAAAATAATAATAATAATAATAATAATAATAATAATAATAATAATAATAATAATACTGCATTGCTGCAATCGGCTAGAATACTCAGAAGAGTCCTGAAGACCTGAGGAGACTTGTTGTCACTCAGACTCCAGTGAAATACCATCAGCTAACGCTGATGTGAAAAACTCAAAAGGAGTGAAAATAATATATATATATATATATATATATATATATATATATATATATATCTTATACAAAAATCTTACCATTGACGTATAAGAAAAAGAGTAAATGTTGTTTGTTGATACATAAATACATAAATAAATAAAAATATCTAAAGGCAACGTTGAGAAAGACATTGAGAAAATGGCGACGACTTGTTGCAAACTTTAGTTTTAGTCTTTAGAGAGATATATTATTCAAACGTAATGTTGCTATATTGACACCCGTGGATGTAGAAAATCTATTTAAATCGCGAGTAAAGTTTGATACAATTTTCATGAAATATATATATATAACGTAATTGCGTATGTGTATGTGTGTGTTCGTGCGGGTGTGCAGGGATTTAATTTTGTGTATCTGCATGTGCATTGTGTGTGTGGATTTGCTATAAGGAAACAACAACAACAAAACAACAATAATAATAATAATAATAATAATAATAATAATAATAAGACGCAATATAGTAACATGAAAATCATTTTTGATCAGTAGAGAAAAATGAGTGTGTTTAGTGTGTATGTGTGAGTGGAGGTGTGGAGGTGGGTGTGGATGTGGGTGTGGGTCAGCTGTAAGGTAAATGATCTCGAAGACAATTTCAATCGTCATGAGTTCGAAAAACTACAGGTTACATTAAAGAAGAAGAAGAAGAAGAAGAAGAAGAAGAAGAAGAAAAAGTGGAAACGAATGTTAAAAAGTGAAGAAGAAAAGAGGAAAAGAAAGAGCATGTAAAAAGTGAAGAAGAAGAAGAAATGTAAAGGGAGAAGAAGAAAAAGAAGGGTATGGAAAAAGGGGAATAGAAGAAGAAGAGAATGTAAAAAGTGAAGAAGAAGAAGAAGAAGACGAAGAAGAAGAAGAAACAGAGGAATAAGAAGAGCATAAAAAGAGTGAAGAAAAAGAAGACGAAGAAGAATAAGAATAAGAAGATAATGTAAAGGAGCAGAAAAAGAAGGGTATGTAAAAGAAGGAAAAATAATAATAAGAAGAAGAACAAGAAGAACAAGAAGAAGAAGAAAGGCGAGAGTGGATGAGGAGAAGAAAAGGGAGAAGAAGAAGAAGAGAATGTAAAAAGTGAAGAAGAAGAAGAAGAAGAAGAAGAAGAAGAAGAAGAAGTGAATGTAAAGAGAAGAAGAAGAAGAAGAAGAAGAAGAAGAAGAAGAAGAAGCGGATGTAAAGGGAGGAGAAGAAAAAGAAGGGTATGTAAAGAGGGAATAATAATAATAATAATAATAATAATAATAATAAGAAGAAGAAGAAGTCATTAAGAGAGTGAAGAAGAATCGGAGGAGGAGGAGGAGGAAGAATCATTTTTTTCTTGGATCTTCTAACAAATTGTAAAGAATAAAAATAGACAAATAATGTGAAATAAAACTTAAACGAACTTAGCAAAATGTCGTCACTACTATCACGAGTTCCATGCTGATTGAATAAAACCATAACATGACCTTGTGCCATACAAAGCTCAACGTACTCAATATTACTATTGTAGTGATTCGGATGCTCATTGTATGACTAATTAATGTTTTCTTGTGCCAGACTGTATTTGATTTACCTCAGTTCCGGATTGGATACCGGCCTTAGCCAACTCAGCGCATGAGTATCACAGCTGGGATCTGTGCGGTAAAATGATAGGTGTGGTGTTCCACCTCCGATGCCAAAACAATCTACCTGGTCTAGCGCTTATGAAAAGAAGATAGACTCCCTGGCTGTGTTATATAACCCTTTTGTATCGGTTATATATGGTGGATACGGCTTCCTTTATGCTGGGTTTGGTTGTTTGAGCTCATCCTCTTTGTTTTTGATAATGAACACAAGACTTTATTTTTCAAAGATGTCTTTATTAAAACCGAAGTCCAAAAATGGGAGGGTGAAAGTGATACCAATTGGAGATGCTGTAGTCGGTACGGTCTCCAAACATTTAGAAAACAGACTAGAGGAACTGGAAATCAGGAGAAGAATTGAGATCATCAAGGTAACAGTGTTGTTAAGATCGGCTAGAATACTCAGAAGAGTCCAAGAGACCTGAGGAGACTTGCTGTCACTCAGACTCCAGTGAAATATCATCGGCTAATTCTGGTGTTAAAACCTTACCAGGAGTGAAATAATAATAATAACTAAAATAGGTTTGGATGATACAAAGAGTCCTGGAAAACTAAAATGATTTGCTGTCACTCGGACTTCTGTGAAAAACCATCAGTTAGAGCTGGTTTGAAAAACTCGCAGGGAGTAAAATAACAAATCCACTAAAGAGTGCAGACTAAAAATAACAGGGCAATCAATAACAAGATAATATTATTGAATGCCCGACTACTTACTGTCAAAACAGTAGAATACATTTTTTCAAATCTTTGAAGTTTTTCTTTTGGGGTTTTATGTCTTGTGTTCTTCCGATAAATACAGACGTAAATATATATTCTTATCAAAGGAAGAAAACAATAAACAGAAAGAGAAAAAGTGTTTTTTTACATAAAGGTATTAATAAGATCCTTTGAAAAAATCCGTTTGAAAGTGATGGCTAATGTCAAAATAAAATCTTTATTTGGGGAAATTAAAAAATCAGATTTTAATGGTGATGTAATGATTATGTAAATACCTTGGTGCCCCTCACTATAATCTGATTGGACAGTGTCATGTATAAATATTCGACACTGGTAGTAAAAGCGCCTAAGCCTACCAGCCTAAACTTACTCACCAGACTACACCACGACTGCTCGGAAGACGTACTGCTATTCGACATACCAGCTACTACTGCGATAATATACCTTACTACAACTTCCTAATATATCCCTTAACCCGGAATTATCAAATGGTTTTCCTAACAAACCTAATAAAACGAAATAAATAGATAAATAAATAAATCAATTATATAAGTGTTATGACCTGTTTAAGGGTCAATGAATAATAACTCAACACGGGGATAAAATGTAGGGAACAGATTGTATTCAGCAATATATATCCACGTACAATGAAAAGAGATCTCCCCGACAAGCTAAAGAGACGATTCTTCCAGGCTGTGGTTGTGTCGGTACTGCTGTATGGCTGTACCACCTGGACCCTAACGAAGCGCCTTGAGAATAAGCTAGATGGGAGCTGCACGGTCCTGAATAAGTCGTGGAAGCAGCACCCCACAAGGGAGCAACTGTATGGCCACCTGCCCCCCCACTATCTCACAAACCATACGAGTAAGACGGGCCAGACATACAGGAAACTGATGGAGAAGCAAGGACGAGCTTGTAAGAGACGTACTACTGTGGAAGCCAGCACATAGGCACGCTAATGTAGGCCGCCCAGCCAGAACCTACATTGACCAACTATGTAGAGATGCTGGCTGCTGCGCGGAGAAGATCCCAGAGTCGATGAATGATAGGGAAGGTTGGCAAGAGATCGTCATGGATATCCGTGCAAATTGCGTGACATGATGATGATGATGATGATGATGATGACAATGAAAAGGGTTTCCTTGTTACAGCGTACGCGAAGAACATGTATCTGCTACTTCTCGTTTGAGTAGCTTTGCTTTGTTAATATATACCCTTTGGGTAAATCTATGCTCGTGTCATAGGTGAGTCACCTACAACAATAAGTAAAAAAGTAAGTAAGTCGTCTGGGCGGCCTAATGTCGGTATCAGTCAATCAGTGAGGGAGTCTATCCCCTTTTCCCTAGCACTAGATCAAGGAGATTGTTTTTGCATCTGAGGTGGAGCACCACACATACCATCAGCTCCTTACTTTACCGCACAGATCCCTGTGCTACTCATAACGCTGAGTTGGCGAGGAGCAGTACTGAACTAGGAACCTTGTGATTTCTAGCCGAACGCTTTACCGACTGAGCTAACCCACCATTATATAAAACTAGCAAATATATGGATCCGGTGCACGTATTCAAGTTTTAACATAATAATTGTTTGATCTTATCTTAATGAATATAAGCAAAAATCTCAGGGATAAATCTTTGAAAAAAATCCATTAACAAAAAGAAATAAATGTGGTTCTATTCTTTACTTCCTATTTTAAGTAAACAGTTAAGTAAACAGTTAAATTAGGAAAAATTCGCAATGAAAGACGGAATTGATGGAATAGTAAGTTTCAAATGTTCCATTTCTCGATTATCCCCCCCCCTGTTTCAAATCTGCATTCTTATTTAGTTTCATTAGCCTTTCGAATTTAGTAAAATATATTATATTAAAACCTAAATTAGTATTATCTGCGTTATTCGGACTATTGTCCCCATCTTTATTGTTATTTATACAACGTTTCGGATGATATGCCCTCCAGAATTCTTCAGGTATTTCTTGTCGGACTCGGGAACCTTCTCGGACACGGGAACCTTCTTTTCGGACTCGGAAACCTTTTTTTCGAACTCGGGAACCTTCTTGTCGTAATCGGGAGCCATCACGAAACTTTGAACCTAACCATCTATTTAGTCTACGGATGTATCCTGCTCTCATTCCGTTAACCATAGCTGGGGTAGGAGTTGTGTTAATTATTTTCTATGTTACTGTCTCTGCTCAGGATTGAACCCGGAATCCAGAGATAGCTGTCACTTATAACTGTCTTAACTTAACTACCTTATCCACTAGGCCATGTGTCCAATCCGAATAACGCAGATAATACTAATCATCAAGCCTCATCTCAAACATCCAGAGAAATAAAACCTAAATACTTGCACACCGAGGGTGCGTATATTTGCTAGTGTTTTTAATATTCAAATAATTATGAGGGTGAGTCAAATAGTAATGCCATTTTCTTTATTTCCTTTGAAGTTTTTTTAAATAAACCAAAGGCCTACATTGAGAACCTAACGAGGCTCAAAGCAAGAATCCGACGAGTAAAACCCCACTAACCAATCCACAATGTCCTCCCTCTGCATGACAATGCCCGAATACACACAAACATCAAGACAAGGGAGAAAATCCCTTCATTCGGGTGGACAGCTTTACCACATCCTTCATGCTCACCATATTTAGCGCGTTCAGACTATCATCTCTTCGGTCCCATGAAAGAGAGCTTGAGAGACAAACATTATTCCAGTGACGAGGAAGTGAAATATGTAGTGAGGAAGTGGCTCAAAGAAGAGTCAACAGAATTTTACGGGGCAGAAATACATGTTTTCATTCGAAGGTGGAACATTGCTATTGAGAGAAACGGTGACTATATAAAAAGGTAGGGATATGATCCACAGAGAACCAGCCTAATTTTGATGTACGATACATGTATCCGTGTTGGTAATTATATATAATATATATATATATATATATATATATATATATATAATGTATATGTGTATATATCTATGTAATATATGTGTATATGTATATATATATGTTATATATGCATGTATATATGTATATATGTGAGTGCATATTTATATATATATACATATGTCTGTATATATATGTGTGTATGTGTGTTTGTTGTTTGTGTAAATATATATATGTATGTGTGAAATTGCGTATACATACGTGAATATATATGTGTTGGTATATACATATATATATATGTGCATATATATACGTGTATATATGTGTATATATATATGTACATATATACATTTATATATGTGTGCATATATGTATATATATGTGTATGTGTATATGTGTTTATATATATGTGTACACACTCACATACATACATGCACACACACACAAACACACACACACACACATGAATATATGAAATTGCGTATACATACGTGAATATATATGTGTTGGTATATATATATATATATATATATATATATATATACATATATATATATATATAGTGTGTGTGTGTTTATATATATACGTGTATATATATGTATATATATATGTACATATATACATTTATATATGTGCGTATATATGTATATATATGTGTATGTGTATATGTGTTTATATATATGTGTACACACTCACATACACACACACACACACACACACACACACATATATATATAATATTATATATATATATATATATATTCTTGGGTTTGTTTTCCGAGTATGGCCTTGAATAATCTTTTACGTAGTTTCATATCATTTGATCTTGATTCTGGCATCAGTTCATTGGCTCATAATTCTTAGCGGGAAAGTAATAACTACTTTCCGACTACAGAGTGATTGTAAAGTAAATATCTTCCCTATTTTAAAAATCTTATTATGTAATTCCGAATCATGTTTTTTTTTTTTACATAAAATGTACATCAGAAGAACGCACATAACATGGAGTTTTATTAAGAATTCTATAAATCCATCAATACATATATAAAGGGCAGTTGTGTGTATATGTATGTCCGAAGGAAACTTAAAAAATGAAACAATTAATGACAAAATAAATATATATTTACACATTAAATATCACCAGGGCTGGTTTTTTAGCGAAAATAATAGAGATTTGTATTATCTGCGTTATTCGGACTATTGTCCCCATCAACATTGTTATTTGTACAACGTTTCGGTCGATATGCCCTCCGGCCTTCTTCAGGTATTTCTTGTCGGAATCGGGAACCTTCTTGGACTCGGGAACCTTCTTTTCGAACTCGGGAACTTTCTTGTCGTAATCGGGAGCCATCACGGAACTTTGAACCTAACCCTTTATTTAGTCCACGAGGGTATCCTGTTCTCATTCCGCTAACCATAGCTGGGGTAGGAGTTGTGTAATTATTTTTCTAACTGCCTCTACTCAGGATTGAAATCAGGATACAGAGATAACTGTCTTAACCTAACCACCTTAATCCAATAGGCCATGTGTCCAACTGGACAATTGATTGTGAATTTTGGGAACTTATAAACCTAATGTCTTTATTAGGCTAGAATATCTACCTATTTACTTACGTATGATTTTTTACCTAGACTCATATTGTGTGTTTTTTTAATTTAATATTTTAGATAGTAAACATTAAAATTTCTTTTCAGAGTAGCTGGATCAATACAAGGTATATCATTCTACATCGGGATTCAAATGGGGCATCGAACGAGTATTCAACTCACCATTCAGTAATAATGGATCTGCGGGACTAACTTGAAAAATCCGCCTCTACCCAGGTGACGCCGGGTAGCCGCTACTAGTACGAATATAAAGGGCAGTTGTGTGTATGTATATGTGTATGTCCGGCTGAAATTACGAAATTAAAACAATTAACGGCAAAGTAAATGTATATATACACATTAAATATCACCAGGTCTTGTTTTTTGAGCAAACATTATGAAGATTTGATTTATATTCATGAAGATAATTAAAAAAATAAAATTTAGATGATAACAGCTTGACATTTTTTTTTGCATTTAATATTTTGAATAGGAGACACTGATTTTTCTTTTCAGTGTGTATGTGTACTTTTTTTTCTGACGTCCCACCATGCCTAATCAACGCAAGATCTTTTTTACATAGAAAACCCCTTTATGGGGAATCCTGCGAGGGTCTTACTCATGATTCAGTAATAATGGATCTACGTGACTAACTTTATTGCCCATCCTTCTGCCAAGGCGATGCCGGGTAGCCGCTTCTAGTACATATATAAAGGGCAGTTAGTATGTATGTATGTATGTGTATACACACATTAACTATCTACAGATCTTGCCTTTTCAGCAAAAATAATGAAGATTTGATTTATATTCAATGAATTATTCATGAAGGTAATTAAAAGAAATATAAATAGTAACAGCATGGATTTTTTTTTTTGGCATTTAATATTTGAATTTGATTTTTCTTTTCAGAGTGTCTATTATGCACTATTTTTTCTGGCGCCCCACCATGCCTAATCTTTGCAAGGTCTTTTTTACATAGGGATCTTTATGGGGAATCCTGCGAGGATCTTACTCATGATTCAGTAATAATAGATCTGCGGGACTAACCTTTTTTGTCCATCCTTCTACCCAGGCGACGCTGGGAAGCCGGTTCTAGTATTCTATAAAATTCAAACCCAAAGAAGAACAGAATACCAGTCCAACAGCAGACTCAGCTACCCTTCTCAAAAGATAAGCAGAACAACAAGGAGAAATAGAAAAGTATACTAATGGGTAATCTGAACATTAGCTACATAAATCAGAGTAATTTCCCCTAGTTTGTTTCACTTTGACGAAGCCGTAGGTTTTGGTCGGCCATTTTCATTTCACCGTAAATCTACACTTAAAATACGAATTTGTTCGAATCAATACAACGGAATGTTTTAACACAAAAATAGCATAAAATGTATTCTTAATTGTGTTTGCACATTATTTGAAATGAACTTGATTGTTATTAAGAACACATTTTATGATATTTTCGCGTTAAAACATGCAGTTGTATTGATTCGAACAAATGCGTATTTTCAGTGTAGATTTACGGTGAAATTAAAATGCCCATCCAAAACATAAGACTTCCTCAAAGTGAAACAAACAAGGGGAAGTTACTCTCATTTATGTAGCTAATATTCAGATTACCTACTAATGAATGAATCGATATCTTTAAATTGATACAGCCCCGTTACAGTATTCCTCACCGACCAGAGACCCATTCTATGACAATATTGCTACCGGATCAAATTTTTTTTTTAAGGCGCTCATTTTTAAAAGTATTGGTGTTTGCTGTAACATGAAATTAACAGTTTTATTACAAAATTTGTGGGTTCTGTTTTTTCTGGGTCACCGGTATACCACAACCCTAACCCTAATCCTAACCCTAACCCTAACTCTAAACCCTAACCCTAGACCCCCATAGTTAAAATTAACAGTTTTATTACAAAATGTGTGGGTTCTGTTTTTTTCTGGGTCATCCTAATTTTGACACCTTTGTGCAAGTTCAGCCAAAAATGCAATTGAGTTTACAGAAGATTGTTAATTTCAATAGAAAAGATTTCTACAAAATCTCTCTCCAAAATTTTACTCACTTTTTGTGAAGGGTAAAAGGAAAATTTCACGACGAAGTTGATATCTGTCTACCCAATAAATAAGGTTTATATCAATGGTTGGAATGTACAAAATTTACTATTTCACTGAATTTTCAATGCATTTGAATGCGGATTTCAATCCTGGACAAGGGCGACAGTAACATAGAATAATTATTAACACTGCTTAACACTTATTCAGTCTTGGTTGCGGAATGAGAACAGTATACCTCTATGGATTGAATAAAGGGTTGGGTTCAGAGTTCTGTGAAGGCTCCCGATTACGACAAGAACGTCCCCGAGTTCGAAAAGAAGGCTCCCGGGTTCAAAGGGAAGATTCCCGAGTTAGCGAATGTTCCCGAGTCCAACAAGAAATACCTGTAGAAAGTCAGTTTATTTGTCTCATACCCCACCTGTATGGACTAGGCACAAGGCTCCGTTTTAACGTGGGCCCACCCACAAGCCGAAGTTAATGGGTGGGAGAGAACAAAAATTGCGTTGATCCCTTTGGCATTCCCCTTCAAGGGGACGCCTCAGGCGCTGGGCAATAAACCCAACCCTGCCCATTTAAGTCAAGGGGGCAGGTGATGCCTGGGGGGATGGCCCCCTGGGATCGACGCTATTAATTAACAGCACCTTATCCAGAGGCCGAAGCTCACTGGACCTCCCAGTTGGGAGTTAGAAGGTCAGAGGGAGCATCGGCCGAAACGTTGTACAGTAAAAATCAGGACTATAGTCCGAATAATCCAAATAATCCAACATTTAATCTCGAAGATGTCAGATTTTTAAAGTTTTTGTCTGCGTAGAATAATCTGGGCCAGAAATTCGGGGAAATGTAATAAAAACTTGTTTGGGATCGAGAGCAAAATTGAAAAACAAGAAAATAATATTTACCTGGATAAGAAATTATTTTGTAGCAGGTCACAATGAAAGCCTCCAATAACAAAAAGATTAGTTATTATATATTTTTCTTTTACA
>CM042166.1:27499734-27509734 GCA_023376005.1 Doryteuthis pealeii | reverse complement strand
GTATATTATATATATGGCTATATATATAAATATATATATATATATATATTATACATGTACATATGAGTATCTATGTATATATATATGTACATATATATGGGTATCTATTATATATATATATATATATATATATATATATATATATATATATATATATATATATATCTTTCCTCGAACAGACAAATATATATATATATATATATATATATATATATATATATATATATATATATATATATTATATATATATAATGGGAAATATATAGATATAGATACTGTGAAATATATAAATAGATAATGTGAAATATATAGATATAGGTAATGTGAAATGATATATATATATATTTATATATATATATATATATATATATATATATATATATATATATATATATATGTTCAATGCTCGACTATGAAGCTTATATTAGAATGCTGAGTTTCAAGAAAACTGTTTTTTCCGTTTCTTGTTTGTGTTAATAATTTATTTTCCACAACTTTTCACAGAAAAAAGATGCCATATATTCTCGCTTAGTTTCTTTTCGCTTCTTTTCGCTAATAATTGATACAGATATTGGTTCCTCTTCTACGGATTACCTCAGGTTACAGTTCAACATCCTAACGTCCATATAAACGATCGTCAGTCAAGGATCAATACTAGATGGCACCATAATCATTATCATCATCATAATCATGAAGCCATTTTATGGATTACCTCGAGTTACAGTTCAACGTCCTAAATATAGATAGATAGATAGATAGATAGATATGAAAGGGGTTGATAAATGTATAGATATGAAATGAATTGATAGTTTTTTTAGATATGAAATGAATTGATAGATATATAGACAGACAGACGGACAGGCAGATAGATAGATTGATTGATAGATAGATAGATATGAAAGGGATTGATAGATGTATAGATAAGAAATGAATTGATAGATATATAGACAGACAGACAGACAGACAGACAGATAGATAGATAGATAGATAGATAGATAGATACGAAAGGGATTGATAAATGTATAGATATGAAATGAATTGATAGATATACAGATATGAAATGAATTGATAGATATATAGACAGACAGACAGACAGACAGATAGATAGATAGATAGATATTAAAGGAATTGATAGATAGATATATAGATATGAAATGAATTGATAGATATATAAATATGAAATGAATTGATTCAGACTGACAGACCGACAGACAGACAGACAGACAGATAGATAGATAGATAGATAGATAGATAGATAGATATGAAAGGGATTGATAGATGTATAGATATGAAATGAATTGATAGACAGACAGACAGACAGATAGATAGATAGATAGATATGAAAGGGATTGATAGAGGTATAGATATGAAATGAATTGATAGATATATAGATATGAAATGAATTGATAGATATATAGAGAGACAGATAGATAGATAGATAGATATGAAAGGGATTGATAGAGGTATAGATATGAAATGAATTGATAGATATATAGATATGAAATGAATTGATAGATATATAGACAGACAGACAGACAGATAGATAGATAGATAGATAGATAGATGTATAGATATGAAATGAATTGATAGATAGATAGATATGAAATGAATTGGTAGATATATAAATATGAAATGAATTGATTCAGACAGACAGACAGACAGACAGATAGATAGATAGATAGATATGAAAGGGATTGATAGATATATAGATATGAAATGAATTGATAGATATATAGACAGATATATAAACGATCGTCAGTCAAGGATCAATACGAGATGACATCATCATCATTATCATCATCATAATCTTGAAGCCATTTTTTCTTGAAATAACATTTTTTCTGTAGTAAAAACAAAATGCAAATATACCTTAATCATCACTCTGTAGTTTTTAGTTGTACTGAGAAATTTTCTCCTTTTTTCATGGCTGTAAGGAAAATTGTAGATAACACTGATTTGTCTGCTTCATGGCATTAATAATAAACTATTGTGTGAATGGTATTACTAAGCGAGCTAGAATCTTACATGTAGTTAGATGGCATTTTTGGTTTGGTTTGTTTTGTTTTACGGCATATCAACCTCAGTGGGTTATTTAATGCCGATACAGTTTTGAAATAAATCAATTCTTAATGGATAATACAATTTTTTTTTTATAAATACATTTTTCTATTTAACCCATAGATGGGACCCTAACAGGTACTACCACTCCAGGTCAGAGTGGACCAGGGAGCAATGGTGATGAAGGGGTGCTCCACATTCCTCAAACCTCCAAAACTGGAACCTCACCATCAGATAGAGTTTAACGTCATTCCTAGGACATGTAGACCCGCAGCCACCGCCTTCTAGCACCCATATGATAAAAAAGGGTTGGGGCTTGCCATAAGGACAATAGGGTTGGGAAAGTCATATAGGTGCTAGGGCTTGACGTGACCAGCCGATTGATCGGAGGGGGCCTCTTCGATCGCCCGTCTAGCCCAAGATAGGGCTAAAGTGGAGTATTGCATGTCATGAACTGCTCATCCACCTGGGCTCTATCCTTAAGCATCACGGGTCACCACCCACGGCCAGATGGCATTTTTAATATTATTGTAAGCATTACACTATAGTCAGAATATTTTTACTATTTACAGATAATGAAGTAAATAAATGCTACCTCTGTCCCATAATGGATGTTAGATTTGCATATAAATTTCACAGACTAAGTGTACCAAACATTATGGGACAGTTAAGGAACAATTTTCTGTTTCATTTCTAAAATGTCCCATAATAATTGCTACATTTAGTGTAAAAAATTTATATGTAAATGTCCCAACTATTATGGGACAGATAATGTAGTAAATAATATTATATGATATGTATTCAAGTAGATTAAAATCCTTTTTGCTTCAATATAAAATTGTTTTACACTTAACTAATATTCACTGGCTTAAAACTACTCAGTTTATTTTAGAATTAAAAGGCAAAAAAAAAATTAATTTCTCTGTTTAAGTATCCTATAACACTTGGTGATTTCTACATGTTATTTATCATTAAATATGTATTTTCTGATATACTTGATGCTATGTCTTTTTTCTGTCTCTCTCTCTTTCGCTATCCATCCATATTTGACATTATTTTTTTTACTGTTTCTCTACCCGGCATCCAGTGTCCGGAGAGTCGAGGCATATAAAGCACATCCCTAAATTCCAAAGGAGATGACTATCTTTTTTTGTCTACTTTGTCTACTCTTCTCGCGAAAATATAAATATTTCCTGGTTTATCCGAATAGGTTTTGTGTTGTTCTATGAACAAGCAGTATATGAAAGGATCACAAAAACGGCAACAGTGTTGCTGATCTTAGGTTGTATAGTCATATAGGCTTTATGTTTCAATCAAGAGTCGAAAGAGAACGTCATTTGCCGGATGGTGATTCCAATGGACAGATTAAAAAATGTACATCTTAACAGTTCCTATGGATTTAGGGGACACGTCCCCTAAACCCATAGGAAACATCAATCTATTGTCTCCCTAAAACATCATCAGATCTTTTGTGTATTGTTTTCACAAACACATTGATTAGAACTTTCCTCGTGGTTTATCACAATAGGTATTATATATATTTACCAACGCATCCGCACGAGCAGGATGTGACACAAGGTCAATTTCTGAATTCAGAGTTTTCCTTTTCCTAGACTGGTTACCTGGCCATGGTTAAAGGGTCCAATCTGCCCTGCTATTCATCTATAGAAATTTGGATTCATACCTTTCCCAGGGGTATTAGCGCCACGTGAAATGCAAACGCCTTCGTCGAGGAATTGAACTCGTGTCGACGAGTCTATTTCCGACGACTCTAACCATGAGCCCACGCGCCTCCATAATAGGGATTATATTGTTCTATGAACAAGCAGTATATGAAAGGGCTACAAAACGGTAACACTCTTACTTGTCATTGGTTGTATAATCATATAAACTCAACGTTTCAATGACCAGTCAAGAGACAATGTCATTCGCTGGCTGCTGATGCCAATGTACAGATATTTAAAAATATACATATATTAACCGGCCAAAAAACGTGGGAAAAAAGGCACGAGACCCCTTAGCGGACAAAGGACACGTCTCCAAATTTCAATTGAAACAAGTATGTGTAACGTTATGGATTTTTCATACGATACTAAATCGTATATGTAATGTGGGGTCGTCTCTTACGCGTAAACTTTTGGTTGTTTACTATATCCAGCAGTTCTTGGTGGCTGGTAGCAGGTCAAGGAAGTATCGCCGCGGGCTCTTAGTCACGGTCAATTGATTATCTCCACGGGTATCTAGTGGTCGTCCCATTCACGATACTGTCGTAGTATCTTTCGTTGTGGTAGAGAAGACTACAATACCGAGTCTATTTTCATGAGTTTATTGGGGTAAATTCAAGCTTCTTAACTTCGAGAGAGAGATTGTCAGTTTAATTGATATCTTCCTATCGTTCTTAGAGTTTCAGTTCTTCTGGGTGATACACTTTTGTCAGTTGGTAAATCTTAAGGCCAGCCCTTATCTCGTCCTCAGCGACTACAGATCATTCACGGATCTCAGCTTCCAGCACCAAACTCGACTGCACGACTCCGACCGGCCAACTGCCTTGACTAACTCTCGCTGACTAACTCACGGGTTCCTAGTCGGGTTCCTTATATACTATCTCAAAGAAATTATCTAGAATCATTTTTTTCTGGAACTATCTAATTCTTTCTAGAAGGAAAGGAACATTCGATTGTTTCGAATCATTCTGGTCAAATATAGTTCGCAGCCTTTTAGATCATAGGACGACTGGCCGTCACGAATACTAGGTTTTCGATAAACGTAGACCCTTTAACGTTTTTTATCTCTCCTCGGGCCGACCCCCCTCCCCAAAGACCACCCAGTAATATCAGAGAATCAGTACTACATTTTTTAAAGGTTTCTCTGTGTGTCTGGCACAAGGCCACAAATATAGGTGTTCCCAGGTAGGGCCCATTCATTATGTTACATATGTATTGTCCTCTAAACTATCATCAGACATTTTGTCTACATTTCTAGCGGAAATACATTTATCAGATCTTTCCTTGTTGTTTATCCGAAAAAGGTTTTATTAAATAAACACACAACGCAGTTTCTTTTGAAGAGGTTTGTTGGAGAATTTTATTATTTCACAATCTAAAAAGATCGAAATCTATTCAGTTTAACTCACGTAAAGTGAATGAATTGCTCACGGGAATTGTTTAGTATTGCGGAAAAAACAAGTCTCAAATCGTTTGGCTGTAGGGGATAAAGTTTTATCTCCAATGAATTGTGTATGGAAATAAATAATCATGAATATTGGGGAAACTCTAGCGGAGTGGAGAAAATCCATATCTATTATAACTAGCAAGAATATGCGCCCTAAGAACAGAAGTATTTCACTTTTAATGTAATTAAATACATTAAATTCAAAAGACTAAAGAAATTAAATAAGAATGCATATAAAACTTTTATATTTATTTTGATTATATCTTAATTGGTCTCTATTTTCTATATAAGATCATTCATAGAATTGATTTTGATACGTTGGAGAGCTCAGTCGGTAGAGTATTCGGCTAGAAACCACAAGGTTCCTTGTTCGATACCCACCTCGCCAACTCAGCGTATGAGTAGCACAGGGATCTGCGCGGTAAAGTAAGGAGCTGATGGTATGTGTGGCGCTCCAACACAGAGGCTAAAATAATCTCCTTGGTCTAGCGCTAGGGAAAAGAGGATAGACTCCCTCGCTGCATGGCTGATACCGACAGTAGGCCGCCCGACGACTTTACTTTTTTTTATAACTAGGAAGAATATGCGCCCTAAGAACAGAAGTATTCCTTTTAATGTAATTAAATACATTAGATTAAAAAGACAAAGAAATTAAATAAGAATGCATATAAAACTATTATATTTATTTTGATTATTTTTAATCTGTTTTTATTTTCTATATAAAATCATTTATATGATTGATTTTGATACGTTGGAGAATAAAACAGTAGTAAAGTCATCGGGGTGGCCTAATGTCGGTATCAGGCAGACGTGGAGGGAGTCTATCCCCTTTTCACTAGCGCTGGACCAAGGAAATCTTTTTCGTCTGAGGTGGAGCGCCACACCTACCGTCAGATCCTCACTTTTCAGCACAGATCCCTGTGCTAATCATACGCTGAGTATCGAACCAGGAACCTTGTGGTTCCAAGGCAGACCCTCTACCGACTGAGCTAAACCGGCCCTAAAACAATAATATTACAGATCAATAATACCAAATAATTATCTATTAAACCCGGTTTTGTTAAAAACACTATGCAAATTAACCTACACCATATATTATATAAACCTTTATTTCTTAGTGATATATAAGGCACATTGCAGGATTTTAAACGCAATAATAACATGGGGTGTTTTAAGGTAATTCTAACTCAGATTTCCATTGAGACATTGTTAATAAACAAGATTTATTCATGTATTAATGATTTTGACTATAGGTTGAATACTCATTGATAAACTTACGCAATTCCTGAGTGTATTCTGACGTAATCAGTGACGTAATATACTTTACAACTATATCAAATCTTCATTATAACAAATATCCATCGCTTTGTTAACTGGGGCAATAGAATGCACCGACTGCACCTCTGCTGATGAATAATAACATTTTCCCAATGAGACCATCTGTTGGTTGTGGGTGGCGACCCGTTATGCTTAAAGATGGAAACCTGGTAGCTGAGCAGTCCATGACTTGCAATACTCCACTTTGACCCTCACTTAGGTTAGACGGCAGGGCGGAAAGCCCCCTCAGAACAATCGGCTGGTCATATCAAGCCCTAGCACCTGTATGATTATCCCGACTGTATTGCCCGTATGGCAAACACCCAACCTTTTTCTTATTATGTATGTACTAGAAGGCGGTGGCTGAGGTCCTGGTTGTTTAGTTAAGTGTTAGAGCATGTCAATGCATTGAGTTATTTTATACCGAAGATGTTTTTGTTTTATTCATTCTTGATGAATACTTAAATAGTTTCAAACACATTGGTTTTATTTAACCCAAAGATGGTACCTTAACATGTACTATCACTTCAGATTAGAGTGGATCTGGGAGTAATGTTGATGAAGGGGTGTTCCACATCCCCCAGACTACCAGAAACCTCATCATCAGATAGAGTTAACGTTATTCCCAGGTCACTAAGACCCTCAGCCACAAAAAAAGGTTGGGGCTTGCCTTAATGGAAATAGCCCCGGGACAGTCATATAGGTGCTAGGGCTTGACGACCAGCCGATTGATCAGAAGGAGCTTCTACAACCGACTGTCAAACCTAAGTAAGGGCTAAAGTGGAGTCTTGCATGTCATGGACAGCTCGTCCACAAGAATTCCGCTCTTAAGCATCACCAGTCGCCACTTACGACAAACAGATGGTCCCATTTTTTTGATTGAATTAATCAATTAACAACATTGAAAATCCGGAAAAAGGTCTATTACTTTTTGTACAGGAATATAAACAATAGAGTCAACGCGCAGTTCTCCAACTGGGGATTTATGAATAAAGTAACATCAACATAAATCGAAGTCTTGTGGTTATTACTAAAAGCTAACAATGACACAGGGCTTCTGATAACAAGAAATCCCTAGTAACAGAATCCAGACCCGGAATCCTCAATAGAAGACCAGACGAGACCTTAGAAGATATACCAGACCAAGATAGATGATAGACGATCAGAATAGCAAAGCCGGCCAGAAGAATAGACGACAGAGTAAGAAGTAAGAGAAGTATATAACATATACCTATTTAGTGCCAGTAAAGAAGGTGCTATGCAACACAGTTGCTGTATACTATATCCCCAGCCGACAGAACCCGTACCCAACCCGTTTGCCATGGTTAATATAAGACCCAAAGTCCCTAGTGTGAGACATTCAGCGAGAAGCACACTCGATAAGCAAGCTACAATGTCTACTTGTCTAGGTTTACTCGTATCACACAGGTGACATTTTAGAATGGTGAAGGTGTAGCGATTGTCTGCCCTTTGCTGAGATGAACTAGAGTCAAAAGGGTTATCTCCCCTTGTCGTCTACGATTTGCTCCTAGGTGGCACTACTGGTTGAGTATTTAAACTTAGCCCGGGAAACTCTCACTCTTTTGGTCTGGCATCCACTATGATTAGAGGAGTGGTGTCTCTGTCCATTAAGTGGGGGCGGGGGCTTCCCCCAACTATCAGTAAGTGACTCATTATGAACTCTTTCTTACTTCCCAAGGACTTTCGTCCTCTCTGTTTGTATCTTGTCATATATGTCATACATGTCACATTCGATGTGCTCAGACAATAAAATCTGTATTGTTGTTAATCCTCGTTGTTAGACCGTCGTGAGAGAGGTTAGTTTTATCCTACCGATCGGCACGTGTGTTACGTCGGCCGTGGCCACGGCTATCCCGTCCAGTACGAGAGGAACCGCGGGATCGGAGCAACGGTTCGCGTGCTCGCTCGAACGAGCGGCGGTGCCAAGCTGCCTCCGCGCGATAACGGCTGAAAGCCGGAACAACGACCGGTGTCGCCACGGTATTACGAAAGGCGTCTCTTTTCGTTCCGCTGGAGCCTGCCATAGCGGTCGTATTGTAACTCTTTGTTTGGATTTCATTATGTATGTATTCACCTACGTTGGAAAGTTTATCCGATGCCTTCCTAACGTATTATAAGAACCAGTTTTGGCCACTAAACATAAAACGACGCATTCAATTCTTATAAAGGTATTTCTGCCACAGTAAGTATAATCGATTCTGTCTGAAAATAAAAGTATTTATTGATTTCTATCATGTCTACATTCCAAATGTTTGTAATATATAAAAGTAATTTTCCTCACCTCCGGAAAATGACGGTTATCCTTGCTAGTGTGACTATATACTATGTACGTCTTCTGGCATAAAGTAATAAAGAAACATGTTTCTAACAAAGAAAACATGAGGGTACACAGGGGAAATCGATAATTTGTCAGAAAAGAGAGCTAAACGCAAAGGTACAACAAAAATGGAAAACAAGCAGGAGCCAATTTTTGTGAGGGAGCTGTTAGAAATTGCCGGAGAGAAATGAGAACAACATACAAAAGAGAAAAAACACACACTTGACAGTATCACCTTAATCAGAAGAAAACAATGTTCTACTAGGCTACAGGTTGTTTGTTTGTTTTTTTACGGCATATCAACCTCAGTGGGTCATTTAATGCCGATAAAGTTTTGAAATAAATCAATTCTTAATGAATAATACAATTTTTAAAAAATACATTTTTCTATTTAACCCATAATGGGACCCTAACAGGTACCACCACTCCGGGTCAGAGTGGACCAGGGAGCAATGGTGATGAAGGGGTGCTCCACATTCCCCAAATCTCCAAAACTGGAACCTCACCATCAGATAGAGTTTAACGTCATTCCCAGGACATGTAGACCCGCAGCTACCGTCTTCTAGCACCCATATGATAAAAAACGGGTTGGGGCTTGCCATAAGGGCAATAGGGTTGGGAAAATCATATAGGTGCTAAGGCTTGACGTGACCAGCCGATTGATCGGAGGGGGCCTCTCCGACCGCCCGTCTAGCCCAAGATAGGGCCAAAGTGGAGTATTGCACGTCATGAACTGCTCATCCACCTGGGCTCTATCCTTAAGCATCACGGGTCGCCACCCATGGCCAACAGGTGGCCCCATTGGGGAGTCTTACCCCTCTGCAGAGGTGCAGTCGGTGCATTCTAACGCCCCACCGACAGGGCGGTTGGTAGGTTTTAAATCATATCAACTGATATTGGGTTAATTCATACCGAGGTCAGTTTAACACACCATCATCCTCATCATGTCACGCTAGTAGCACAGGTATCCAAGAAAACCGTCCCTATCATTCATTACCTTCACGAGGTTCTCTACACAGCATCCAGTATCCACGCAGAACTGGTCAACGCCGTGATTTTGATTAAAGGATTTAAAATATCTTTTTAATTTGCTTTTTTTTCTCCAGCATTCTTTAG
>CM042166.1:27472234-27494734 GCA_023376005.1 Doryteuthis pealeii | reverse complement strand
TATATATATATATATATATATATATATATATATATATATATATATATATATATATATACGGGATTGTCTGTGTGTGTAATATATATAATATATATTATATATATATATATATATATATATATATATATATATATAGGTAAAAGTATATAGACGTAACAGTAACCCAGTTTAAAAAATAAAAAGTTTACACATTTACAAATCGAAAGCACTATGTCTGCAAAAAATGTGTGGTAAGTGGGTATTTATCCGTTTTTAGCTGACGATTGCCTGAATGATGACAAATCGATCGGGTGCCCATCCCGGATGGAGTTAACCTGCAAATGTGTTACCACATTGAAGAGTCGTGATTCGGAATGGTAGTACCTGTTAGGGTCCCATCTATGGGTTAAATAGAAAAATGCTTATATAAAAAAAATTCAGTATAAATTAAGAATGAAATAATTTCAAAACTTTGTCGGCATTATATGACCCACTGGGGTTGATATGCCGTAAAACAAACCAAAACAAACCGTGATGCTTAATTCTAGTGACTGCGTAGTCCATGACATGCAACACTCCACATTATTTTAAAAGTAAAATGAAAACATAATAGAAGGATTATTCAAATAACTTTTATATTTCTTTATTTCATCAGTGTCTGTGGAAGAGTATATATATATATATACCAACCCCTCCGCACGAGCAGGATATGACACAAAGTCAATTTCTTAAGCGGAGTTCAACAGGTTTGAATTCAGAGTTTTCCTTCTCCTAGACCGGTTGCCTAAAGAGCCCAGTCTGCCCTTCTATTTACCCATAGCTGGAGGGAGAATAGGATTCATACCTTTCCCAAGGGTAATGACACTAAGGGAAATGTGGATGAGTATATATGCTCCCCATTCCCAGTAGGTTGAGCAATGCGGAGACGATTTTCGCTGACGCCCGCCTACTAAGCTTAAAAAGGCAACGCTTTACTATAAAATGGATGGAACACTCTCAGGTTACCTTTAGATATATACAGAATAGTGTGTATTTATCAGTTAAAATCCGCCTCCCAGTTTGTAGGTAACGATGACCTAGCGGTTAAGGAGCCTGACTGATGAAGAAAGGATCGGGTTTCCATTGTTAAATAAAGCCTTGTTAATTCTCCAACAACTTGGTCTTGCATTATCATTCAGTGTTCCGTATTTTATATGTAAATAAAAACATAACATACACCCCCATATATATATATATATATATATATATATATATATATATATATATATATATATATATATATATATATATATGCATTTACGATTTGACGTTTACGAGTGAAAAAGGTATCGATCTAACTCTTCGACCCCATACTTATGGTAGAATGAATAGCAGACTAGACTCTTTAACCTTGGTATGGTAACCGGTTTAGGAAAAGGAGAACTCTGAATTCAAACCTGTTAAACTCCACTTGGAGTGGTCACTACTAGAATAGGCTCAGTCCTAATTAGTGATCTATTTCACTAATTTAACGGAGAGAGAAAAGCTGTAACTAGTCTAGGAGAAGGAAAACTCTGAATTCAAACCTGTTAAACTCTGCTGGGAGTGGTCACTACTAAAATAGGCTCAGTCCTGATTAGTGATCTATTTCACTGTAACTAGTCTAGGAGAAGGAAAACTCTGAATTCAAACCTGTTAAATTCCGCTGGGAGTGGTCACTACTAGAATAGGCCCAGTCCTAATTAGTGATCTATTTCACTAATTAAAGGAGAGAAACAAGCTGTAACTAGTCTAGGAGAAGGAAAACTCTGAATTTAAACCTGTTAAACTCCGCTGGGAGTGGTCACTTCTAGAATAGGCTCAGTCTTAATTAGTGATCTAATTCACTAATTTAACGAAGAGAAAAAAGCTGTAACCAGTCTAGGAGAAGGAAAACTATTAAACTCTGCTTAAAAATTGACCTTTTGTCGCATCACACACGTTGCGAATAGGATTGCATTAAATTAAGTTAATTTTAGAAAATAACTAGTTATCCCAAGTAACAGAGATTGATCGCATTCAATTTTAATCTGATTTGCTCACGTGATTCTTGGTCCGACCGGGATGTGGTTATTTTCAGAACTAACAAATTCATTGTATTAACTGAAATAACATTATCGATCTGCCGTGGTTTTGTAAATGATTAAAACTTTGGCTTTTATTACAGTTTTCTTAGGATTAATTTTCTTTTTACTACGATGAATTGCCAGTTTAGATCAATCGGTAGAGTGTACGGCTGGGAGCCACACGGTTCCTAGTTCGAGACCGGCCTACCAAAATATTTAGAAATCACAGAAACGTATATTGTTTATTGTCAATGATCCAACGTATATCTATTTTTTTTTTTTTTTTTTTTACAGAATTGCTATTTCGGTCGATGGATTTTTCTAGGCACTTTGGCTGTTTTTGCATGCCTATGTCATACCAGCTCGTCGCTATGTCGTTGAGGAAGCGTTGAATCTCGTCGTTGCTGCAAACTTCCTGCCCCACTGGTTGACGTTTTTGACATCCATGCACGTCTCAACATACATTGCTGCTAATTGGGGATGAATTCCAATCGGTTTAATGCCTTTTGCGTTCAAATAACTGCTTAAAATACACACTTGAAAGTTGCATCAATCGGGAACTCTATGAGAAATGACTGCCAAGCGAAGTATGAGTGTTACGACAAGGCGGGCACAGGGGCAGATGCAGGCACATGCACAACAAATACAACCGCGTTGCCTATAGCCCCACGGTCAATTTCCCTGCGGCCCCAGCGTTTTGGAGCTCAGTTGGTAGAGTGTTCGGCTAGGAATCACAAAGTTCATGGTTCGAGAACCGGTCCTCGCTAACTCAGCGTATGAGTAGCACAGGGATCTGTGCAGTAAAGGGAGAAACTGAAGGTAGGTGTGGCCCCTTCTCAGACGCTGAAAACAATTTCCTTGGTCTATCGCTAGGGAAAAGGGGATAGACTTCATCGCTGTATGGCCATACCGACTTTAGGTCATCCTGATGACTTACAATGTCTCAATTGCTAACGCACTGAATGCCGACATCGTAGGGAAGCAAATTCGAACTCCAGATTCAGTTTCCTGTTAATTATTATTATAATGGAGATTGCCTGTCTGTAACCGAAACTATATCACTGCACAAATGACAATTCTCTAAATTATATAATTTTTATTTACGTCACATTCTCTATGATTATTATTTTATTTAAACCTCAATTATTACAACAATTCTTTTACATTATTAATACTTTTGGGATTATCTACATACTAATTACATGAAATTTTATTTATATATACAACAAAATAGCGTTTCACAGTGTGAAAGGGAAGGCTAATTTGAATATTGATTTTAAAAATTTGATTTTAATAAATATATGCTTAAAATTATTGATTTCTAATTGTTTGCTCTTATCTTATTGAATATAATCAAAAATCTCCGGGATAAATCTTTAAAAGAAATCCATTAACAAGAAGAAATAACTGTTGTTTTATTCTTTACTTCCTATTTTAAGTAAACAGTTAAATTAGGAAAAATTCGCAATGAAAGACGGAATTGATGGAATAGTAAGTTTCAAATGTTCTATTTCTCGATTATCCCCCCCCTCTGTTTCAAATCTGCATTCTTATTTAGTTTAATTAGCCTTTCTAATTTAGTAAAATATTCTATTATATTAAAACCTAAATACTTACACACCGAGGGTGTATATATTTACTTGTGTTTTTAATATTCAAATAATTACGAGAGTGAGTCAAGTAGTAATGCCATTCTCTTTATTTCCTTTGAATCCTTCTTTATGGCTAACAGTGAGACCATAACGAGGCTCAGAGCAAGATTCCAACGAGTGAGACCCAACTTTGTTTAAAAACTTAAACTTTTATAAACTTCATGTGTATTGATAAACTGGTATAAATAATTATCTTGATCTCAATATATTAGTAGAAATCATTTTTAACTTAAACTTTCATTAACTTCACTAGTACAAAATAAAAAACACCCTCCGGCGATGTAAACATAGATTTTTGAAACATATTGCCTGAGGGGTGGGAGTAAAAAATTCAATGTCATCGAGTTTGTACCCTAAGTAAGTAAAATAATCAAATTCATTAAAGGATTAAAAAATAAAACAATTTAAAATGTAAACTTTAAATATGTATTAAAATAAAACAAACTATATATAGATATATAATACCAGTCATGTATTTATTAAAACTTGTTTTAAAAAAACAATGAGGACTGTCTAATGTTGCATGTTCAAATTTTGATTGTATTTATTTTATGTTATGACGATTTTGGGTAATGGGACGTAAGCACTGACGTAGTTTTTGTTACAGACAAAAACCGGAAGTGAATCTCCATTATTAATAGATGTCTATCAAGTAATTGGTAGAAATAATTTTCATTACCTTGCCAACAGATCTATTTAACCAACTGATGAGACCCTAACAGATTGTATCACTCCAACTCAGATTGAACCTGGGAGCAATTGCAATAAAAGTGTTTGGGCTTGCCATAATTGCAATAGGGTTTAGACAATCATATCAAAATGCCAGGGCATGACTCGGAAAGCCTGGTAAGAGAAGCCTCAGAGCACCCATCATGCCTTGTTCCAGAGGTTCTAAGCCGAAAGTGTAAATCCCAAATTGAAATGGAATAAAGAAACGAAAAGAAAAAGGAGGAGAAGAGGATGTGAAAGATTTAAAAAGAAAATGAAAGAAAGAAGAAAAAAAAATAAAGAGAATGAAAGAAATAAAAAAAAAAGAACAAATGAAAGAGAAAGAAAAAAAAGAAAAAAAAAAAAAAAAACGAAAAAAGAAAAAAAAAAGAATAATAACGAAAAAAGAAGAAAAAAAAATTGAAAAAATAACAAGAAAATGAAAAGAAAAAAAGCAAATAAAAGAAATGAAAGAAAAAACAAAAAAAGAAAAAAGAAAAAGAAAGAATATAAGATGAAGAGAAAAAGAAAAAAAAGAAAAAAAAGAAGAAAAAGATATAAGAAATTGCCTGAAAGGAAAAAAAAGGATTAAAAAAGAGAAAAGAAAGTAATAAAAAAAAAAAAAAAAAAAAGAAGATAAGGAAAAAAAAAGAAAATTTAAAGAAAAAGAAGAAAAAAAGAAATGAAAAGAAATGAAAAAAAAAAAAAAAAAAGAGAAAAAAATGAAAAAAAAAAAAAAAAATAAAAAAAATCAAAAAAAAGACGAAGAAAAAACAAAGAAAAAGAAAAATGAAAAAGGAAGAAATTGAAGATAGAAAATAAATTGAAAGAAAAAAAAGAAAACTGAAAGAAAAAAACGAAAAAAAGAAAGAAAGAAAAGAAAAAAAAAGAAAGAAAAAAAGAAAGAAAGAAAGAATTGATTTAGAAAGAAAGAAAGAAAAGAAAAAAAAGCAGAACGAAGAAATATATAAATTACAGATCTGAAACGAAAGAAAGAAAAGAAAAAGAAAGGAAATAAGATAAAAAAGAAAATAAAGAACGAAGACAGAATATATAAATATTGAAATTAAAAAAGAAAAGAAATGAAAGAAAGAAAGAAAGAAAAATAGAATTTGACATTTTCTTTAATAAATGAAGAAAGTCAAAGTTTGCGAGAAATACAAAACAACGTCTCATGTCTGTAATGAGCACGTGAGACGATTTCTAATTAAAAAAGCCACAAAAAAACAAAAAAATACAAAAGAAAAACAAAAAAAAACCCAAAAAAAAAAACAATAAACAAAACAAAAACAAAGCGACATTAAAAACAAATGATTCCTTTCTAAAACAATCGTTCATTTTCGAAGCACCTAATTCCTTGAAAACTATCAAATACGAATTCTTCTTCAACTTAATCTCACTCTCTCTCTTTCTTCTCTTTCTCAAGCGTTCTCTCTAACTCTCAGTTTCTCCCATTCTCATAATCTCTCTCAATCACTCTCTTTCGATCTATCTATCTATCTATCTATCTATCTATCGTTCTCTTTATCTCTTTCTCTCTCACAAAAATTCACTACTTTTTGAAAAATTGTTCTCTTTCTTTCACACCCAGTATCTCTCTCTCTCTCCCCCTCTCTCTGTATATACACGCAAACATGTATGTTTTTGAAAACTTGTATCTCTCTATCAATCTCTCTTTCTCTCACTCCCTCACTCACTGACTTTCTTTCTCTCTCTCGCTCTCAATCTATCTCTATTTCTATCTCTATCTATTGTACTCTTTATCTCTTTCTCTCTCACAAAAATTCACTACTTTTTGAAAAATTGTTCTCTTTCTTTCACACACAGTATCTCTCTCTCTCTCTCTCTCTCTCTCTCTCTCTCTCTCTCTCTTTCTCTCTGTGTATATACACGCAAAAATGTATGTTTTTGAAAACTCGTATCTCTCTATCAATCTATCTCTTTCTCTCACTCACTCCCTCACTCACTGACTCTCTCTCTCTCTATTTCAATATATCTATCTATCGATCTATCTCTAACTCTATCCCTCTATCTCTCCTCTCTCTATTTATCTCTTATCGCTATCTCTCTCTCTCCCCCTCTTCCCCTCTTTCTCTCTGTATACACACGCAAAAATGCACTATGTTTCTGAAAACTTGTTCAACCCGTTCATTTAGATTTATGAACCGCCATCTTTTTTTTTCTTCTTTGCTTCTTAATGACCAGGCCACGTAATTCCATCTTCCGGTGTGAAAGAGTAGAATCAATAAAACTTCCATTTGAGAAATTACTTTTAGATGACGCGCTTTTCTTGTCGAAAGTTTATTGATGTAAATCTACACGACATAAAACAGCAAAATGTAACAGATTATATTTAAAGATTTCTTTTTATTTCATTTTTCTATTTTTTATTCTTCGACCAGTAACAATTTTAATCAACTAAAATGGAAGTCGAAAGAAAAAAACAAACATTTCAGAGCGGATCTCGTTTAACAATCTTTTACAGAACCAGACCCTACAGTAAGGAGCTCAGTCGATAGAGCAGCTATCTTTGTAATCACAAGGTTCTGATTCGAGACCGGTCCCCGCCGAATCAGCGTTTTCTTTACCTTATTCATTACTGTGAATTTATTATTTTTATCTTTTCATATATTATATATTTAATCTAAAATATAGATTATTATGCATTGAGCTCTCCCTAGGGATATTAATATCCTTGTATTTGCACCTATTAAAACATGCAATATATTATACAGTGAGATTTTGAAGATCCCATGTAGAATCATCCCTTAATTCCAATTTTGGATACCTTATATTTATCATTTCATATATATATATATATATATATATATATATATATATATATATATATATATATATATATATTTAATAACCCCTCCGCACGAGCAGTATGTGACACAAGGTCAATTTCTTAAGCGGAGTTCAACAGCTTTGAATTCAGAGTTTTCCTTCTCCTATACCGGCTGTCTAACTCAGGTTAAAGAGCCCAGAGAGAGAGAGAGAGAGAGAGAGAGAGAGAGAGAGAGAGAGAGAGAGAGAGAGAGAGAGAGAGAGAGAGAGAGAGAGCCGGATTCATACCTTTCCCAAGGGTATTAGCGCTAAGTGAAATGCAATTACCACATCCAGGATTTGAACTCGGGACGGCGAGTCTATTTCCAATAACTTTAATCATTACATCACACGCTGTGCAAAAAGCTTAAGAAATACAGTTTTTTTTTTTTTTTTAGAAAAATTGATAACATTTCAGATTTTAAGGAAAAAATTAAAAATGTTGTAGTTGAATAATTTGAATTCTCGTGTCCTGCGTATGACATTAAACTGCATCTAATGGCGACGTTCCAATTTTGGAGCTTTGTGGAGTGTGGTGTACCTCTTTTAATGCCATTACTCCCAGCTCCACTTTGACCCAGAGTGTTATTACCTATTAGGGTCCCATGTATGAGTTATAAAAAATTGTTAAACTATTGAATTAACACTACATCTAACCGATACAAGCTCCATAATGCAACACTTAAATCACATTCATGCCCCTTCTAATTACCGGAAAATTCTAAGTGAAAATACTCTCATACTGCACAAAGAAAAAACCAACAAACAGAAACTTAAAATACTCGAAGCCTTATATATTAAACAAAAAACAACAAAAAACACTTTAAACAAGATAAACTTTGAAACCAGCCAACATGTTTTTAAATACCTATAATTTCCCGCCAATTTTCCTCCCACCATTCCCCATACATTCTTATAAACTCGTGAGCCCCCTCCTACTAATTCCTACTGCTACTGTCTGTTTAAAATAAAATTGTGAGCCCCCCTCCTACTAATTCCTACTGCTATAGTTTGTTTAAAAAGAAACAATCGAAACATCTCACCTGTTCCACACCTGAAGATGACACGTAATTATGCAGAAAGCGCTCGTGGTAAAACCTTTGGTTAATTCATACACTAATTCCACCCGGATATTTAAAAGATGGCCAGACAGTTAGAAAGGATCGAACAAAAACAAGTCCGACAATAATTTTCCGTTGAGTTCGACAAAACGTGTTTAAAAGAAAAATGCTGCCAAAATATATTTATTTAAAAAAAAAAAGTTGAATACCCTTCAAGCCTAAATAGAACAAAATGTCTTCGACATAAAATAACCCCACAAAGGTTGACATGCCGTAAAATCTAACAAACCAAATCAAAACTCTACTTATTCTCGTTCAAATGGTGATAAATCTTAACGTAAGGGGGAAACAACTTAACTCCTATGTTGAATATTTATTCGTTTTTTTTTTCAGTTACAAAAGAATTTTAAAAATAATGACATACTTTTATTGATCAGCAAATTACGAAAGAGAAAAGGAAACTTAAGGGCCCTTTCGACCGGTGCTTTGTCAAAAGTAACGACCGATAGATCGTTTAAAAGTCACAATGTAAATTAAATGGGTAAAAGAGAGAGGTTAAATCATACGAAATGGTGGGGTAATATGAAGGCAAATAGGGAGGAGGAAAAAATCAAATATATATATTGGTAAATACCTTCAAGTAATTCCCACCTCAGCAATCACATCCCCGGCAAAAATTACCAGGGAGTGTTTCGGATGTCTTTGTCTACACAAGGATGGGCAGTAAAAAAACAATGGAGACTGCCTCAAGGACATTGAGATGGTGACTTGTCCTGGCCTTGTGTAGAACAGAAAATTGCTGATCGTTGTAGTTTATTTTGCAACTATTTGTACTACAAAGGTGGTCACCGATGGCAGAATCATGTGCCTGTTACAGAAATGCCATACAGTGAAACAGAAATGTGTTTAAGCATTGACTAATTAAAATCTTGAGTTGTTTTGTTAAAAATTTGATATCAATTGAAACTAGCAAGAATATGCACATATAAAAGATTACACTTATTTTAATCATATTTTAATTGGTTTCTATATAAAATCATTCATAGGATTGATTTTTATACGTCGAAGAATAAAACAATGATATTAAAGATCAATAACACCACTTAATTATTTATTAAAGCAAGTTTTGTTAAAAACAGTAGGCAAATTTAACATGCCATATATTACATAAACTTTTATTTCTTCGTGATATACAAGACACATCTGTAGATTTTAAACGCATTAATAACGGCCTGTTTTGTGGGAAATCTAACTCAAAGTTTCAGAGAGACATCTTTAATAAATAAGATTTATTCTATATATTAATATTAAGGATTTTGACTATAAAATTAAATACTCATTGATATACTTATGCAATTCCTGAGGGTATTGTGAATTAGCAGTGATGTAATTTTGGTTACAGACAGGCACCGGATTTCTATTCTAATCAGATTTACAGGATGATTCAGAAAATTATATTTCTGTAATCTAATATTTTTCTTGTTCAAATTATGGGAAATTATTTTTTCCCGAAATAGTGTCAAACTTGGAATAATGATAATATTAGTAATGCTAATAAACAAAAAAAAATAAAGATACAAATGTGACTTTAATATTTCTTACTGGAACAGCCCATCTTATACCAAATTAGGGGGAGTCTTGGAATATTTCAGGTATATAAGGTGTGCTACAATTCATCACCTAAATTCATAGACTAGGCGGGGTCACGTGGTTTATTCCCCCGCCAATTAACAGCCATAATGCGTGGCTGATTGACTACTTAATCACTGATACTGAACAGACGTCTATTTGCAATCATCGACGAAGTAGCTCACAACCAAAGGATTCTTTACCAAGGATTTCCGCTGGATAAGTGTTCTTGCTTGAAGCCTAAATGATGGCCTATAAAATCGTAACATCCTCAAGACTAAATCCTTGATGCAGCTTTTGCTATGAATCAAAGGAACTAATGCATTTTCAATTTAAATAATAGCATTTTTGCATGTTCTCTATTGTCTATATGTATGCAGTTCTTGCAAGGTCTTGTGGGGATGAATAAAAGTAAAAATAAATAAGACAAAAGTAAAACAAAATAGAATAAAATAAATAAATAAATAAAACTACACAAAAATAACAATCTCGCAGAGGGCTTAGGATAAGAAGAGACCTCCGGACATGCGCAGGAAAAAAATCCAAGTTCTTGGCATCGAAAAGGTCTGAAGACGCTTTTGACTGAGAGACTTTGGAGAGGTAACACCTATCGAATTGTTCGAGAAATATACCACCTCTTAACGAAATAGTGTGAACCCGATAATAAAGGTCTTAATCTATTAAAGTCATCCCTGTCTCTGTCCTTTCCTTCTTTCGTTAAATTCTATTTCAGCTCACCATCCCACGCGAAGTAAGTAATACTTTTATTTGGGGATAGGATACAAGACGAATGAACCAAGACTCACATACCCATAGTCTTTTATCAATTTATCTGATAGATATATATCGTAGAGGACTGACTCCCTGGCATACTCGGAAATCTCCCGCTTATGTCAAACTTTAACAGAAAGTGGGAAACAATTTGAAATCCTTGGGTTAATGTATATTTTTTAATTTTCAGATACGGAATTTTAGAGTTGTTCAGTTACAAGTTGAGAGCTTAATGTTCAATATTGACGAACAGAGCAATATAATTGGTAAAGAAAAATGCTTAAAATCGGTCATTTTGCGGTTATAGATATATTTCTATCCACAGGTATTTGTGTATACCTTATGTGTATACACAGATACTTATGGGTAGAAATAGATATATAACCAGAAAATGACCAATTTGAAACCTTTTTACCATATATATATATATATATATATATATATATATATATATATATATATATATGTGTGTGTATGTGTGTGTGTCTGTGTGTGTGTGTGAGAAGAGAAATGGAAGTGAATCCAACGGTATGTAGTATAGTGAGAAATTTGAAAAAAACACAGGTTTAAATAAGATGAGGGGTAAGTTTATTAGCCGACACTGCAGTGTTTCGATCTGTTAAGTAGATCTTCTTCAGGGCTTTTGTTGATATAAGGAAGAGAATAATAAAATGTTCTCAGAGAATAACGAGAAAAACTGCGATAGTCCTTGTTTATCAATCTATTCGAAATTTGAAGTTTGAAGAAGGAACGCTGGAAAGGTAGACGGTTTGAAATATGACGTCAAATATTCTTCTTTGATGGTGTGTGTATGTGTGTGTGTGTGTATGTGTGTGTGTGCGCGCGTATGCATGTATATATATATATATATACATATATATATATATATTACTTTTGTTTCCCTGTCCCCCCTCTCTCACACACACTCTCTCTTACCGTATTTGTGTATACCTTATGTGTATACAAGGATAGCTGCTGATAGATAATAGATATATAACCGCAAAATGACCAATTTTTAACCTTTTTACCATATATATATATATATGGTAAAAGGTTAAAAATTGGTCATTTTGCGGTAAGAGAGAGAGAGAGAGAGAGAGAGAGAGAGAGAGAGAGAGAGAGAGAGAGTGTGTGTTGTGGTGAGAGAGAAAAGGAGAGGGAGGGGGGCAGGAAAAGAGAGAGTGATAAACAATAATAATAATAATAATAATAATAATAATGATAATAATATTATATATATATATTATATTATATATATTATTTTTGTTTGCCACTCTCTCTTTCCCTGTCCCCCTCTCTCTCTCTCCTCTCTCTCTCTCTCTCATACACACACACACTCCCTCTCTCTTACCGTATATTTCATATATAAAAAAAAGCGTTTAAGTATTACATAATTTAGAATTTTATTATTTCTTCACATGTTTTTAAAATTTGTGACTATTTGAGATATACAGGGTGTTTCAGAAAAGAAAAAAAAACTTTGATATAATTTTGTAATCTAATAACTCGGAACAATTCCCAATTCAAAGGATCTCAAACTTTTACAGCAAGTGTGAAAACAATTTAAAATCCAACGTTTAATTTTTCTTTCTCTTTTTTCTTTTCGGGTAGAGAAATGCCATTTCTCTAGAAGGCTTTTTGCCTTTAAACATTAACTAATTCATAAAATTTGTGTTGTTTCTTCACAGGCTGTTAAAATTTGAAATCATTTGAGTTGTACAGGGTGTTTTAGAAAAATATATCTTCTGTGATAAAGTCATGGGAAATGGACTCGTCGACCCGAGTTCAAATCCTGGACGCGGTAATAACATTTCACTTACGCTAATACTCTTAGGAAATGTATGTATTCTACTCTCCCTCCAACTATGGGTAAATAGTAGGGCAGACTGCGCTCTTTAACCTTGGTTAGGCAACCGGTCTAGGAGAAAGAAAACTCTGAATTCAAGCCTGTTAAACTCCGCTTAAGAAATTGATCTTGTGTTACATCCAGCTCGTGCGGAGCAGTTGGTAAATATATATATCATTTGTGATATTGTTGGATTATCATAGTATATATATTTACCAACCCCTCCACAAGAGCAAGATGCGACACAAGGCAAATTTCTTAAGCGAAGTTTAACGGGTTTGAATTCAGAGTTTTCCTTCTCATAGACAGGTTGCCTTACCAAGGGTGAAGAGCCTAGTCTGTCGTACTATTTACTCATATAGTAGAATATAGTTGGATTCATACCTTTCCCAAGGTATTAGCGCTAATGAATTGCAAACAGTTTCGTCTAGGATGTGAACTCGTATCGACGAGTCCATTTCCTACGACTCTAACCATTATGCCACGCGCTTCCATTTATACTTATCATAGTATAAGATGTACACAAAATCGTCACCTATTTATGGACTTTTCCATGAGTAACAGCCATTTCCGGTAAAAAAATTGGCCAATTAGAGACGAAGACAGAAAGCATTTAAGATCGTTTGCGACTGTCCTCAAATCAATTGCTAGGAGGAACTACCAGAACAACTAAACTCAATACAGATTTTTACTTTCATATTTACAAAAGCTACAGACTAAGATTTACCAACTAGATTCTATAGGCAACAGGACTACTAAACCCCTTTATATATATATATATATATATATATATATATATATATATATAATATATATTGTTGAACAAAGTTAAAATCCAATGTTTAATGTTTTCTTTAATTTCCCTATTGCAGATCAAACTTGTACGTCTTTACGCTTAAATTCTTTTCCAGCTACATATTCAAGAATTCGAACTTACAAGAGATACATTATGAACCTTAGTTTCCATCATACCTCATCCAATGGAATTGATGATCCGGAGTAAAACTATGAGGGTTAGGCTTGGTTATTGGTGGGTGTTGCTAGTTATTTTTCTGATACACGTATATGAACCGCCTCAATATTAACCTGAAAATCTAGCATCAAATTGGAAAGAATGGCGTAAGAGATGTTTCGCTAGACTAATGAACTTTGAAGAAAATAGACTGAAGCATCGAGGCCAGCACTGCCTGAATTTAAAATAGAAATATCTGACTCCCGTTTTAGAACATTTCATCTATCAGTGTGGCTTCATAGCTCGCAGCAAGGCTGGACTGCTATTACACTCAAGGAAACACAAAATGTCTTCTTGATAGCATGCACAACATGCGAGAAAACAAATCACTTACTGCTGACCCTCATCTTTCGTTCGCGATAGGAGAGTCCACCATATGCAGATACACACACACACACATATATATATATATATATATATATATGTATATATATATTCATACACACACACACACACACACACACACACACACACATATATATATATATATATATATATATATATATATATATATATATATGCGAATGTTGTTTATAATAGTAATGTATATACACGGATACTATCAAAATCTCAAAAACTTTGAGTTTTACAAAGAAATAAAGTTTTCTTGAAGAAGAGCTTCCCCGTTTCCTGGCAGTGTGATTTTCTGAGATTCTCGAAAACGTCTGTCGAGACATTGAAAGCCCAGGGTAAGTTGACAGGTGGACAGCTTGATCAGTATGTCCATACCTCACGAAACTTTCTCTAGCACCTCGTTTAGCGATCGATTTTTTTTCTAAAGAAGTTCTTTACTTGAGGAAAAACACTTTAGAAATTTTGGTCAATTTTACCCAGACTTAAATAGGAAAGACTTGTTTTCAACGAAAAATAAAACAAAAACAAAACAAAACAAGAAACAAAACAAAAACAAAAACACGCACATGTTATACAACCTTTTGCATATCGGATATATAATTCACGAGACTTAAATAGGAACTTCAATGAATTAGAAAAAATAACCTCATGTGTATTAATAAATTGGTAGAAATAATGTTCATAAACAAAAAAAAAAAAAGCACACACGTTATATACCTCTTTTGATTGCGCCAACATGAACAGCATGTTATCCATTTTCTGTGAGAAGCACATTCGTTGGCTTGGACATGTCAGGAGAATAGAAAATGGCCGCACCCCAAAAGATCTTTTGTACGGCGTATTAGTAAAAGGCTTCCGATCGGTAGGTAGACTACGCCTACGATTTAAAGATGTCTACAGGAGAGACATGAGGATATGCCACATTGATATAAAAACGTGGGATGTAGATGCAAAAAAATAGAGCAGCCTGGCGCATTAACGTTAAGCAAGGCACGGATATTGGTGAGGCGGAGAGAGAGTAGCCTCGACAGCAAAGAGAGCCAGAAAGAGGGAGAAAAGACAGCAGCCCCAGAAAGCATCACAGTTTGTGTGCATTTAGTGCACCAAAGACTGCCACACAGGAATTGTCCGTAAGGATCTTCAGGGTTGATTCCAATGAATTAATCAATATATTGATTAATTGCAGCTAATTGCGGAAGTGATTATTACAATTATGACCGTTAAAAATATTTTCTCAGTGAATGAATGCTAAAGCGTCATTTCGAAAGTTAAATATCAAACACGATGTTGTTGGATCCTGAACGTGAATGTTAACGTGAAATATTAAACACAGATACTGTTAAATTCTAACGGGATTGTTGACGTGGAAAAAACACATGTGCAGAATAGTCTTCTTTTTCAAATATCAGGTAATATCCATATTTGACGTTTGCGTTAAAAGAAATCTGTTTATATTCAGAATTTAAACATTAAAACAAATCAGTTGATGAGTTGCCATATGCGCTTATGCATGCATTTTCCAAATATTTCGGACCTTTGGTTTCATAGTGTTTTGGTGCTATTATAGCATGCGATTGCCAATTTTTCCTCGGAGCATAAAAGGCAGAATCTATAACCTGGTCTATATCAGCGAGTTTTTAAAAATGATTTCCCATTTTATGATAGGAACTATATCGTATTTGTTTTGATGTCCCAGACATATTTAGAGAGAGAGAGAGAGAGAGAGAAGAGAGAGAGAGAGAGAGATGAGAGGAGAAGAGAGAGAGAGAGAGAGAGAGGTGTTGTGCATATATTTTATGTTATTAAAGTTAGATTTGTGGGTGTAGAGTCTTTTCTTGAAAGTGTCTTGTGTTGAGCCTATGTATATCATGTTAGTGTTATTTTGTTTATTAATACGTAGAGTATATACAAAATTCGTTTCTACAGCATTTTCATATTAAAAATAATTTTCAATATAATTTTATAGTAAAAATTATTCCCAATATATCTTTATAATAAAAATCCTTTTCAATGCATTTTCAATGCATTTTTATAATAATAATAATAATAATAATAATAATAATAATAATAATAATAGAAGAAGAAGAAGAAGAAGAAGAAGAAGAAGAAGAAGAAGAAGAAGAAAAAAGAACAACAAACAACAACAACAACAACAACAACAACAACAAAATTTTGAAGAAGTACATTTTGAAGATTTTGAAGAAGTAGAGGACTTAGAAAAAGAATAGTTTGAAAGGTTGGAAGACGAAAAAGTATTTGAAGAAAGACTTCCAAGACTTTGAAGAAGGAGAAGAAGAAAAAAAGCAAGAAGAAGAAGAAGAAGAAGAAGAAGAAGAAGAAGAAGAAGAAGAAGAAAAGAAGAAGAACTACAACAACAAGGAGATCGACAACATCATCAAAAACAACAAAAAACAATAACAAAAAGACTTTGAAGAAAACTTTGAAAAATTTGTAGAAGACGCAGAGGAATTAGAAAAAAGAAAACTTTGAAGATGAAGAACTTTTGAAACAGAAGAAGAAGAGGAAGAAGAACAAGAACAACAACAAGAACAAGAACAACAACAACAACAGGATTTTTAAGTAAAACAATTTGAAGAGTTTAAAGAAGAAGAAGAAGAAGAAAAGGAAAAAGAAAAAGAAGAAGAAGATGAAAAAGAAGAAGATCAACAAAAACAGCAACTATAAAAACATAATCATCAACAACAACAAATTCTAGATTTGAAAAAGAAAATATTCAAGGATTTGAAGAAGAATTTAAAAAAGAATCTGAAGAAGAATCTGAAGAAGAAGAAGAAGAAGAAGAAGAAGAAGAAGAAGAAGAAGAAGAAGAATCTGAAGAAGGTAGGACAGAAGAAGAAGAAGAAGAAGAAGAAGAAGAAGAATCTGAAGAATCTGAAGAAGAAGAAGAAGAAGAAGAAGAAGAAGAAGAAGAAGAACAACAACAACAACAACAACAACGGCAGCAACACTATTTTGAAGAAGAAAAAACTTTGAATAGTTTGAAGAAGAACAACGAATCACACACACACACACACACACACACACACACATATATATAATATATATATATATGAAAAAATCATAACGAAGTCTTTATTAACCATGCTGTAACCACGCCTTATCATTAAGGAAACTGTATTAAAATTACAGTGGCTTCTTCATCTTTATCTCCCAATTATTAAAACAGAGACTCAACCTCAAATCGCGGAGCAGGTGGGTCTGATATCAAAAAGGCTAATTACGTGTAACCGTCTATAAATTTATGACAGTCTGTCTCTGTCTGTCTGTCTCTCTCTCTTCATTTCTGTGTATTTATTTCTCCCTCTTTCTCTCCACCTCTCTCTTACTCTCTCCCCCTCTCTCTCTAACTTTCATATTCATGAGCGCTATTCTTTTCCATACGATTTAATATGCATTAAATTAGTTATTGTTAATGCAGACAAAGCAAATATTTATATTAAAATGACTAGCAAAATAAAAAACACCCTCCGGGCGATGTAAAAATAATTTTTTGAAACATATTGCCTATTTGAGTTAAAAATTCAATGTCAGCGAGTTTGTACCCTAAGTAAGTAAAATCATCAAATTCATTAAAGGATTAAAAAATAAAACAATTTGAAATGTAAACTTTAAATAAGTATTAGAATAAAACAAACTATATATAGATATATAATACCAGTCATGTATTTATTAAAACTTGTTTTAAAAAACAACGAGGACTGTCTAATGTTGCATGTTCAAATTTTGAGTGTATTTATAAAATAAATACACTCAAAATTTGAACATGCCAAAAATCGTAGAATAAATTTTATTCTATGTTATGACGATTTTGGGTAATGTGACGTAAGCAGTGACGTAATTTTTGTTAGAGACAAAAACCGGAAGCGAATCTCCATTATTAATAGATATTAATAGATATTGTTATTCTCTCATGTGGTTTCCTTAAACGTCGAAATATTATCTATCTATACATATACAGGCTAGACCATAATGATGGAACACATTTTAAATACTATTTTCCCATATTACAAAAGGGACACAGAGTACTAAGTACATTTATTACATAACTGGTACACAGGAGTTTTACATGTAATCTAAGATTTGAATATTTTCTCCTTCAAATGGAAACCATCATGACGAAAACATTCGAGAGTTCGATTTCTCATATCTCGTAAAGTGTGGTTTAGCATATCAACTTGAATAGCTGTTATCTCTCTACGGATGCTGTCTCTCGGAAATTTGCAACAGCACGAAGGATCACCTTTCAGGATGGTGCCCCTGGCTTTTCAAAATGCTGTCGGAATTTTCTCTGGGCTGCAACGATAGATCTTTGGCTGGCGAAGTATTCTTCGACTACATATGCAATTTCCTTTGGACTCCACTGTATTATAAGGATCACCAAAATCAATACTTGACAGTAATCAAAACTTAATGTAATATTAAAATCTTAGATAACACTGGTTTACAAAGAAATTGAGACATAGCACAAAAATAGCTGTTTTAACCTAATTTGGTGGTGCTGAATTCAGATTTGAATCAGTTTTTACTCATCACCTCTAGTTTTTTAGATATGCCTACTGTACATTTTGTACACATACTGTACATAAAAGCGTATATGCATTCAGGGTTAATTTCTAATATTGTGTGACTTATGTCTTTTTTTAGTTATTATGCAATAAATGTAAGTTATAGCATTACATTATATATATATATAGCTATATATCAAGACGGATTTTGGCAGTTAAGCGTAGCCAACACGTTTTACTCAACAGCCAGTAGTGCACTGGCAGTCAGCAGATCATCTAAGAAAACACTTCTGTCTGCGGTACTATGAATTGTGTACATTGTGTCATCCAAGTATATTTATTCCGTCAATGTTCTTTATCTATCCTGTTTTATCTGTAATAAGCTGCTGCAACTGTTGAAATAAAAGTAAGTTGGTGTGTATGTATGTTGAGTAACTGGCCGCCACCCTTGGTTCCAGTTGTAAACGAACTTAAAGTAAACAAGTGAGTAAATCAATAAGTCCTTGTGGGATAGTGTCCTTTAAGTCCGACGTCCTAGATGGTCCGAGTGTTAATGAGTTAAGATTAGAATCAGGCCTCTATAAATACACCAACAGCAGCAGCAGCACTGCCAGTGATTGGACAATAGTAATCTTTCCCAGGTCACGTGCTTATAGGCGAGTCTATATGTAGAAGTAGCCATCTGGCACACGTCTTATATTACAAAACGTGGTGTAATGTTAAGCAAGCTAGAGTCGTATACCATTGTTAGTGAGTTCGATTCTCACTGGGCGCCCCATATTTCTGGCCTTGTGCTGCATCTAAGTTAAGCTTAGTAAATAACTATATTACAAAATGTGGTGTAATGGTTAGCAAGCTCGCTTCACAAACCATTGTTAGTGAGTTCGATTCTCATTGGAAGCCCCATACTTCTGGCCTTGTGCCATATCCAAGCTAAGCTAAGTAAATAACTATATTACAAAAAATTCCAACAATGTATTGTCAGAAAAATGGAAGCTTTTGCTTACCTGCAGTTTTCGGATGTGAGAAAAGCTCGAAGACGGTTTTAACTGGGTTTATATATTTGTTGTTGTCGTTTTCGATTGGTGGAATAGGTAATAAATACCTAGTTACCTATTAGTTTTGTTGTGTACGACTATCGTAGATTGAAAGTATTAGGTTAATTTCAAATTGCAGAGCAGGTGGGTCTGTTATCAAAAAGGTTAATTACGTGTAGACATCTATTAATCTATGACAGTTTGGCTCTCTGTCTTCATTTCAGTCTCTCTCTCTCTCTCTCTCTCTCTCTCTCTATCTATCTATCTATCTATCTCTCTCTCTCTCTCTCTCTCTCTCTCTCTCTCTAACTTTAATATCAATGAGCGCTATGCTTTTCCATACGATTTAATTTGCATTAAATTAGTTACTGTTAATGCAGACATAGCAAATATTTGTATTAAAATGATATTGCTATTTTCCCATGTGGTTTCCATAAACGTCGAAATGTTATCTATATATACATATATAAAGAGCAGTGGGTGTGTATGTATTGTTAGAAAAATGGAAACTTTTACTTACCTGCATTTTTGGGAAGTGAGAAAAACTCGAAGATGGTTTTAATTGGTTTTATATTCGTTGTTGTCGTTTTTGATTGGTGGAATGGGTAATAAATACTTAGTTACCAACTAGTTTCGTTGTGTACAACTCTGATAGATTGGAAGTATCGCGTTTATTTTTTACTCTGAGCTTACAAGGTTATTTACTTCTTATCGATATCAAGGTCGCAACAAGGGATTGTAGCAAGTTTTCCATAACTCTAGTTTTTACCTACTTGCCTACTCTGTGGGGCGTTGATGTTCCTACTTAAATTGGTGATTGCTTTTTCGCCAAAGCTTGTATATCCGGATGAAATTACGAAAATAAAACAATAAACGACAAAGTATATATATATATATATATATATATATATATATATATATATACACGCATTATATATCATCGGTTCTTACTTTTTGTGCAAAAATTATGTAGATTTGATTTATGTTTGAAGATATTTAAAATTTAAATATACATAGAATTAGCATTGAAAATCTGCTTTAAAATTTCCAGCATTTATAAATCTCAAAAGTAAACAACTCCTTTTTTGTTCATCTTCCACCCAGGCGGTTCTGGGTAGCCGCTTCTATTACATAGATAAAGGACAGTTGGTGTGTATGTATGCATCTATGTATGTCCGAATGAAACTACGAAAATAAAACAAGTAACAAACATGTCTATATATATCCCCATTAAGTTTCTGCAAAAAATTATGAAGAGTTGATTTATATTCGAGGATATTTAAAAATTAGAATATACGTAAAAATAGCATTGAAATTCTACTTAAAAATTTCCAGCATTCGTTTTAAACACATTTTTTTCTTTTGAACCAATAGATGGTACCCTAAAAGGTACAACCATTTCGGGATAGAGTGGATATTGGAGCAATGGTGATTAAGGGATGCTCCATATTCCTTTTACCTTCAGAACTTGAATCTCACCATCAGAGTTTAACATCATACTCAGGACATGAAGACCCGCAACCACCGCCTTCTAGCACCCATATGATAAAAAGAGTTGGGGCTTGTCATGAAGGCAATAGGGTGGGGACAATTATATAGATGCTAAGAGAGGACCACTCCGACCGCCCATCTAGCCTAAGCAAGGGCCAAAGAAGAGTGTTGCAAGTCATTGACTGTACTTCCCTCAGGATTCCGTGCTTAAGCCTTATCCGGCTTGGATAAAACTCACTTTTCAGTAGGAATAGATCTGCGGGACAAGCTTGTTAACCATTACACGATGGGACACATTAAAAAAACCAACTCAATCACCTAGACTAGGATGTGACACAAAGTCACAATTATTAGGCATCCAATGAGGGTCAAATTCGCAATTCAGTAGTAATGATTTTGTGAGAATCGCTTGCTAACCGTTACATCACGATGTGACATTCTATTGATATTTTAAAGTATAAATAAATAAATATAAATACATAAGGACTTGAAAATCGAGAATAAATAAAAGATTAAAAATAGAAACAATAGAGTAATTCTGTTACATAATTATTAGATACCTAATATTTATGTGCCAATATTGTAGAAATCAAAATGGGACCCTAACAGGTTCTACCACTCCGGGTCAGAGGGACCTGGAGCAATAGTTATGAAGATGTACTCTACTTTCCCCAGAGCTCCAGAATTGGAACCACTAGATGCAGTTTAACGTCATACCCGGGACACTCTATTTTCTGTGTTTAGACGACACGTCGATAGCATGTATGTAAGTATAACAGAATCACACACACACGCACACACACACAAACACACAGACGCACACACACACACATACACAGAGACACAGAGACACACACGCACACACACACAGACGCATACACACACAGACAGACAGACAGACACTCACACACACAGACACACAGAGCCACAGACACACACATACACACACACACAGTCACAGACACAGAGACACACACACACACACAGACGCACACACACACACACACACACACACACGCACACACACGCGCACACACACACACAGACGCACAACACAAACACAGAGACACAGAGACAGACATAGATGCAGAGATACAGAGAGAGACAGACACACACACACACACACAGAGCCACATACACACACACACACACACACACACACACACACACACACACACACACATACACACACACACACACACACACACAGACACACACACAGAGACACCCACAGCACACACAGACGCACACATAAACACAGAAACACAGAGACAGGCACACACAGACACACAGACATAGACACACAGACACACACACAACACAGAGACAGAGAGACTGACAGACACACACACAAACACACACACACACACACACACACACACACACACACACACACACACAAAATATTTCCCTTCCAGACGTTGAATCAATAAAGTAGGTGATAGAACATATCCAACATATTTCCTCACAGTACATGTTCTTTTGTAGCCTAATGGAAGTCTGGAACTTTTTTTTTATTTC
>CM042166.1:27452234-27467234 GCA_023376005.1 Doryteuthis pealeii | reverse complement strand
CAGACTGAGATTGATAGATAAATAGATATATAGATAGATAAATAGATAGATAGATAGATAAATAGATGTGAGCAGATTGAGATTGATAGATACATATATATGAACAGACTGAGATTGATAGATACATATATATGAACAGACTGAGTTAGATAGATAAATAGATAAATAGATAAGTAGATAAATAGATAGATAGATAGATAAATAGATGTGAGCAGATTGAGATTGATAGATAGATAGATATGAGCAGCCTGAGATTGATAGATACTCATATATGAACAGACTGAGATAGATAAATAGATAGATAGATAAATAGATATGAACAGACTGAGATAGATAGATAAATAGATAAAAGATAAGTAGATAGATAGATAGATAGATATGAGTAGTCTGAGATTGATAGATACATATATATAAACAGACTAAGATATATATATATATATATATATATATATATATATATATATATATATATATATGAGCAGACTGAGATTGATAGATACATATACATGAACAGACTAAGATAGATATATAAATAGATAGATAGATAAATGAATAGATGGATAGATAGATATGAGCAGACTGAGATTGATACATACATATATATGAACGGACTGAGTTAGATAGATAAATAGTTAAATAGATAAGTAGATAGATAGATAGATAGATAGATAGATATGAGCAGACTGAGATTGATAGATACATATACATGAACAGACTGAGATAGACAGATAAATAGATAGATTGATAGATAAATAGATAGATAGATAGATATATATGAACAGACAGAGATTGATAGATACATATATATGAACAGACTGAGTTAGATAGATAAATAGTTAAATAGATAGATAGATAAATAGATAGATAGATAGATAGATAGATATGAACAGTCTGAGATTGATAGATACATATATATAAACAGACTAAGATAGATAGATAAATAGATAAATAGATAGATAGATAGATATATATGAGCAGACTGAGATTGATAGATACATATACATGAACAGACTAAGATAGATATATAAATAGATAGATAGATAAATAAATAGATGGATAGATAGATATGAGCAGACTGAGATTGATAAATACATATATATGAACGGGCTGAGTTAGATAGATAAATAGTTAAATAGATAGATAGATAGATAGATAGATAGATAGATAGATTTTTGTGAGCAGACTGAAATTGATAGATGCATTGATATGAACAGACTGAGATAGATAAATAGATAGATAGATAGATATTAACAGATTGAGATTGATAGATACATATATATGAACAGACTAAGATAGATAGATAAATAGATAGATAGATAAGTAGATAGATATATAGATAGATAGATAGATATGAACAGACTGAAATTGATAGATACATATATATAAACAGACTGAGATAGATCAATAGATAGATAGATAGATATATATTAACAGACTTAGAAGGATAGATGCATTGATATGAACAGACTGAGATAGATAAATAAATAGATAGATATGAGCAGACTCAGATTGATATATATATATATATATATATATATATATATATATATATATATATATATATATATAGATAGATAGATAGATAGATAGATAGATATAGATATAGATATAGATAGATTGATAGATAGATGAATAAAAAGAAAGAAAAAGAAAGAAAGAAAACGTTCAGGGTGAATATACAGACCATAAACTGGTAATTTATTTGTAAATTGGACTGGAAATCGATTTATTCATCTCGGATTCATCCTGCAAATTGTATGATTAACAAATGATATTCAAAGTGAATGGCAGGTCTGACAAATTTATCTTTTACTTGCAAATTGGACTAAAACTTACATTTAGTAATCCCCAATTGCCTGCAGGAATTAGATTATAAAAAGTTACACCAATTGTAAATGCGATCACCTAGGAGGATGCTCTACAGACTTAAACCTTACATTTAGTACCTTTTTTGTTTTTGTTTTTCTGTTTTATTTCTTTCTGTTTTTTTTTTTTTTAATTTTCGTTCTCTTTTTTTTGTCTAACGTAGTTACAGTTTGATCTAACTGTCAAAAAAGTGTAATTCTCGCAGACAAGAGAATAGAGGTGTGGCACTCCACCTTAGATGTAAGAACAACCTCTCTGGTCTAGCTCTAGTGAAAAGAGGATCGACTCCATCACTGTCCGGTAGTTACAGTGCCGACTTTATGTAAAATGTTGTGATCATTAACTCAGCGCATGAGTAGCACAGCTTACCTGTAGTGCCTTGTTTTTTTTTCTTTTTTTTGGGGGGGGGTGATGTTTGTTTTGTTTTTTCTTTTTTTTGTTGTTTTGTGTTTTTTTTTTGTCTTAGGTAGTTACTGTTTGATTTAACTGTCAAAAAGTGTTTTTTTTTTAAATTCTATTTTTTATTTGTTTTTTATTTGTCCAATTTACACAGTGGAAATTCTTTGGAAGTTGGGTATTATCTTTGTCAATATGGTTGCCGTCTTCCAGACTGCACTAGATTTTTCAAAAAATAATTTATTCTTTTCTATAGTTGTCCCCATTTTTTGGTGGACGAATAAGAAAAAAAAAAAAAAAAAAAAAGCAGAAAAATCGTGCATCTTGTTGAGGATCCCAAGAATTACGAGCATCATTATTCGTTTCGTAGTCGACGATTACAGAAATTTCCACAATTATTACCAGAGTCAGAATTACTCATCTCTCAGACTTAATTCGTGTCTGTAACCTATTCATTAGCTGCAGGAAAGAAAAACTTGCTGAAGGTTAGAGCGCAGTTTAGTAATAAAGACCCTAATGAGAGGTGCATTCAAAGAAAGAAAAAAAAGAAAGAAAGACCCCCCAAAAAAACCCCAACACATAATAATAATAATAATAATAATAATAATAATGATGATGATGATGATGATGATGATAATAATAATAACAACAATAATAATGATAAGAGAAAAAAAGGGGAAAAAAAAGAAAAAAAAGAAAAAATGTAGAAATATCTGGACCTTGCCACAGAACTAAAAAAGTTATGGAATATGAAAGTGAAGGTGATACCATTTGTAGTTGGTGCACTTGGAACAGTCCCAAAAGGATTGGAAAAGGGTTTCGAAAGTTTTTGGAAATCAGAGGAAGAATTGAAACCATTCAGAAAACTGCACTGCTGCAATCTGCCAGAATACTCAGAAGAGTCCTGGAGACCTGAGAAGACTTACTGTGATTCAGACTCCAGTGAAAGACCATCAGCTAACACTGATGTGAAAATTCAAAAGGAGTAAATAATAATAATAATAATAATAATAATAATAATAATAATAATAATAATAATAATAATAATAATAATAATAATAATAATAAATAGAGGCTACAAGATATGGACAAACAGAAAAACAACAAAAACAAGAAAATAGAAATGGTAGGAAAAACAATTATATGGATAGTGAAACTAAAATATCAAAAAAGAAAAAAAGGCACAAAGAAGAGCAGGAAGGTAAGGAGAGGAAGAAATAAAGAACGAATAAGGAGATACCAAGAAGATGAAAAAAGAGGAAGAGGAATAATAATAATAATAATAATAATAATAATAATAATAATAATAATAATAAAAGGACTGACTAAAAAAAAGCGAGAATGCATCAAGTGATATTTAATCAAAATGATTGCCTCTTATGGCAAACGTAATCGGAGAAAATATCATCGACTCATATTCATAGAAAGTTGAATGATTGAAAACATCCAAGATGGCCGATTGTTGTTCAAACGGTATTCAGGTGGAAAAAGACGACGCATGATTACACAATTGCACATCTGAATCCTGATGGAGATACAACGTTGATGTGGTTATAAGGAATAGCAATTATCATCAAACAATTTGCCACATAATCACATACTTATCTAGCAATCCAACTTTGACAATCGGCCTCTGTATAGGCAGCTGATTATTCTTCGCGGGTAGATCGTGCGCATGCGTATTGGCTTACATTTTCTGTAAGATATAATGATAGAAAAAGATGAAGAACAAAAAAGAACTTCGGAAAGATTTTGTTGCTTTTTCTCTTGTCTGAGATAGTTACACTTTTTTGACGGTTAGATCAAACTATAACTACCTAAGACAACCCCCCACAAAAAACAGAACAAAACAAAAAACAGAACAAAACAAAAAACAAATAATACAATCCTCTCCCCCCAAAAAAAACAAGACAAAACAAAAACAACAAAACCAAGGCACTACAGGTAAACTGTGCTACTCATACGCTGAGTTAGGCAGCGAGGGAGTCTATCCTCTTTTTACTAGAGCTAGACCAATAGGATTCTTTTGCATCTGAGGTGGAGCTCCACAGCTCTATTCTCTTGTCTGAGATAGTTACCCTTTCTGACAGTTAGATGAAACTGTAAATACCTAAGATAAAAAAAACAGAACAAAAAAACAAAAAAACAAAAAAACAACAAAAAACCCCAAACAAACAAACAACCCCCCCCAAAAAAAGTCAAAACAAAAACAACAAAACTATAGGTAAGCCATTCTACTCACACGTTGAGTTAGACAGCGAGGGAGTCTATCTCTTTTTCACTAGAGCTAGACCAGGAGGATTGTTTTTTCTAAGACAAAATAAAAAACAAAACGAAAACAGAACAAAAAATCACCCCCCCTAAAAACAAGAGCAAAAAAAAGGCACTACAGGTAAGCTGTGCTACTAATGCGCTGAGTTAAAGATGACGCACTTTACATGAAGTCGGCACTGTAGCAACCGGACAGCGAGGGAGTCTATCCTCTTTTCAGTAGAGCTACACCAGAGAGGTCATTTTTACATCTGAGGTGGAGCGCCACACCTCTATTCTCTTTTCTGGTATAGTTACACTTTTTGACAGTTAAACAAACAGTAACGACGAAAAAAACAAAAAAACAAACAAAAAAAAAACAGAACCCAAAAAAAAAAGAATAAAACAAACAAAACAATCCCCCCACCCCCAAAAAACAAAACAAAAAAATACAAAAAAAACATACAAAACAATCCTCTCCCACCAACCCACCCAACCCAATCAAGGCGCTAAAGGTAAGCTGTGCTACTCATACGCTGAGTTAGACAGCGAGGGAGTCTATCCTTCTTTCCCTAGAGCTAGACCAAGAGGTTTGTTTTTTACATCTGACGTGGAGCGGCACACCTGTATTCTCTTGTCTGAGTGTGTTACACGTTTTGACAGTTAAATCAAACTGTATCTACCTAAGACAAAATAGTAAAAAAAAAAACAGAACAAAAAAAAGCAAAAACAAAACAACCATCCCCCCCCAAAAAAAACGAAAAAAAACAAAGCACTACAGGTAAGCTGTACTACACATGCGCTGAGTTAAAGATCACATACTTTACATAAAGTCGACAGTATAAAAGCCGGGCAGTGAGGGAGTCTATCCTCTTTTCAGTAGAGCTAGACCAGAGAGGTTGTTTTTACATATGAGGTGGAGCGCCACACCTCTATTCTTTTGTCTGCGAAAATTACACTTTTTAACAGATCAAACTGTCAAAAATAAACAAAAAAAAAATAACCATAAAGAAATAAAACAAAAAACAACAACAAAAGATATATATAAAATGTTGTTCTGGTTCCAACGGGAGAAAGTTTAATATTTTATAAAAAAGAAGGTCCGCAAAATGTATTTTGTTCTCAGAAAAAGTTTTTAATTATTTTATCTTATATACGCAACACGTGTTTCTAATCTGTTGTCTTCTTCAGGCATTGAGTTATTAATTCGGCAGAATATGTCCGATATTTGATAGGTTGTGTGTGTTTCTGCAATTTTTCTATTATATATATATATATATATATATATATATATATATATGGGTTAATATATAAGAATTTATGAACTGTTCCGTAAAATACACAGAGCAAATCAGGAAAGGAGGCGGCCTGATAACATATCAGGTCTAAACGGTTGAACAGATATAATGTTGCAAAACCCGAAATCTGTAAGGATACTGGTGTAACTAATGACCGCCTTTAGTGCTTTTCAGCGATGTTTAACACGACTATGTGTGTGTGTGTGTGTGTGTGTGTGTGTGTCCGATGTTTGAATGCTTCTCATGAAAGTTAATACTCCGAATATTATTTGTATGTTTAGGTTAAATAAATAAAACTTAAGATAAAATATATCACGTTATATAAAACTTTCTCACTGTAAATTTTAGCATTTTTCAAAAAAAAAGAAAGTCTTTTTTATCGTAATTAAGAAACCTAAATAATGATAACATCCAAAAGTAATTAAGCGCTAACCTCATTACTCATGAGAAAGAATTAAAATGAGACATTTTCAGGAAGAATGCAATAATCCAATTAATTACTTAAATACATCTTTGGTGGTTTTTCGTTATTTACCAGTCATCAGATGTATATAGAAATTAAGAATAATTAAAAAAAAAAAGAATTTGACACATGGCCTAGTGGATAAAGGAGTTAGGTTAAGACAGTTCTAAGTGACAGTTATCTCTGGACTGCAGGTTCAACCCTGGCCAACGGCAGCAGTAACATAGAATAATAACACAGAGAGACCAAAACGTTATAGCGTCGACATCACCACCAGTAATAAACTTTAAACCAGTATAACATCTCGTATTCGTCTACTTTTCTCCACATACTGTGATTGATTTCCTCTTTTTACTCCCATATATATATTATATATATATATATATATATATATATATATATATATATCCTCAGATGCTAAAACAATCTCCTTGGTCTAGCGCTATTGAAAAGGGGATATACTTCCTCGCTGACTGGCTGATACCGACTTTAGGCCGCCCTGTCGACTTTACTTTTTTTTTTTACTTATATATATATATATATATATATATATATATATTATATATATATATGTATGTATGTAGTGTGTGTTGTGTGTGTGTGTGTTTGAGATACGCCTACTAAACAACGCTTTGTGGCGTCGTCAGTTATATTATTATTAAATGGTTCATTGGGGGAGTTCGGGTCTTTCAACATGATACCCCCTCGCCAGTTAGACCTCATTAAAGATGATCAAAATCCTTAAAATTCTCCAGCTAAAATATTTCAAAGGAAAAATAAAGACCTGGATTTAACAATAATGTCAAATAAAATAGTTGATTCTTATTCTTCCTCGCCAATTTTTATTTATTTACATTTTTTTTATTTTTTTATTCCGAGAGACCATTTTATTTGTAACTTCCAAAGTTTCCTACCTTGAAAAGATCTCAACTCAAAAGACCGTGTTCTCTTCATTTATAGTCATGGCCTAATTTCTTCTTTTCTAGGTTTTGTGTCGTTTTAACAATGCTTTTTGACATTCACCATCTATAAAAATATACATTTTACATTTTAATGCATTGAGTCTGTTTATTTTGAGACGTTTTTGTTTTTAGTTACAATGGCTTTGGGTAATTTTGTCCTAAGCTAACAGAAAAACTGGCTTTAAATATCGTTTTTCCAACCTAGACCTCGGCTTCTGTACATTTGGTTGGTTAATGCTAAAGCCAATCAGCTTTTCGAGTAGGTGTTAAAAACAGGTTCACGTGGCTCAGACATTTTTTAAATAATTTATTGGCATGGCTGGGCTTACCGGTAAGTAGATCATTTATTTTTAATATAAAGAATAAATAAACAAAAACAACCAAGTTACCTGAGGCAAAAAAAAACAAAAAAAAAAACACTGATTAAAATACGTATTTATCTAAGCACACAGAGATTAAAAATACTGTCCAACAATTAAAGAGGAAAATATTACTTTGAAAGTATTTTTATTTTATCACTACACCGACTAGAAATGAATAGTTAATTTTTTCTACAGACACAGGTACATGTGACTGGATTAAACTATACTGTTCAATATTTAAAAGAAAAATTAAACGATAATTTCAATACTATCGGGATAATTAGGAAGCACACCAACTCCTCCACGAACACTTTTAACACCTCCAATGCTGGCATTTAAACCATTCCATGCAACGTCTGCGACAAAAGCTACATCGGATAAACCCAACGAACTCTTGACAAACGTATCTATGAGCATAAAAGACCGATAAAGACAAATGGCACCCAAAATGCCCTATTCATACACACGCAGTTGACTTCGATCACACATTCAACTTCAACCACGCACGCATCGCAGCTGATACCCATACATAATAAGAGCCTACGACGTCTATGTGAATCAGCACTTATTGTAAACCGCAGAGTAATAAAGCAAAAGCAAGGTTTCTTCAACCTTGACATAGCTATTGTAAAAATCATAACGCACGAGAATAAAATCAAATTCGAAAACGGATAAAAAATCAAAGAAAAAAATCCAAACAGAAATGTCTAAATGTTCACAAAGTTCTGCTGACAACCATCATCGTACACTGACCTACACTGACTATCAAATTTCTTCAAAGACATCGATCCACATACAAAACCCCACCACTCCTCTCTTACTCTCCCTCTGTCCTTCCGTTATCCACTTAACTTTTAAACACAAAAAGCAGAAAATCTTTAATAATTTCTCTAAAATGTCCCCGGCTCCTATGTACACATTTGACATCACCCATTTGACCCACACTCTAAATATCAAATTCTCTTCAAAGTCAACTGACTGACTCCATAAAAATACCATCCCCCACATACTAAACCCACCCCGACTTTCTTATTACTCTATACTACATACCAAACCACCTTTTAGTTCCCTTAGGTTTTGTTTTGATTTGAAAAATGACCGGGAAAAAGACGATAGTTCAGAGACGGACGGGACACGAGAAGGGACAGACGGTTAGAGAGAATGGAGTTAAGTCGGTATCAAGACAGACGACAGAAGTAGATAGAGTTGATAATTGTTTTGTCAAAAATAGTTTTTGGATTCGACGGTCGAGAGTGTAAAAGATAAGAAGAAATTGGATGGAAAAAAGAAAAGTTTATTGAAAGTGGATTATCGAAAAAATTAAGAAGAGTGAATTGGTAGGACTGAGCTAAAGTAAAAGGTAAAAAGTTGTAGAATGGGAAAAGAGATTTGTTGAAGAAAACTGAATTAATTTGAAAAGGAAAGAAAACGAAAAGTGATTGCTTTGGAAACGGATTTAAAGAAAAGAGAAAAAAGGAGGAACTTATACTTAATGGAAAAATAAGGAAAGAAAAGAAATACTATTTTATTATTATTTCTTTTCTTTCCTTATTTTTCCATTAAGTATAAGTTCCTCCTTATGAACTCCTAAGGAACTTATGTTTTAACGGAAAAAAAGAAGGTATATATTGGACTGTTTCATGAACTTTTATATATTTTGCACCCGTTTGTTTCATAAAAAAAGTAGATAATAATTATATTTTATAAGATAAAATAATTATTTATCACTTATAAATTGTCTTATTGACTAATTTCTTTTTTTATTTTGCTTGAAAGAAAAACATTCTATATTTTTCCCCTAAAATATTTTTTCCTTGGCGAGTCAATTACCTAATCACTTAGGACTACACGACTTGGCGAAAGTGTTTGAATAAATGGACAGACACTTCGTGACATATATATATATATATATATATATATATATATATATATATATATATATAGCACTTTATTTTGTTATATCGCTGCTTTATCATTGTGAAACTTGAATCAACAAACCACTGTGACCATTTTCACCGGTAAGTCACTTTTTTCCACAATACTACTATATATATATATACATATATATATATATAATATAATATATATATATATATATATAGTATTTGGGGAAAAAGTTACTTGCCGGTGAAAATGGTCACAGTGGTTTGTTTATTCCATTTTTCACCGGTAAGTAACTTTTTTCCCCAAATACTATATATATATATATATATATATATATATATATATATAGTATTTGTGGAAAAAAGTGACTTACCGGTGAAAATGGTCACAGTGGTTTGTTGATTCAAGTTTCACAATGATAAAGCAGCGATATAACAAATATAAAGTGCTATATATATATATATATATATATATATATATATATTATATATATTATGAGGATAGGAGGATTGGAATAAATCCGACAGAATGTAGTTACGAATAGAGGAAAAAAGCGTGGACAAAAACAACTCAAACAAGCAGATGAAGATATATTTCATTGCACATTAACTGCAAATTTCAAATAAAAGACTGATGAGGTCGAACTTAATGTGCAACGAAATATTTCTTCCACATCTGCTTGTTTGAGTTATTTTTGTCCACTATTTTTTCCACTATTCTCAACGACACACACACACACACACACATATTATATATATATATATATATATATATATATATATATTAGTTTGCTGGTTGGTTTTGAAGGCTATCACAATGTAAGTATAAAGAAAAAAGAAGGTAACTGTGGTGTTGGTTGTTAACCCGTGATTTATTCTCAATTCTTAATATTTCGGGATAAAAAATCCCATCTACAGAAGATTACTAGAACTGAAGTTGTTGCTAGTGGCTGTTCATTTGTTCTATCTCATATCTTCCAAATTCTCTGTGTGTGTGGGGGGGTGCTTGTTTTATATATATATATATATATATATTATATATATATATATTGGTTTGTTGGTTGGTTTTGAAGGGCTGTCACAATGCGAGTGTAAAGAAAAAAGATGGTAGCTATAATGTTTTTTTGTTTTCTGAGGATGGGAAATTTTCGTCCCGAAAAATTGAGAAATAAAATGACAGGTTAACAAAAACATCATAGTTACCTTCTTTGTTCTTTACACTCGCATTGTGACAGCCTTCAAAACCAACCAACAAACCAATATATACACAATCCTTCAAGCAAAATTACAAAACCCTTTTATATATATATATATATATATATATATTATATAATATATATTATATTTATAAATGTATATGTGCGAGTTTCTTCTTTTTTTTAGACGCTATGGTAGCTGCAAATTGTATTCTGAGATATGGGCGCGTCGCTTTTGTTTCACGGAAACCATAACCATTTTAAAATGGAATTCGGACGGGCTGTTGAATTTCCTCAAGGAACTTATTACTGAGACGGCGGAAGGCCAACATAGAACCAATCCTCCATATTGTCAAGCAATTCGCTCTCATCTCAATATCAACGAGAGGAAAATTGTCTGTCGGAATACAAATGAAGATGAACACACAAAACATAAAAACCTACCAAGACATGTGCTTCCTTGTTTGATTTTTTTATTTTTTTATTTTCATTTAGCTTGTAGCATCGGATATTGAAATATAGGACTCTGTTTACGTTACCCTCTCGGCAAATATAAAATATCGTCTGTAAATAATTCTACTAAAAAAAGAATAAATGTAATTCCGATGGTTATTCCCTAAATATATTCAATAAAATATCTACTACATAGCTACTAAATAAATGACAATTTCTATCTGTATACGACTAGGTGACACCGACACCTGTGATCCGATCATGATGAAACTTTATGAATATGTTAAGCTAATATTCAGGAACTGGACTGGAAATGATTGGATTTTAATCTGCTAATTTTGCTCGATTCTTTTTTGGGGGTGAAATTGGGCGAAATAAAATGGGACAAATAAGGAATCTGGATGTACATTTTTTGCATTGCATCTTGGATGATTTGGACGGTCTCATTTTTAACCAGAGGGTGTTGCAAGATGATAACGGACGAAAGATTTAGGAACAGGCGTATTAATATATAGGTAGCAATGTGATTAACTCACAATGCTGCCATGATACATAATGATTTCTTCCGCAATGATTTCTTTAATGCATTGAATTTGAATATCTCTAGAATTTTATTTTATCTTTATTTTAAACTAGCCGTAGTACCCGAACTTCGTTGCAACAGATAGGAGTTCAATTTGCTATCATCTATTAATAATGGAGATTTGCTTCCGGTTTTTGTCTGTAACAAAAATTACGTCACTGCTTATGTCACATTGCCCAAAATCGTCATAACATAGAATAAATCCACTCAAAATTTGAACATGCAACATTAGACAGTCCTCATTGTTTTTTAAAACAAGTTTTAATAAATACATGACTGGTATTATATATATATATATACTTTGTTTTATTTTAATACATATTTAAAGTTTACATTTCAAATTGTTTTATTTTTTTAATCCTTTAATGAATTTGATGATTTTACTTACTTAGGGTACAAACTCGCCGACATTGAATTTTTTACTCCCACCCCGGAGGGCGTTTTTTATTTTGTACTAGTCTTGATAATTGCATTAATAATAAATGAGGAGTCGGCTTTCACGATCGGCGATGATAAAGTCTTATCGAAAATAACCATTAAACGATAATTATATATTTTTCTTCTCTTCTCTTCTTCACCTATTTATCTATTCATTTATTTAATTACAAAATAAATAAAACGTGACTCGAATTTAAGTGACTAATAAGGTATTTACGCGAAAATAAGACCTACCCACAAAATAAGACCTAGCCTGGTTGGTGCCTTTTTCCTCGAGAAAACAATTTCAAAGATAGACTAACCATAAAGAAAATGGATCAAATGTTGTTACCATTTTAGTGGCCATCCTTTAGGCTTCAAGCAAGAGCACTTGTCCAGCGAAGATCCATTGGGTTTAGCAACGCACGATCCTTGGTAAAGAATCCTTTGGTTGTTCCTTGGTGCTACTCAACCTGGCAAGTCCTTCGTCAATGTCTGCAAATGGACGTTTCTCAGTATCAGTGATTAAGTAGTTACCCAGCCACGTATTCCGGCTGTTGATTGGCTGAGGTATAAACCACGTAACCTCGCTTAGTCTATAAATTTAAATGGCGTATTGTAGCACACCTTATATACCATCAAATAATCCAACAAATGTATTTATAAAAATGCATTCATTCCTCTTTCCAATTGTGTCTATTCAGCACTAAACTCCAGTCATGTCTCTGAAATCTGAACCATTGTTTTGAAATGTGTTATCCAACAATCTCCTGAATAATACTCTATAACAATCTACACTCCTACTTTCATTCGGCATAGTATTATGTACTGTTCTGTATAAGTTTATTGCGTCTATTGCGTACACCTAGCAAGAATATGCACCCTCCGTACGTAAGTATTCAACTTTTAATGTAATTGAATATATTAGATTAGAAAGACCAAAGAAATTAAATAAGAACATATATGAAAAGATATTAATTTAAATTATATTTTAATTGATTTCTATGTAAAATCCTTCATAAGATTGATTCCAATTGTTGGCATTTTTTGTATATACGGTGTGCTACAATACACCACTTAAATTCATAGACTAAGCGAGGTCACGTGGTTTAAGTCTCAGCCAACCAGCAAGCCGAATGCGTAGCTGGTTAACTACTTAATCACTGATAATGAGAGACGTCCATTTGCAATCATTGATGAATGACTTGCCAGACTGAGAACCACTAAGGAACAACCAAAGGATTCTTCTCTAAAGATCGCGCTCTGCTTAACACAAGGGATAGCTGCTGAACAAGCGCTCTTGCTTGAAGCTTAAAGGATGGCCCATCAAATTGTAACACTGGTACGTCTGAGAATAAAACAATAATATTTGAGATCAAAAACACCCGGCTATTATTTATTAGTTCAGGCTGATTTAGCTCAGTCGAAAGAATTGCGTACGAAGTAGAATCTGTTCGTGGCCAGTCACCCGTAGCTAAACCGCACGTACCAAACAATTCTGAAGTGGGGATAGTTCGTAGACACCAGTGGTTGGTGCCTTTTCTTTCGAGAAAACAATTTCAAAGACAGACTAGCTATGAAAAAAATAAATCAAATGTATTTATAAAAATGCATTCATTTCTCTTTACAATTGTATCCATTCAGCACTAAACTCCAATCATGTCTCTGAACTTTTCTGCCATTGTATCGAAATGTGTTATCCAACAATCTCCTGACTAATACTCAATAACAATCTGCACACCTACTTTAATTTAGTATAGGATTATGCAATGTCCTGTATAAGTTGGCTCCGTCTATTGCATACACCTAGCAAGAATATGCGCCCTCCGTGCGCAAGTTAAATTAGAAAGATTAACGAAATTAAATAAGAACGCATATAAAAAGTAAACTTATTTTTAATAAGATTTTATTTGGTTTTTATATAAAAACTTTCATAGGATTGATTTTAATACATTAGAGAATAAAACAATGATATTAGATATCAATAACACCAAGGAATTATTTATTAAACCCGGTTTTGTTAATATGTGTATGCAAATTAACCACACCATGTATTATGTAAACTTTTATTTCTTAGTGATATATAAGACACATTGCAGGATTTTAAACGTACTAATGACATGGGATGTTTTAAGCAAATCTAACTCAGATTTTCATAGATACATCGTTAATAAATATATATATTCCATGTAATGAAAATCTATCAAATAAGAAAAATTAACAAAATTAAATAAGAACGCATATAAAAAGATTAAACTTATTTTAATTGTATTTTAATTGATTTTTATATTAAAACTTTTGATTGGATTGATTTTAATACATTGGAGAATAAAACAGTGAGATTATAGATCAATAACATCAAACAATTATCTATTAAACCCGGATGAAATAAGATTTATTCTATGTATTAACGATTTTGATTATAGATTAAATACTCATTGATTAACGTACTTAATTCCTGAAATGTCCGTGACGTAAGAAGTGACGTAGTTTTGTTTACAGACAAATAGAAACCGTATCTCCATTATTAAAAGATTGTCTGAAATTTACTACATAAATGGCAATGTCTATCTGTGTATAACCATTTAGCTTCTACACTTCTGATCCGATCATGTTGAAACTTTAGGGACATGTTAAGCTAATATTCAGTAACTGGACCGACTAATTGGATTTTAATCTGCTATATGTTCCTACTAGCAGGACCTGTGAATATACCACAGTACGATACTTTAATTATTCCCATATTTGATATGTTTACTTAATAGCTATTGAAAATAGTTCAATAGGTAAAAAACATAATAATCCTTGATTTAAACTCTTTCTCACTAATTTTGTCTTTTTTTTTTTCATTTTTCTTTATATTCGATTTAA
>CM042166.1:27449799-27452134 GCA_023376005.1 Doryteuthis pealeii | reverse complement strand
GAGGAGAGTTATTACTGCTGATCATCTATCGTTTCACGATGGAGAAGTCACCATATGCCAGATATATACACACACATAATATAGTCTATATCATATATATATGTATATATATATTACACACACAACACACACACACACACACACAACACACACACACCACACATATATATATATTATATATATGCGAATGTTGTTTATAATAATGTGTATACACGGATACTATCAAAATCTCAAAAACTTTGAGTTTTACAAAGAAATAAAGTTTTTCTTGAATAAGAGCTTCCCCGTTTCCTGGCAGTGTGATTTTCTGAGATTCTCGAAAACGTCTGTCGAGACATTGAAAGCCCAGGGTAAGTTGACAGGTGGACAGCTTGATCAGTATGTCCATACCTCACGAAACTTTCTCTAGCACCTCGTTTAGCGATCGATTTTTTTCTAAAGAAGTTCTTTACTTGAGGAAAAACACTTTAGAAATTTTGGTCAATTTTATCCAGACTTAAATAGAAAAGACTTGTTTTCAACGAAAAATAAAACAAAAACAAAACAAAACAAGAAACAAAACAAAAACAAAAAACACGCACATGTTATTCAAGCTTTTGCATATCGGATATATAATTCACGAGACTTAAATAGAAACTTCAATAAATTAGAAGAAATAACCTCATGTGTATTAATAAATTGGTAGAAATAATTCTCATTAACTTCATGTGTATTGATAAATTGGTAGAAATAATTCTCATTAACTTCATGTGTATTAATAAATTGGTAGAAATAATTCTCATTAACTTCATGTGTATTGATGAATTGGTAGAAATAATTTTCATTAACTTCATGTGTATTAATAAATTGGTAGAAATATTCTCATTAACTTCATGTGTATTGATAAATTGGTAGAAATAATTCTCATTAAACTTCATGTGTATTGGTATATTAATTGTAATAAATTGGTAGAAATAATTTCATTAACTTCATGTGTATTGATAATTGGTAGAAATAATTCTCATTAACTTCATGTGTATATAAATTGGTAGAAATAATTCTCATTAACTTCATGTGTATTGATAAATTGGTAGAATAATTCTATTAACTTCATGTGTATTGATAAATTGGTAGAAATAATTCTCATTAACTTCATGTGTATTAATAATTGGTAGAAATATTTCTCATTAACTTCATGTGTTTTAATAAATTGGAAGAAATAATTTTCATTAACTTCATGTGTATTAATAAATTGGTAGAATAATTCTCATAATTCATGTGTATTGATAAATTGGTAGAAATAATTCTCATTAACTTCATGTGTATTAATAAATTGGTAGGAATAATTCTATTAACTTCATGTGTATTAATAATTGGTAGAAATAATTTTCATTAACTTCATGTGTATTAATAAATTAGTAGAAATAATTTTCATTAATTTCATGTGTATTGATAAATTGGTAGCTGACCCTTAGCGACCGCCTTTTAGCACCTGTATGATAAAAAGGATTAGGTGTTTCCATTAGACAATTTGAAGAATACAGTCGGGACAATTATATAGGTGCTAAGGCTTGACATGACCAGTCAATTGATTGGATCGGGCATCTCCGACTACCCGTCTATCCCAACATCCAACAGGAAGTTCCATTGGAGGTGTCTTACACCTCTGCAGAAGTGCAGTCGGCTCCAACCGTCAGAGCGGCCGAATACAAGAGTTTTAAATTCCTCAAACCGTGAAAAAGATTAATCAAACTAGAAATTAGTAATGTTATTATCTCAGGAACGACCTGTTTTTAACATAAAAAAACAAAACAAAACCAAAAAAAACCCAAAAAACACACACGTTATATACCCCTTTTGATTGCGCCAACATGAACAGCATGTTATCCATTCTCTGTGAGAGGTACATTCATTGGCTTGGACATGTCAGGAGAATAGAAAATGGTCGCACCCCAAAAGATCTTTTGTACGGCGTATTAGTCAAAGGCTTCCGATCGGTAGGTAGACTACGCCTACGATTTAAAGATGTCTACAGGAGAGACATGAGGATATGCCACATTTATACAAAAACGTGGGATGTACATGCAAAAAATAGAGCGGCCTGACGCATTCACGTTAAGCAAGGCACGGATAGTGGTGAGGCGGAGAGGAGAGTAGCATCGACAGCAAAAAGAGCCAGAAAGAGGGAGAAAAGACAGCGGCCCCAGAAAGCATCACAGTTTGTGTGCATTTAGTGCCATACAGGAATTGGCCGTAAGGATCTTCAGGGTTTATTCCAATGAATTAATCAAGATATTGATTAATTACAGCTAATTGCGGAAGTGAATATTACAATTATGACCGTTAAAAATATTTT
>CM042166.1:27412299-27447299 GCA_023376005.1 Doryteuthis pealeii | reverse complement strand
ACTTTCTAATGCTCCATGTTCAAATTTTGAGTGTATTTATAGAATAAATACACTCAAAATTTGAACATGCCAAAAATCGTAGAATAAATTTTATTCTATGTTATGACGATTTTGGGTAATGTGACGTAAGCAGTGACGTAATTTTTGTTACAGACAAAAACCGGAAGCGAATCTCCATTATTAATTGATACTGTTATTCTCTCATGTGGTTTTTTTAAACGTCGAAGTGTTATCTATCTATACATATACAGGCTAGACCATAATGATGGAACACATTTTAAATACTATTTTCCCAGATTACAAAAGGGACACAAAGTACTAAGTACATTTATTACATAACTGGTACACAGGAGTTTTACATGTAATCTAAGATTTGAATATTTTCTCCTTCAAATGGAAACCATCATGACGAAAACATTCGAGAGTTCGATTTCTCATATCTCGTAAAGTGTGGTTAAGCATATGAACTGAAATAGTTGTTATCTCTCTACGGATGCTGTCTCTCGGAAATTTGTAACAGCACGAAGGATCACCTTTCAGGATGGTGCCCCTGGCTTTTCAAAATGCTGTCGGAATTTTCTATGGGCTGCAACGATAGATCTTTGGCTGGCGAAGTATTCTTCGACTACATATGCAATTTCCTTTGGACTCCACTGTATTATAAGGATCACCAAAATCAATACTTGACAGTAATAAAAACTTAATGTAATATTAAAATCTTAGATAACACTGGTTTACAAAGAAATTGAGGCAAGCACAAAAATAGCTGTTTTAACCTAATTTGGGGGTGCTGAATTCAGATTTGAAATCCGTTTTTACTCATCACCTCTAGTTTTTTTAGATATGCCTACTGTACATTTTGTACACATACTGTACATAAAAGCGTATATGCATTCAAGGTTAATTTCTAATATTGTGTGACTTATGTCTTTTTTTTTAGTTATTATGCAATAAATAAATAATTTAGCCCCCCCCTGTTGAGTAACTGGGCGCCATCCTTGGTTCCAGTTGTAAAGAACTTAAAGTAAACAAGTAAGTAAATCAATAAGTCCTTGTGGGATAGTGTCCTTTAGGTCCGACGTCCTAGATGATCCAAGTGTCATCCCAGGTCACGTGCTTATAGGCGAGTCTATATGTAGAAATAGCCATCTGGCACACGCCTTATATTACAAAACGTGGTGTAATGGTTAGCAAGCTCGCTTCACAAACCATTGTTAGTGAGTTCGATTCTCATTGGGAGCCCCATACTTCTGGCCTTGTGCTATATCTAAGCTAAGCTTAGTAAATAACTATATTACAAAACTTGGTGTAATGGTTAGCAAACTCGCTTCACAAACCATTGTTAGTGAGTTTGATTCTCACTGGGAGCCCCATACTTCTGGCCTTGTGCCACATCTAAGCTAAGCTTAGTAAATAACTATATTACAAAACGTGGTGTAATGGTTAGCAAGCTCGCTTCACAAATCATTGTTAGTGAGTTCGATTCTCATTGGAAGCCCCATACTTCTGGCCTTGTGCCATATCTAAACTAAGCTTAGTAAATAACTATATTACAAAAAATTCCAACAATGTATTGTCAGAAAAATGGAAGTTTTTACTTACCTGCAGTCTTCGGAAGTGAGAAAACCTCGAAGACGGTTTTAACTGTGTTTATATTTGTTGTTGTCGTTTTCGATTGGTGGAATGGGTAAGAAATACCTAGTTACCTGCTAGTTTCGTTATGTACAACTACCGTAGATTGAAAGTATTAGGTTAATTTCAAATTGCAGAGCAGGTGGGTCTGTTATCAAAAAGGTTAATTACGTTTAGACATCTATTAATCTATGTCAGTTTGGCTCTCTGTCTTCATTTCAGTCTCTCTCTCTCTCTCTCTCGCCCTCTTTCTCTCTCTCTCTCTCTCTCTCTCTCGCTCTCCCTTCTCTCTCTAACTTTAATATCAATGAGCGCTATGCTTTTCCATACGATTTAATTTGCATTAAATTAGTTACTGTTAATGCAGACATAGCAAATATTTATATTAAAATGATATTGCTATTTTCCCATGTGGATTCCATAAACGTCGAAATGTTATCTATCTATGCATATATAAAGAGCAGTGGGTGTGTATGTATTATTAGAAAAATGGAAAATTTTACTCACCTGCATTTTTGGGAAGTGAGAAAAACTCGAAGATGGTTTTAATTGGTTTTATATTCGTTGTTGTCGTTTTTGATTGGTGGAATGGGTAATAAATACTTAGTTACCAACTAGTTTCGTTGTGTTCAACTCTGATAGATTGGAAGTATCGCGTTTATTTTTTACTCTGAGCTTACAAGACCCAAGAGGTTATTCACTTCTTACCGATATCAAGGTCGCAACAAGGGATTGTAGCAAGTTTTCCATAAGTTAGGTGAGTCTAGATTTTACCTACTTACCTTTGTGGGGCGTTGATGTTCCTACTTAAATTGGTGATTGCTTTTTTGCCAAAGCTTGTATATCCGGATGAAATTACGAAAATAAAACAATAAACGACAAAGTATATATATATAATATATATATATATATATATATATATATATATATATATATATATATACGCATTATATATCATCGGTTCTTACTTTTTGTGCAAAAATTATGCAGATTTGATTTATGTTTGAAGATATTTAAAATTTAAATATACATAGAATTAGCATTGAAAATCTGCTTTAAAATTTCCAGCATTTATAAATCTCAAAAGTAAACAACTCATTTTTTGTTCATCTTCCACCCAGGCGGTGCTGGATAGCCGCTTCTACTACTTAGATAAAGGACAGTTGGTGTGTATGTATGCATCTATGTATGTCCGAATGAAACTACGAAAATAAAACAAGTAACAAACATGTCTATATATATCCCCATTAAGTTTCTGCAAAAAATTATGAAGAGTTGATTTATATTCGAGGATATTTAAAAATTAGAATATACGTAAAAATAGAATTGAAATTCTACTTAAAAATTTCCAGCATTCGTTTTAAACACATGTTTTTCTTTTGAACCAATAGATGGTACCCTAAAAGGTACAACCATTTCGGGATAGAGTGGATATTGGAGCAATGGTGATTAAGGGATGCTCCATATTCCTTTTACCTTCAGAACTTGAATCTCAGCATCAGAGTTTAACATCATACTCAGGACATGAAGACCCGCAACCACCGCCTTCTAGCACCCATATGATAAAAAGAGTTGGGGCTTGTCATGAAGGTAATAGGGTGGGGACAATCATATAGATGCTAAGAGAGGACCATTCCGACCGTCCATCTACACATTTTTTACTTATTCTCACATTCGCACATCCATTTTTTTGCTGCAAGATTAATTTGTGTTACTATCCCTCCCACTGCCCCGGTGAGGCCGGGTTGCGACTTCTCGTCCCGAAAATGATCTTTAAGGTACAACCATTTCGGGATAGAGTATATATTGGAGCAATGGTGATTAAGGGATGCTCCACATTCCTCTTACCTTCAGAACTTGAATCTCACCATCAGAGTTTAACATCATACTCAGGACATGAAGACCCGCAACCACCGCCTTCTAGCACCCATATGATAAAAAGAGTTGGGGCTTGTCATGAAGGTAATAGGGTGGGGACAATCATATAGATGCTAAGAGAGGACCACTCCGACCGCCCATCTAGCCTAAGCAAGGGCCAAAGAAGAGTGTTGCAAGTCATTGACTGTACTTCCCTCAGGATTCCGTGCTTAAGCCTTATCCGGCTCGGATAAAACTCACTTTTCAGTAGGAATAGATCTGCGGGACAAGCTTGTTAACCATTACACGATGGGACACCTTAAAAAAACCAACTCAATCACCTAGAGTAGGATGTGACACAAAGTCACAATTATTAGGCATCCAATGAGGGTCAAATTCGCAATTCAGTAGTAATGATTTTGTGAGAATCGCTTGCTAACCGTTACATCACGATGTGACATTCTATTGATATTTTAAAGTATAAATAAATAAATATAAATACATAAGGACTTGAAAATCGAGAATAAATAAAGATTAAAAATAGAAACAATAGAGTAATTCTGTTACATAATTATTAGATACCTAATATTTATGTGCAATATTGTAGAAATCAAAATGGGACCCTAACAGGTTCTACCACTCCGGGTCAGAGTGGACCTGGGAGCAATAGTTATGAAGATGTACTCTACTTTCCCCAGAGCTCCAGAATTGGAACCACTAGATGCAGTTTAACGTCATACCCGGGACACTCTATTTTCTGTGTTTAGACGACACGTCGATAGCATGTATGTAAGTATAACAGAATAATACACACACACACACACACACACAGACACACAGAGGCCACAGACACACACATACACACACACAGTCACAGACATAGAGACACACATACACAAGAGACACACATACACACAGACACACACAGAGACACACAGAGACACACATACATACACATACAGACGCACACACAAACACAGAGACACAGAGACAGGCATACACAGATACACAGACACACACACACACAGACACACACACACACACACACACACACACACACACACACAGACACATACATACACAGGCCACAGGCACACAGAACACCACACAACACACACCACACCACAAACAGACACAGAGACACACAGAGACACACACAGACGCACACACAACACAGAGACAGGCACACCAGACATAGACACACAGACACACACACAAACACAGAGACAGACAGACAGACACACAACACACAAACACACACACACACACACACACAGACACACACACTGACACATAGACACACACAGATACACACAGACACAGACACACTCAGACACACAAGCACACACACAGACACACACAAACACAGAGACACAAAGACACAGAAGCAACACACACACACAACACACACACACACACACAAATATTTCCCTTCCAGACGTTGAATCAATAAAGTAGGTGATAGAACATATCTAACATATTTCCTCACAGTACATGTTCTTTTGTAGCCTAATGGAAGTCTGGAACTTTTTTTTATTTCAAACAACATATGATGGAACTAATAAAAGAATCTTATTCTTCAGTCTGCTGTACATCTTCTTCTTTGAAAAGATGACAATCGTAACATATTCTAACAATCTTATATATACTAGCAAACATATGCACTCTCCACCGGGCGTAAGTATTTAGGTTTTCATGTAATGAAATATATTAAGTTAGAAAGACTAATTAAACTAAATAAGAATACAGATAAAATAATTTAAAACAGAGGGAGTATAATCGGAAAGTAGAACAACTTTGAAACTAATTATTCCATAATTTTCTACCACTCCCGTTTTTCATTGCTAAATTTTCCTAATTAAACTATTTAGTTAAAATAGTAAGGAATAAAATTACAGTTATTTCGGATCAAGTCACCAATAGGCACCCCAGTTGCGAGTTGTTTTCATTTGAACTGAATTTTACTTTTCACTGATTATTAGTAAACAAAATCAACAGACGATTTTTTGACATACAAGAAAACGTGTCTTTCGTTTAAACTTTTATAATAAGAAAACAACAATGACAATATTAGTTTAAAATTAAAACATATTTATATAAAAAAAGATTTTGCTATTAAATTTTAATTTCATTACGTGTAATGTGATCAAATTAAGAATCAATATTTTTTCATAATTTTTCATAAAATTATTGTAAATGTTGAAAAATATTCGTCAACTTCTGATTAATTAACAAAACTTCTGACCTCCGATTCTGATTAAATAAAAACTATTTTCATAAAAAAATTATAATTAAAAAACATAAAAATATTATAATATATTAATGATTTGAAGGCAATTACAATGCGTATAAAAAATAAAAACAAAAAGATGTTAAAAAACAAATATAACATCTTTTTGTTTTTGTTTTTAATTTTATACGCATTGTAATTGCCTTCAAATCATTAATATATTATAACATACTTAACAATGTTTCAAGCAAATTACCAATTACTTTTATAAAAATATTAGTTTATCTTGTTTACTAACAACGGGTGAAAAGCAAAATTCAGTTCCAATGAAAACAGCTCGCAACTGGGTGCCTATTGGTGACTGGATCCGTTATTTCTTATTGTTAATGGATTTCTTTTTAAATTTTTCCCTAAGATTTTTGCTCATATTCATTAAGATAAAACAAAACGATTAGAAATAAATAAAGCACAAATTTATTAAAATCAAATCTTTTATAAGCAAATTAGCCTTTCCGTTCATACTGAAAACCGCTATTTTATTGTATTTATAAATACAATTGCATGTTATTCCTATGTAGATATGGTCAACAATATTGATAATGTAACATTTTTATATTAATAAATGAGGTTTAAATAAAAAATAAAATCATGCAGAATGTGACGTAAATAACTAAAGGAATGGGACTTCAGTAGTAATATAGTTTCGGTTACAGACAGACAGGCACACAATCTCCATGATAATATATATAATATATGTTTATACACACACACACACACACACACACACACACACACACACACACACACACAATTATATAATATATATATATATATTATATATAATATATTATATATTATATATATACATGCATTGAGTAATAATATAGTTTCGGTTACAGACGTATAGACGCACAATCATAATATATATTATATATATATATATATATATATATATAGTTTCTGAAAATTGCATAGACGAGGAACTGTCAGTAACCAGGAGTTGACTCCATATCCACGCTACCTTAATATAGAAATACTCTATCAATGACTGTGAGCACTGTCTACTTACAAATAAAGAGTAACGTGGTCGAGTGGTCCAAAGTTAGTATCAGCCAGACGGCGAGGGAATCTATTACCTTTTTACTAGCGGTAGACCAAGGAGATTATTTTGGCGTCTAAGACGGAGCGCCACTCCTACAATCAGCTTTTCACTTTACCGCACGGATACCTGTGCTACTTATACGCTGAATTGAATTGAACGCGGAACTTGTGGTTGCTAGTCGGACACTCTACTGATAGCTAAACTGCCCTATACCTACAAATATAGCACCCATATCATCTACAAGTTCCCGCGTTCAATTCAATTCAGCGTATAAGTAGCACAGGTATCCGTGCGGTAAAGTGAAAAGCTGATTGTAGGAGTGGCGCTCCGTCTTAGACGCCAAAATAATCTCCTTGGTCTACCGCTAGTAAAAAGGTAATAGATTCCCTCGCCGTCTGGCTGATACTAACTTTGGACCACTCGACAACGTTACTCTTTTATTTGTAAGTAGACAGTGCTCACAGTCATTGATAGAGTATTTCTATATAAGGTAGCGTGGATATGGAGTCAACTCCTGGTTACTGACAGTTCCTCGTCTATGCAATTTTATATATATATATATATATATATATATATATATATATATATATATATATATATACTATTCTGAGTTTCATGAAGAATTGTATTCATCTAACATGGACTGTTTGTCGAATGCAATTTAATATCAAACCCAGGGTCAGAAAAATTTACACACACACACACACACACACACATACACATATATATATATATATATATATATATATATATATTATATATATATATATGTTATGTAATTGCTATGTTTTTTCAAAATGTTTTTTTTTTCAAAATGTTAAATTTCATACTGTCGATTAATTTCCATCTATTTTTCATATATATATATATATATAATATATATATAACTTCAAATAATCGAAGCTTTATATATCAAACAAAAAAACCTACCTTAAAGAAAATAAACTTTGAAATAAGTCAACATATTCTCAAATGCTTATAATTTCCCGCCTATCCTCCTTCCACTATACCCCTCCCCTCCTCCCAACTTGTGTCCCCCTCCAACAAAAAAATCACTACTACATCTCGCTCGAACCACTACCATTCCTACAACCTCCCACTACCAATTGTTATAACCTCCCACTTCTAATTCCTTGCTACTACTCGTTCTCGTTAAAAAATGAGACACGAAACCATACCATTGTTTCCTACCTGATGATGTATTGCCGAAAGTGCTCGTTTTGAAACCTGGACGGTTACACCAGTTACACCCCGACACCAAAAAAGATGGCCCGAAAATTAGAAAGGATCAACCAAAAACGCTCACCCATTTTCTATATCTTTCCCCTACTTTCTTTCTTTCTTTTTTTGTTACTATATTTTTCTGTTTAACATGTCCTCTATCTCCCCTTTCTTTCTTTATAATAAAAACTAAACGATCCATTATTTAGCTGAGGTGACGACACTCATACAAAACTAAAAAAATCGACAGATAAGCAACACCAGATAATTATGATTTACATTTTTTTGCATTTGCTACGATTCTAGTCTCCATTTTATGCGCTTAGTTATGCTATTTTATTGAGAGCAGTTTCACATCGTAGACGATTTAGACGGTCTCATAAACCAGAGTGTGTTGCAAGATGATAACGGTCGTACAATTACGGATCATGATTATTAATATATAGATGGTTATTGGTAATGTATTGTGGTAGAAGATAAATGAAAGACAAAAGATGAGTACTATCTCTCTGAATTTTTGCTATGAGGCTTGATAATTAGTATTATTTGTATTATTCAGACTATTGTCCTCATCTTCACTGTTATCTGTACAACGTTTCTGGTTTTTACATGTGTCCCATTTTCACACGATATGACACAAGGCCATTTTATGTGGGCACCACCCACAAGCCGAGACTCATGGGGTGGTAGGTAGAAAAATTGCGTCGATCCCGTCGGCATTCCCCCTCAGGTGCTGGGCAATAAACCTAGCCCTGCCCCTTTAAGTGCAATGAGGCAGGTACTGCCTGGAGGGACGGCTTGAGAGTTTCTAGGACAAGTTGAGAGTTTATCTGTACAACGTTTCGGCCGATGTGTCCTCCGGCCTTCTTCAGATATTTCTTGTCGGACTCGGGAACCTTCTCGGACCGATTACGACAAGAAGGTTCCCGAGTCCGACAAGAAATACCTGAAGAAGGCCGGAGGGTACATCGGCCGAAACGTTGTACATATAACAATAAAGATGGGGACAATAGTCCGAATAATAAAGATAACACTAAAAGATGAGTACGTGACATTTCTTGTGGCGACCGGAAGTAATTATTGGAATAGACGATAAAGGGAATATCTTTAATGGCTTTTCTCTTCCGTTTGACCAATCAAATCGCTCCATTCCTTTTCTCTTAGATTGCTCATATACAAATACCAATTCTTAATACACGATTAATATTTATTCAATTGACAGAGTAAATGTCAAGACGTGAAACTACTAAATTACAGATTTCTGTGTTCATGTAGTTAAATATGCAAATGAGAAAGAAGACACAGGTCTTTAAGAGTCCGTTTTCCAAGATCTGTTGAACGGAAGTTAGATCGGAAATTGATTACACCTACGTCAACTGTGTTCTGGGTATGACGTTAAACTGCATCTAATGATAAATCTTCCAATTTTGGAGCTCTGGGGTATGTGGAGTACCCCTTCATCACCATCACTCCTAGATCTTGGGTATGATGTTAAACTACATCAGAATGGTGAAGTTCCAATTTTGGAGCTCTGGGGAGTTGTGGAGTACCCCTTCATCACCATACTCCTAGATCTTGGGTATGATGTTAATCTTCATATAAATGGTGAAGTTCCAATTTTGTAGCTCTGGGAAGTGTGGAGTACCCCTTCATCACCATTACCTCTAGATTTTGGGTATGATGTCAAAATGCATCTAAATGGTGAATTCCAATTTTGGAGCTCTGGGGAGTGTGGAGTACCCCTTCATCACCATTACTCCTAGATCTTGGGTATGATGTTAAACTGCATCTAAATGGTAAAGTTCCAATTTTGGAGGTCTGCGGAGTGTGGAGTACCCCTTCATCACCATTACTGTTAGATTTTGGGTATGATGTCAAAATGCATCTAAATGGTGAAGTTCCAATTTTGGAGCTCTGGGGTATGTGGAGTACCCCTTCATCACCATTACTCCTAGATCTTGGGTATGATGTTAAACTGCATTTGAATGGTGAAGTTCCAATTTTGGAGGTCTGCGGAGTGTGGGGTACCTCTTCATCACCATTACTTCTATGTCCTAAGTATGACGTTAAACTGGATCTAATGGTAAATCTTTCAATTTTGGAGCACTGTGGAGTTTGGATTACTCCTTCATTGCCATTACACCAAGGTATACTCTGACCCGGAGTGGAATTACCCTATTAAGATCCCATCTATGGGTTAATAGAAAAAATGGGTTTTTAAAAATGTGTCAGAAAAAATTGAGTTAAAAATGGAATACCCAACAAGAAGCATTATGCTAATGAAATTAAATAAGCATTCTGTAAATAAGCATTCTGGGCTAATGAAATTAAATAAGAATGTAGATAAAACTATTTGAAACAGAGCGGAGTATAATTGAAAAATAGAACTACTGAAACTTATTCTTTTTTCACTACCGTCTTTTATTATTAAATTAGGAAAGACGGGAGAAAACTAAAGCATAGGTAAAGATGAGCAGAATTGGATAAAGAGATATGAACAGACTGAGATAGATAAATAGATAGATAGATAAATAGATAGATAGATAATAGATAGATAGATAAATAGATATAGATAAATAGATTGATAGATATGAGTAGACTGAGATTGATAGATGCATATACATGAACAGACTGAGATAGATAGATAAATAGATAGATTGATAGATAAATAGATAATAGATAAATAGATATAGATAAATAGATAGATAGATATGAGTAGACTGAGATTGATAGATACATATACATGAACAGACTGAGATAAATAGAAAAAAGATAGATAGATATGAGCAGACTGAGATTGATAGATAAATAGATATATAGATAGATAAATAGATAGATAGATAGATAAATAGATATGAGCAGACTGAGATTGATAGATACATATATATGAACAGACTGAGTTAGATAGATAAATAGATAAATAGATAAGTAGATAGATAGATAGATAGATAGATAGATAGATATGAGCAGCCTGAGATTGATAGATACACATATATGAACAGACTGAGATAGATAAATAGATAGATAGATAAATAGATATGAACAGACTGAGATAGATAGATAAATAGATAAAAGATAAGTAGATAGATAGATAGATAGATAGATAGCTATGAGCAGATTGAGATTGATAGATACATATACATGAACAGACTGAGATAGATAGATAAATAGATAAATAGATAGATAGATAGATAGAGCAGACTGAAATTGATAGATACATATATATGAACAGACTGAGAAAAATAGATAGATAGATAGATAGATAGATAGATATTAACAGACTTAGATTGATAGATGCATTGATATGAACAGACTGAGATAGATAGATAAATAAATAGATAGATATGATCAGACTGAGATTGATATATATATATATATATATATATATATATATATATATATAGAGAGAGAGAGATAGAGAGAGAGAGATATAGATATAGATAGATAAATAGATTAATAGATAGATGAATAAAAAGAAAGAAAAAGAAAGAAAACGTTCAGGGTGAATATACAGACCATAAACTGGTAATTTGTTTGTAAATTGGACTGGAAATCGATTTATTCATCTCGGATTCATCCGGCAAATTGTATGATTAACAAATGATATTCAAAGTGAATGGCAGGTCTGACAAATTTATCTTTTACTTGCAAATTGGACTAAAACTTACATTTAGTAATCCCCAATTGCCTCCAGGAATTAGATTATAAAAAGTAACATAAATTGTAAATGCAGACCCCAAAAGGAACCCTGCGATCACCTAGGAGGATGCTCTACAGATTTAAACCTTACATTTAGCACCTTGTTTTTTTTTCTGTTTTATTTCTATTTCTGTGTTTGCTTTTTTAAATTTTCGTTCTCTTTTTTTTGTCTAACGTAGTTACAATTTGATCTAACTGTCAAAAAGTGTAATTCTCGCAGACAAGAGAATAGAGGTGTGGCACTCCACCTTAGATGTAAGAACAAACTCTCTGGCCTACCTCTACTGAGAAGAGAATAGACTCTATCACTGTCCGGTTGTTACAGTGCTGACTTTATGGAACGTGTGTGATCTTTAACTCAGCGCATGAGTAGCACAGCTTACCTCTAGTGCCATATTTTTTTCTTTTTTTTGTTGGGGGGTGATGGTTGTTTTGTTTTTGCTTTATTTTGTTTTTTTTTGTGTTTTTTTTTATTCTTAGTTAGTTACTGTTTGATTTAACTGTCAAAAAGTGTTTTTTTTAGGGGGCGGGTGATGTTTTTTTTTTAAATTCTATTTTTTATTTGTTTTTTATTTGTCCAATTTACTCAGTGGAAATTCTTTGGAAGTTGGGTATTATCTTTGTCAATATGGTTGCCGTATTCCAGACTGCACTAGATTTTTCAAAAAATAATTTATTCTTTTCTATAGTTGTCCCCATTTTTTGGGACGAATAAGAAAAAAAAAGTAAAAAAAAAGCAGAAAAATCGTGCATCTTGTTGAGGATCCCAAGAATTACGAGCATCATTGTTCGTTTCGTAGTCGACGATTACAGAAATTTCCACAATTATTACCAGAGTCAGAATTACTCATCTCTCAGACTTAATTCGTGTCTGTAAACTATTCATTAGCTGCAGGAAAGAAAAACTTGCTGAAGGTTAGAGCGCAGTTTAGTAATAAAGACCCTAATGAGAGGTGCATTCAAAGAAAGAAAGAAAGAAAGAAAGACCCACCCCAAAAAACAACAACAAATAATAATAATAATAATAATAATAATAATAATAATAATAATAATAATAAAGAAAAAAAGGGAAACAAAGAAAAAAAAGAAAAAATGGACAAATATCTGGACCTTGCCAGAGAAGTGAAAAAGTTATGGAAAAAGTGAAGGTGATACCAATTGTAGTTGGTGCACTTGAAACAGTCCCAAAAGGATTGGAAAAGGGTCTGGAATGTTTGGAAATCAGAGGAAGGGTTGAAACCATTCAGAACACTACACTGCTGCAATCTGCCAGAATACTCAGAAGAGTTCCAAATTAGGTAGTCTAAGACAAAAAAAACCCCAAAAAACCCAAATCTGGAGACCTGAGAAGACTTGCTGTCACTTAGACTCCAGTGAAAGATCATCAGCTAATGCTGATGTGAAAACTCAAAAGGAGCAAATAATAATAATAATAATAATAATAATAATAATAATAATAATAATAATAATAATAGAGGCTGCAAGATAGGGACAAACAGAAAAAACAACAAAAACAAAAAAATAGAGATGGTAAGAAAAACAATTAAATGGATAGTGAAACTAAAATATCAAAAAAAGAAAAAAGCAAAAAAAAAAAAAGCAAAAAAAAGCAGAAGGAAGAGCAGGAAGGTAAGGAGAGGAAGACATAAAGAACGAATAAGGAGATACCAAGAAGATGAAAAAAGAGGAAGAGGAATAATAATAATAATAATAATAATAATAATAATAATAATAATAATAATAATAACAGAACAGACTAAAAAAAGCGAGAATGCATCAAGTGATATTTAATCAAAATGATTGCCTCTTATGGCAAACGTAATCGGAGAAAATATCATCGACTCATATTCATAGAAAGTTGAATGATTGAAAACATCCAAGATGGCCGATTGTTGTTCAAACGGTATTCAGGTGGAAAAAGAGGACGCATGATTACACAATTGCACATCTGAATCCTGATGGAGATACATCGTTGATGTGGTTATAAGGAATAGCAATTATCATCAAACAATTTGCCACATAATCACATACTTATCTAGCAATCCAACTTTGACAATCGGCCTCTGTATAGGCAGCTGATTATTCTTCGCGGGTAGATCGTGCGCATGCGTATTGGCTTACATTTTCTGTAAGATATAATGATAGAAAAAGATGAAGAACAAAAAAGAACTTCGGAAAGATTTGTTGCTTTTCTCTTGTCTGAGATAGTTACACTTTTTGACGGTTAGATCAAACTATAACTACCTAAGACCCCCCCCCCAAAAAAAAAAACAGGACCAAAACAAAAAAAACAAATAAAACAATCCTCTCACCCCCCAAAAAAAAACAAGACAAAACAAAAAACAACAAAACCAAGGCACTACAGGTAAAACTGTGCTCCTCATACGCTGAGTTAGGCAGCGAGGGAGTCTATCCTCTTTTCACTAGAGCTAGACCAGGAGGGTTCTTTTGCATCTGAGGTGGAGCTCCACAGCTCTATTCTCTTGTCTGAGATAGTTACTCTTTCTGACAGTTAGATGAAACTGTAAATACATAAGATAAAAAAAAAACAGAACAAAGAAACAAACCCCCCCCCAAAAAAAACCCAAACAAACAACCCCCCCCCAAAAGTCAAAACAAAAACAACAAAACTATAGGTAAGCCATTCTACTCACACGTTGAGTTAGACAGCGAGGGAGTCTATCTCTTTTTCACTAGAACTAGACAAGAAGGATTTTTTTTCTAAGACAAAATAAAAAACAAAACGAAAACAGAACAAAAAATCACCCCCCCTAAAAACAAGAGCAAAAAAAAGGCACTACAGGTAAGCTGTGCTACTCATGCGCTGAGTTAAAGATGACGCACTTTACATGAAGTCGGCACTGTAGCAACCGGACAGCGAGGGAGTCTATCCTCTTTTCAGTAGAGCTAGACCAGAGAGGTCATTTTTACATCTGAAGTGGAGCGCCACACCTCTATTCTCTTTTCTGGTATAGTTACACTTTTTGACAGTTAATCAAACAGTAACGACGAAAAAAAAAAAAAAAAAACAGAACCCAAAAAAAAGAATAAACAAACAAAACAATCCCCCACCCCCAAAAAACAAAACAAAAAAATACAAAAAAAACATACAAACAATCCTCTCCCCCCCCCCAACACAACCAAGGCGCTAAAGGTAAGCTGTGCAACTCATACACTGAGTTAGACAGCGAGGGAGTCTATCCTCTTTTCAGTAGAGCAAGACCAGAGAGGTTATTTTTTTACATCTGAGGTGGAGCGCTACACCTCTATTCTGTTGTCTGGGTGTGTTACACTTTTTGACAGCTAAATCAAGCTGTAACTACCTAAGACAAAAAAAAAAAAAAAAAAAAAACAGAACAAAAAAAACAAAGCAAAAACAAAACAATCATCACCCCCTTAAAAACAAAAGAAAAAACAAGGCAATACAGGTAAGCTGTACTACACATGCGCTAAGTTAAAGATCACACACTTTACATAAAGTCGACAGTGTAAAAGCCGGGCAGTGAGGGAGTCTATCCTCTTTTCAGTAGAGATAGACCAGAGAGGTTATTTTTGCATATGAGGTGGAGCGCCACACCTCTATTCTCTTGTCTGCGAAAATGACACTTTTTGACAGATCAAACTGTCACTACCTTAGACAAAAAAGAGAACAAAAATAAACAAAAAAATAACCATAAAGAAACAAAACAAAAACAACAACAAAAGACAAGGTGTTAAAGGTAAGATTCAAGCTGTGCTACTCATGCGCTGAGTTAAAAGATCCCATACATAAAGTCGGCACAGAGACCTATTATCAATAACAACCGGACAACGAGGGAGTCTCTTCTCTTTTCACTAGAAATAGACCAGAGGGACTGTTTTTACATTTGAGGTGGAGCGCCACACCTCTATTCTCTTGTCTGAAATAATTACACTCTTTGACAGATAGAACTGTAACTAACTAAGCAAAAAAAAAAAAACAAAAAAAAAACAACCCCAAAAAACGAACAAAATGAACCCTAAAAACAACCCCCACAAAAAAACAAGGTGCTAAAGGTAAGGTTTAAGATGTGCTACTCATGCGCCGAGTTAAAGGATTACGAACTTTACATAAAGTCGGCACAGTGATCTATTGTCAATAACAACCGGACAGCAAGGGTGTCTATACTCTTTTCACTGGAGCTAGAGCAGGGGGTATTCTTTGGCATCTGAGGTGGAGTGCCACATCTCTATTCTCTTGTCTGCGAGAATTACACTTTTTGACAGATGAAACTGTAACTAACTTAGACATAAAAGAGAACAAAAATAAACCAAAAAACAGCCCCACCAATATATATATATATATATATATATATATATATATATATATATAAAATGTTGTTCTGGTTCCAACGGTAGAAAATTTAATATTTTATAAAAAAGAAGAAGGTCCGCAAAATGTATTATGTTCTCAGAAAAATGTTTAATTCTTTTTATCTTACATACGCGACACGTGTTTCTGATCTGTTGTCATCTTCAGGCATTGAGTTAATAATTCGGCAGAATATGTCCGATATTTGATAGGTTGTGTGTGTTTCTGCACTTTTTCTATTATATATATATATATATATATATATATATATATATATGGGTTAATATATAAGAATTTATGAACTGTTCCGTAAAATACACAGAGCAAATCAGGAAAGGAGGCGGCCTGATAACATATCAGGTCTAAACGGTTGAACAGATATAATGTTGCAAAACCCGAAATCTGTAAGGATACTGCTGTAACATCACTAATGACCGCCTTTAGTGCTTTTCAGCGATGTTTAACACGACTATGTGTGTGTGTGTGTGTGTGTCTGTGTGTTCGTATGTGTGTGTGTGTGTGTGTGTGTCCCCGATGTTTGAATGCTTCTCATGAAAGTTAATACTCCGAATATTATTTGTATGTTTAAGTTAAATAAATAAAACTTAAGATAAAATATATCACGTTATATAAAACTTTCTCACTGTAAATTTTAGCATTTTTAAAAAAAAAAGTCTTTTTATCGTAATTAAGAAACCTAAATAATGATAACATCCAAAAGTAATTAAGCGCTAACCTCATTACTCATGAGAAAGAATTAAAATGAGACATTTTCAGGAAGAATGCAATAATCCAATTAATTACTTAAATACATCTTTGGTGGTTTTTCGTTATTTACCAGTCATCAGCTGTATATAGAAATTAAGAATAATTAAAAAAAAAGAATTTGACACATGGCCTAGTGGATAAAGGAGTTAGGTTAAGACAGTTCTAAGTGACAGTTATCTCTGGACTGCAGGTTCAATCCTGGCCAAGGGCAGCAGTAACATAGAATAATAACACAGAAAGACCAAAACGTTATAGCGTCGACATCACCACCAGTAATAAACTTTAAACCAGTATAACATCTCGTATTCGTCTACTTTTCTCCACATACTGTGATTGATTTCCTCTTTTTACTCCCATATATATATATAGAGCCAGGTTAACTCAGTCGGTAGAGCATTCGGTTAGAAACCACAAGGTTCCCAGTTCGATACTGGCCCTCGCCAACTCAGCGTATGAGTAGCACAGGGATCTGTGCGGTAAAGTAAGGAGCTGATGGTAGGTGTGGCGCTCCACCTCAGATGTTAAAAACAATCTCCTTGGTCTCGCGCTATTGAAAAGGGAATAGACTCCCTCGCTGACTGGCTGATACCGACATTAGGCCGACCCGACGACTTTACTTTTACTTTATATATATATATATATATAATATATATATATATATCCTCAGATGCTAAAACAATCTCCTTGGTCTAGCGCTATTGAAAATGGATAGACTTCCTCGCAGACTGGCTGATATCGACTTTAGGCCGCCCCGTCGACTTTACTTTTTTTTACTTATATATATATATATATATATATATATATATATATATGCATGTGTATGTGTGTGTTTGAGATACGCCTATGCTACTAAACAACGCTTTGTGGCGTCGTCAGTTATCTTATTATTAAATGGTTCATTGGAGGAGTTTGGGTCTTTCAACATGATACCCCCTCGCCAGTTAGACTCCAGTAAAGATGATCAAAATCCTTAAAATTCTCCAGCTAAAATATTTCAAGGAAAAATAAAGACCTGGATTTAACAATAATGTCAAATAAAATAGTTGATTCTTATTCTTCCTCGCCAATTTTTATTTATTTACATTTTTTTTTCTTTATTCCGAGAGACCACTTTATTTGTAACTTCCAAAGTTTCCTACCTTGAAAAGATCTCAACTCAAAAGACCGTGTTCTCTTCATTTATAGTCATGGCCTAATTTCTTCTTTTCTAGGTTTTGTGTCGTTTTAACAATGCTTTTTGACATTCACCATCTATAAAAATATACATTTTATATTTTAATGCGTTGAGTCTGTTTATTTTGAGACGTTTTTGTTTTTAGTTACAATGGCTTTGGGTAATTTCGTCCTAAGCTAACAGAAAAACTGGCTTTAAATATAGTTTTTCCAGCGCAGACCTCGGCTTCTGTACATTTGGTTGGTTAATGCGAAAGCCAATCAGCTTTTCGAGTAGGTGTTAAAAACAGGTTCACGTGGCTCAGACATTTTTTAAATAATTTATTGGCATGGCTGGGCTTACCGGTAAGTAGATCATTTATTTTTAATATAAAGAATAAATAAACAAAAACAACCAATTTACCTGAGGCAAAAAAAAACAAACAAAAAAAAACACTGATTAAAAATACGTATTTATCTAAGCACACAGAGATTAAAATACTGTCCAACAATTAAAGAGGAAAATATTACTTTGAAAGTATTTTTTATTTTATCACTACACCGACTAGAAATGAATAGTTAATTTTTCTACAGACACAGGTACATGTGACTGGATTAAACTATACTGTTCAATATTTAAAAGAAAAATTAAACGGTAATTTCAATACTCTCGGGATAATTAGGAACCACACCAACTCCTCCACGAACACTTTTAACACCTCCAATGCTGGCATTTAAACCATTCCATGCAACGTCTGCGACAAAAGCTACATCGGAGAAACCCAACGAACTCTTGACAAACGTATCTATGAGCATAAAAGACCGATAAAGACAAATGGCACCCAAAATGCCCTATTCATACACACGCAGTTGACTTCGATCACACATTCAACTTCAACCACGCACGCATCGCAGCTGATACCCATACATAATAAGAGCCTACGCCGTCTATGTGAATCAGCACTTATTGTAAACTGCAGAGTAATAAAGCAAATTGACATAGCTATTGTAAAAATCATAACGCACGAGAATAAAATCAAATTCGAAAACGGATAAAAAAATCAAAACAAAAAAATCCAAACAGAAATATCCCACTTCTAAATGTTCACAACTGCTGACAACCATCATCGTACACTGACCTACACTGACTATCAAATTTCTTCAAAGGTATCGATCCTCACCCCACATACAAAACCCCACCATTCCTCTCTTACTCTCCCTCTGTCCTCCCCTTATCCACTTAACTTTTAAACACAAAAAGCAGAAAATCTTTAATAATTTCTCTAAAATATCCCCGGCTCCTATGTACACATTTGACATCACCCATTTGACCCACACTCTAAATATCAAATTCTCTTCAAAGTCAACTGACTGACTCCATAAAAATACCATCCCCCACATACAAAACCCACCCCGACTTTCTTATTACTCTATACTACACACCAAACCACCTTTTAGTTCCCTTAGGTTTTGTTTTTATTTGAAAAATGACCGGGAAAAAGACGATAGTTCAGAGACGGACGGAACACGAGAAGGGACAGACGGTTAGAGAGAATGGAGTTAAGTCGGTATCAAGACAGATGAGAGAAGTAGATAGAGTTGATAATTGTTTTGTCAAGAATAGTTTTTGGATTCGACGGTTGAGAGTGTAAGAGATAAGAAGAAATTCGATGGAAAGAAGAAAAGTTTATTGAAAGTGGATTATCGAAAAAATTAAGAAGAGTGAATTGGTAGGACTGAGCTAAAGTAAAAGGTAAAAAGTTGTAGAATGGGAAAAGAGATTTGTTGAAGAAAATTGAATTAATTTGAAAAGGAAAGAAAACGAAAAGTGATTGCTTTGGAAACGGATTTAAAGAAAAGAGAAAAAAGGAGGAACTTATACTTAATGGAAAAATAAGGAAAGAAAAGAAATACTATTTTATTATTATTTCTTTTCTTTCCTTATTTTTCCATTAAGTATAAGTTCCTCCTTATGAACTCCTAAGGAACTTATGTTTTAACGGAAAAAAAGAAGGTATATATTGGACTGTTTCATGAACTTTTATATATTTTGCACCCGTTTGTTTCATAAAAAAAGTAAATAATAATTATTTTTTATAAATAAAATAATTATCTATCACTTATAAATTGTCTTATTGACTAATTTCTTTTTTTTATTTTGCTTGAAAGAAAAACATTCTATATTTTTCCCCTAAAATATTTTTTCCTTGGCGAGTCAATTACCTAATCACTTAGGACTACACGACTTGGCGAAAGTGTTTGAATAAATGGACAGACACTTCGTAACAATATATATATACTCCAATTAAGCACTTATTCTCCAAAAAATTATCGCAAAAAGCCATTCTAAACAAACCTTGTTTACATATATATATATAATATATATATATATATTATATATATTATATATATAGAGAGAGAGAGAGAGCACTTTATATTTGTTATATCGCTGCTTTATCATTGTGAAACTTGAATCAACTAACCACTGTGACCATTTTCACCGGTAAGTCCCTTTTTCCACAAATACTATATATATATATAAATATATATGAGGATAGGAGGATTGGAATAAATCCGACAGAATGTGGTTACGAATAGAGGAAAAAAGCGTGGACAAAAACAACTCAAACAAGCAAATGAAGATATATTTCATTGCACATTAACTGCGATTTCATAACAAATGTATGCTGCACAAATGTTCAAATAAAAGACTGATGAAGTCGAACTTAATGTGCAACGAAATATTTCTTCCACATCGCTTGTTTGAGTTATTTTTGTCCACTATTTTTTCCACTATTCTCAACGATACACACACACACACATATATATATATATATATATATTGATTTGCTGGTTGGTTTTGAAGGCTATCACAATGTAAGTGTAAAGAAAAAAGAAGGTAACTGTGGTGTTGTTTGTTAATCCGTGATTTATTCTCAATTCTTTATATTTCGGGATAAAAAATCCCATCTACAGAAGATTACTAGAACTGAAGTTGTTGCTTGTGGCTGTTCATTTGTTCTGTCTCATGTCTTCCAAATTCTGTGTGTGGGGGGTGGGTGCTTGTTTATATATATATATATATATATATATATTATATATATATATATATTTTGGTTTGTTGGTTGGTTTTGAAGGCTGTCACAATGCGAGTGTAAAGAAAAAAGAAGGTAAGTATAATGTTTTTTGTTTTCTGAGGATGGGAATTTTCGTCCCGAAAAATTGAGAAATAAAATGACAGGTTAACAAAAAACATCATAGTTACCTTCTTTTTTCTTTACACTCGCATTGTGACAGCCTTCAAAACCAACCAACAAACCAATATATACACAATGCTTCAAGCAAATTACAAAACCCTTTATATATATATATATATATATATATATATATATTTATAAATGTATATGTGCGAGTTTCTTCTTTTTTTAGACGCTATGGTAGCTGCAAATTGTATTCTGAGATATGGGCGCGTCGCTTTTGTTCACGGAAACCATAACCATTTTAAAATGGAATTCGGACGGGCTGTTGAATTTCCTCCAAGGAACTTATTACTGAGACGGCGGAAGGCCAACATAGAACCAATCCTCCATATTGTCAAGCAATTCGCTCTCATCTCAATATCAACGAGAGGAAATTGTCTGTCGGAATACAAATGAAGATGAACACACAAAACATAAAAACCTACCAAGACATGTGCTTCCTTGTTTGATTTTTTTATTTTTTTTATTTTCATTTAGCTTGTAGCATCGGATATTGAAATATAGGACTCTGTTTACGTTACCCTCTCGGCAAATATAAAATATCGTCTGTAAATAATTCTAATAAAAAAAGAATAAATGTAATTCCGATGGCTATTCCCTAAATATATTCAATAAAATATCTACTACATAGCTACTAAATAAATGACAATTTCTATCTGTATACGACTAGGTGCCACCTACACCTGTGATCCGATCATGGTGATACTTTACGAATATGTTAAGCTAATATTCAGCAACTGGACTGGAAACGATTGGATTTTAATCTGCTAATTATGCTCGATTCTTTTTTTTGGGGGGGGGGGTGAAATTGGGCGAAATAAAATGTGACAAATAAGAAATCTAGATATACATTTTTTGCATTGCATCTTGGATGATTTGGATGGTCTCATTTTTAACCAAAGGGTGTTGCAAGATGATAACGGACGAAAGATTTAGGAACAGGCGTATTAACATATAGGTAGCGATGTGATTAACTCACAATGCTGCCATGATACATAATGATTTCTTCCGCAATGATTTCTTTAATGCACTGAATTTGAATATCTCTAGAAATGTATATTATCTTTATTTTAAACTAGCCGTAGTACCCGAACTTCGTTGCAACAGATAGGAGTTCAATTTGCTATCATCTATTATTAATGGTGATTAGCTTCCGGTTTTTGTCTGTAACAAAAATTACGTCGCGGCTTACGTCACATTACTCAAAATCGTCATAACATAGAATAAATACACTCAAAATTTGAACATGCAACATTAGACAGTCCTCATTGTTTTTTTAAAACAAGTTTTAATAAATACATGACTGGTATTATATATCTATATATAGGATGTTTTATTTTAATACATATTTAAAGTTTACATTTCAAATTGTTTTATCTTTTTAATCCTTTAATGAATTTGATGATTTTACTTACTTAGGGTACAAACTCGCCGACATTGAATTTTTTACTCCCACCGCAGAGGGCGTTTTTTATTTTGTACTAGTCTTGATAATTGCATTAATAATAAATGAGGAGTCGGCTTTCACGATCGGCCATGATAAAGTCTCAGCGAAAATAACCATTAAACGATGATTATAGATTTTTTTCTTCTCTTATTCACCTATTTTTCTATTCATTTATTTAATTACAAAATAAATAAAACGTGACTCGAATTTAAGTGACTAATAAGGTATTTACGCGAAAATAAGACCTACCCACAAAATAAGACCTAGCCTGGTTGGTGCCTTTTTCCCCGAGAAAACAATTTCAAAGATAGACTAACCATAAAGAAAATGGATCAAATGTTGTTACCATTTTAGTGGCCATCCTTTAGGCTTCAAGCAAGAGCGCTTGCCCAGCGAAGATCCATTGGGTTTAGCAGAGCGCGATCATTGGTAAAGAATCCTTTGGTTGTTCCTTGGTTCTACTAAGCCTGGCAAGTCCTTCGTCAATGATTGCAAATGGACGTCTGTCAGTATCAGTGATTAAGTAGTTAACCAGCCACGTATTCGGGCTGTTGATTGGCTGAGGTATAAACCACGTGACCTCGCTTAGTCTATAAATTTAAATGGCGTATTGTAGCACACATTATATACCATCAAATAATCCAACAAATGTATTTATAAAAATGCATTCATTCCTCTTTCCAATTTTGTCTATTCAGCACTAAACTCCAGTCATGTCTCTGAACTCTGAACCATTGTTTTGAAATGTGTTATCGAACAATCTCCTGACTAATACTCTATAACAATCTACACTCCTACTTTCATTCGGCATAGTATTATGTACTGTTCTGTATAAGTTGTCTCCGTCTATTGCGTACACCTAGCAAGAATATGCACCCTCCGTGCGTAAGTATTCAACTTTTAATGTAATTAAATATATTAGATTAGAAAGACCAAAGAAATTAAATAAGAACATATATGAAAAGATATTAATTTTAATTATATTTTAATTGATTTCTATGTAAAATCCTTCATAAGATTGATTCCAATTGTTGTCATTTTTTGTATATACGGTGTGCTACAATACACCGCTTAAATTCATAGACTAAGCGAGGTCACGTGGTTTAAGCCTCAACCAACCAGCAAGCCGAATGCGTAGCTGGTTAACTACTTATCACTGATAATGAGAGACGTCCATTTGCAATCATTGATGAAGGACTTGCCAGACTGAGAACCACTAAGGAACAACCAAAGGATTCTTCTCTAAAGATCGCGCTCTGCTTAACACAAGGGATAGCCGCTGAACAAGCGCCCTTGCTTGAAGCTTAAAGGATGGCCCATCAAATTGTAACACTGGTACGTTTGAGAATAAAACAATAATACTAGAGATCAAAAACACCCGGCTATTATTGATTAGTTCGGGCTGGTTTAGGTCAGTCGAAAGAATTGCGTACGAAGTAGAATCTGTTTGTGGCCAGTCACCCGTAGCTAAACCGCACGTACCAAACAATTCTGAAGTGGGGATAGTTCGTAGACACCAGTGGTGATGCCTTTTCTTTCGAGAAAACAATTTGAAAGACAGACTAGCTATGAAGAAAATAAATCAAATGTATTTATAAAAATGCATTCATTTCTCTTTACAATTGTATCCATTCAGCACTAAACTCCAGTCATGTCTCTGAACTTTTCTGCCATTGTATCGAAATGTGTTATCCAACAATCTCCTGACTAATACTCTATTACAATCTGCACACCTACTTCCATTCGGCATAATATTATGCACTGTCCTGTATAAGTTGGCTCCGTCTATTGCGTACACCTAGCAGGAATATGCGCCCTCCGTGCGCAAGTTAAATTAGAAAGATTAACGAAATTAAATTAGAACGCATATAAAAAAGTAAACTTATTTTTAATAAGATTTTATTTGGTTTTTATATAAAAACTTTCATAGGATTGATTTTAATACATTAGAGAATAAAACATTGATATTAGATATCATTAACACCAAGGAATTATTTATTAAACCCGGTTTTGTTAATATGTGTATGCAAATTAACCACACCATGTATTATGTAAACTTTTATTTCTTAGTGATATATAAGACACATTGCAGGATTTTAAACGTACTAATGACATGGGATGTTTTAAGCAAATCTAACTCAGATTTTCATAGATACATCGTTAATAAATATATCTATTCCATGTAATGAAAATCTATCAAATAAGAAAGATTAACGAAATTAAATAAGAACGCATATAAAAAGATTAAACGTATTTTAATTGTATTTTAATTGATTTTTATATTAAAACTTTCGTTGGATTGATTTTGATACATTGGAGAATAAAACAGTGAGATTATAGATCAATAACATCAAGCAATTATCTATTAAACCCGGATGAAATAAGATTTATTCTATGTATTAACGATTTTGATTATAGATTAAATACTCATTGATTAACGTACTTAATTCCTGAAATGTCCGTGACTTAAGAAGTGACGTAGTTTTGTTTACAGACAAGTAGAAACCGTATCTCCATTATTAATAGATCGTCTGATATTTACTACATAAATGACAATGTCTATCTGTGTATAACCATTTGGCTTCTACACTTCTGATCCGATCATGATGAAACTTTATGGACATGTTAAGCTAATATTCAGTAACTGGACCGACTAATTGGATTTTAATCTGCTATATGTTCCTACTAGCAGGACCTGTGGATATACCACAGTACGATACTTTAATTATTACCATATTTGATATGTTTACTTAATAGCTATTGAAAATAGTTCAATAGGTAAAACATATAATAATCTTGATTTAACACTTTCTCACTCATTTTGTCTTTCTTTTTTTCATCTTTTCTTTATATTCGATTGAAATAGTTTAGCGTTATCGCTTCCGAACACTCAACCTTTTTTCTATTCCCTCCCACTCTCTTTCTTTCTTTCTTAATATATTTTTCTGTGTAGCATGTCCTTTTTTTCCCTTTATAATAAAAACAGAATGGTTCATTATTTAGCTGAGGTGACATCACTCAAGAAAAAAGAATTTGGTGGATAAACAACACCAGATAATCAGGATTTACATTTCATCTTGGACGATTTGGACGGTCTCATTTTAAACCAAAGTGTGATAACAGCCGTACAATTAAGGAACACGAGTATTAATAAATAGATTGACTGGTATCTACTACATAAACGACACTTTCTGTTTCGACGTTGGAGCTCTGGAGTGTGTGGAGTACCCCTTCCTCGCCATTACTCACAGGTCCACCATGACTCAGAGAGGAAGTACCTGTTGGGGGGGGTCTTATGTATGGGTTAAATATAAAAAATAAGATTTAAGAATGTATATAAAAAATGAGCTTTGTGACTTTTTCAATACCCATCAAGAATGAATAAAACAAAACGTCTTTGGTATAGAATAACACAACAAGGGTGGAATGGTTAGCTAGCTAGATTTGCAGACCATTCTTAGTGAGTTCCCATTGAGCGCCACATACTTCTGGCCTTGTGCCACATCTAAGCTAAGCTTAGTAAATAACTCTACTAAAAGGGGACACGGGCACTTCACCTGGTGTAATAGTTTGAAAGCTAAATTTGCAGACCATTGATACCGACTTCAATCCTCATTGGACGCCCCATTCCACTAGCCTTGTGCCACATCTAAGCTAAGTTTTCTAATATGCAGTCACATGTAAAATAAAGAGCAGTTTGATTTATTATTATTCTCTCACTAATATGAAAACGCTGGATGCTTTGGGCGTAGACATGTTTTGCATTAAGAGATTATCTTTTTTTGCCAGACAGACTAAAAAAAGCGCGAAAATCGACACTTCTGGCTTCATGAGGCGATAATTTCTATTCCTGTATGACCACCATTTTCAATTTGTAAAAGTTGCAACACCAGCACCAATGCTCCTTGCGGCTATGATATGGACCCCAACAACCGAGTTGTATTTCATAATGGCGCTCATATATTTGGGAAAGTTATGACACCAACTATTCTCCCCACCCTAGAATTATGGGTAAATAGTTTGGGTTGGTTTGGTTTGTTGGATTTTACGGCATTTCAACTCTTATTAGGTTATTTATGCCGAAGAAATTTTGTTATATTCATGCACGAGAGGTATTCACATTTTTTAAAACTCAGTTCTTTTAAAACTTTTTGGGAAACCTAAAAGGTACTACCACACCCGTTTAGAGTGGACCTGGGAGTAATTGCCATGATGGGGTACTTCACACAACCCAGATATATGGTACATATATGATAAAAGGGTTCTGATCTTCCATAAGAAATAGTGGACAATCATATAAATTCGAAATTAGAATCAGAGCACGCATTGACCCAATTGAGACCATCCTATCGTAACGCCAACTGCGAGGATTGGGTCAAACCATCTGCATCCCCGCATAATACTTTACAGTGAACTGTAGAGGACAGGGCTCCCCAAAAGCGGTTCAAAGACCATATTAAGACAACACTGAAGAAATGTACCATCACACCTTCTAGCGTAGAAAATCTGACCTCCAACAAACAGGGTTGGCGAGACGCCTGTCGCACTGGAGCTAAGCAGCTCAATATCGGGATCAACAGGACTGCAAAGCGGTGACGTCATGAACATCCAAAGGTAAAGGGGAATTTCCACTGCAATGTTTGTGACCGCATCTGCAAGTGTAGAATTGAACAGGCGAGCCACCAAAGGGTCCACATCAAAGATATGGAGTGACGTCATTCCAATAGAAAAGAAAGAGAACAATCATATAGGTGCTAGAGCTTGACCTACTGGTTGAACGGGTGCCATTCAATGCCATTACTCTCAGATCCACTCTGATTCGGAGTTGTAGAAACTATTAGGGTCCAATCTGAGGGTTAAATAGATAAAGAATTTGTAGAAAATGAGTTTTAAAAATTGAATACCCAAAATGAAAGAATAAAACAAAAACAACTTCGGCATAAGATAATCCAAGGGTCGACATGCTGTAAAATCAACCAACCAACCAACCAACCAACCAATCATGATCTCCCAACAAGTTATTTCTACAAAAAAGATTTACGTACAATTGAGAATAAGACGTGCGTGTAATTCTCTGAAATGTAGCATAAAATCAAATTAACCCTTCAAATGCGGAACACTCATCTCGCGCATTGAAATTTATCATTAATTTAAATAATCAAGTTAAATTACATAACTAACAAGTGATTAGAATTAAATATCTTGGATGCTCAGTTAGAGATAATCAAATCTATTTCAATTTTAATCATTCATTAATATGCATTAATATTCCATTCGAGGGGTGTGGCGTGATGTTTAAGGTTGACGAAAATGGATTCGTCGAGAAAAGTTCAAATTCTAGACAAACGTGTTTGATTTTTCTGTATATTAATGTAAATGTGCGTCTCCCCCAATCCCGAAAAACAGGAACACCAGTCCACAGGGGACAGATTATCATCCAATCAACAAAGTCACTTTCAAACTAACCTTCTTGTATTTGTGCACGTTCGGCCAACTTACTATGTGAAGTGGGAAAAAGACCACCCCTCTTCACAATTTCCCCCGTCTTTTATTATGACAGACTGGCCGTAAGTGTTCCAGAAAATGCTATTTTCTTTCTCTGAGGAGGAAAATTTTAGTCATTCTCAATTTTGTAAATACAAGGCACAACAGAATATGAGAAGTGAAAGATTGAATAAATCCGACAAAATGTGGTTGATAGTAGAGGAATATGTGGATATAACAACACAACGATTATGTTCAATTGATATTTCGCCCCTATTAGTTGAGGCTTCCTCAGAAGTTTATTGAATACACTTCTGAGGAAGCCTCAAACCAATAATAAGGCGAAATATCAATTGAACATAGTCCTTTGTGTTGATATATCCATATTTTCCTCTACTCTCAACTACAACAGAATATGTAAAGATGAAACTTCAGTTTTCGGGAAGAGAAAACATAAATTCCTATTTCTTCTGCAAAATAATAAGGAATAATCGAAATTAATTGCGAAATCTAACGAAAGAAATAGAAATAACTGTTTATTCAGAAAGTAATGATCTATGTACATCAAATTGTCTTTGAAAAATTATCGTTGAGCTTATAAAAAGGTAAGCTTAAATAAAAATGCAATATTTAAATGCAACGGTCAATTTTGAGTTCTTCTGTAGTTTATAGTTGGTCTCAGATATGAAATCCCAAATGGGGTAGATGCGGCTTCCTAGCTTTGGACGGTAATCCATCTAGTCAAGGAAAAGTGTTCTATTCGAACTCTGTAACCTTCTTGTCACCAGTCCGAGAAAGTTCACAAGTCTGACAAGAAATACCTGAAGAAGGCCGGAGGGTACATTGGCCGAAACGTTGTACAGATAACAATGAAGATGAGGACAATAATACTAATTACACTGGTTTACAAAAAAATTTTTTGTCCGAGGCAAGAATGTGAATAGGTATTTTTTTTTACTAATTTGGGTGTGCTGAATTCAAATTTAAAAACAGTTTTGCTCTATCCCCTCTAGTTTTCTGTCTTTTAAATAGACTCATTTAATATATACAGAGTATATACGTGCTTATTTCAACAGTTGCAGCAGCTTATTACAGGTAAAACAGGATAGATAAAGAACATTGACGGAATAAATACACTTGAATGACACAATGTACACAATTTATAGTACCGCAGACAGTTAGAAATGTGTTTTCTTAGATGATCTACTGACTGCCAGTGCACTACCGGCCAGTGCACTACTGGCTGTTGATTGAGACGTGCTGGCTACGCTTAACTGACAAAATCCGTCTTGATATATATATATATATATATATATATATATATATAATGTAATGCTATCACTTACATTTATTGCATAATAACTAAAAAAGAAGACATAAGTCACACAATATTAGAAATTATCCCTGAATGCATATACGCTTTTATGTACAGTATGTGTACAAAATGTACAGTATGCATATCTAAAAAACTAGAGGTGATGAGTAAAAACGGATTTCCAATCTGAATTCAGCTGCACCCCAAATTAGGTTAAAACAGCTATTTTTGTGTTATCAAGCCTCATCTAAAAACTTCAGAGAAATAGAAATTAAAAGTATGCTATAAAACTTATGCTGTTCAATGGCTATACCTCATTCTAAAGAATGGTGGGGGAGTAAAGCTGGAATCCCTAATGTGATGTGATACTGAACTCCAGTAACTCTTGCGACTCTATTGTTGCCAAACTGCATTGGTTTTTGCCTTTCCTTTGGACAACAACGGCAGTGTGGAGAGGAGGAACCTGTTGCTTGAGCGACAGCTCAACCTCCATATCAACCCACCCATGCTACGTGGTTCCACATTTTTTTAAAAACCATCGTCTCTAGCAGACCAATGGATGTCAACAATCGTATATTATAAAAATCCCTAAGCTTAATTGCCACTCGATATGGCGGCATTTAAGCTAGTGAAGAATATAGCTCAGTCGGTAGAGCGTTCGACTAGGAACCAGAAGGTTCCCGGTTCGATATCGGCCCTCGCCAACTCAGCGTATGAGTAGCACAGTGATCTGTGCGATAAAGCGAGGAGCTGATGGTAGGTGTGGTGCTCCATCCCAGACGCCAAAACAATCTCCTTGGTCTAGCGTTTGGCTGATACCGACTTTAGGCCACTCCGACGACTTTACTATTTACTTATATTTGTGTTCAATAAAATCAACTTTCAATAAGGATAATTTATTTCAAAGTTATTATCCCGTTATCATCAGGTGCCTTTGCGTATGTGAGTATTTTTTTTTTTTTTTTGGTTTGTCTCCGCCTCACTTTAGGGTGAGACCGTGACCTTCTGTTCTACGCATTGAAATTTGCCGGAGTTCGTATCTCTGAAGCTTTGCTAATGGCACATTTTACCTTGTTCTTTTCCGATGAAAGGCTTGCAAGAAAAAAAAAAGGAAGCGCATATCTCCTCAGAGCATTATTCGATGTCATGACAGAACACAAGAGACACGTGATGAAGTTCGTGACGTACAAAGCCAAAAACACAACAAATACAGTAGGCAGCAGAAATACCCCACAAATTTAGACTTTAAAAGTAGTAAAAGTGTTGTTAAGATTCTGGTCGCCATTTTTAGGTGTTTAGGTCTCCTATTGGTAAATCCAATGGTAGAAAATGGGTGTTGTCTCAGTAGTCTAGTTGTAGTCCATGAAATCCTAGGTAGAACAAGTATGTACTTATAGAAGAGAATGCAGTTGTAACTGCCGCTAAACCGATCGGTTAATTATTTCTTATTTTTATATAAATATTTATTTAAAAGTAGCAAAAGTTTTATTAAGATACTGTCGCCATTTTAGATGTTTAGGTAAATCCAATGATAGATAAGGGTGTAATGTGTGAGGATTAAAAAAAACCTAAAAAAAAAAAAAAAACAACAAAAAAAACGACTGACTCCCATGGGGCCTTGACCGGAAGAACCCTTTGCACATGTCCGATAAAAGGGACTTACTCTTACCCCCAAATAATACTAGGCCATTTGAATCTCGATCGCAACAGAGGGTAGTCGTTTTCCTACCCAAGAGACATGTCCTCTTGGCTACGGCTGACTATGCCCCGTTCAATAAAGCCCAAGTCGTAAAACTACCTCTTGCATTTGTCTCTTTTCATCTTTCGTGCCTTTTCCTTCTTAAGTTCCATTTCAGCGTACCAGGCCACAAGAACAAAGAACCAGCTTTTATTGGGTTCAAGATACCAGTACAAACGAACTTAACTTAGCCCCATACGAGTCAGTAGTAGAAAGTCTGTTGTATTCCTTGACATCCTAGGGTCTGTTACGATTCTGGACGCCAATTACCCTAAAAGGTTTGACATGCCGTAAACCAAACCAAACTAAGAAAGAAAAATAATGATTAATCCTGAGAGAGGGAAAATGAAAATTTGGCGCTGTTAACATTTTTGAGGCCATCTTTTAGGCTTCAAGCAAGAGGACGGTCCATCGGAGATCCTTTGTGTTAAGCAGAGCGCTATCCTTAGCGAAGAATCCTTTGTTGTTCCTTGGTGCTCCCAGTCTTGCAGGTCCTTCGTCAATGGTTTGTAATGGACGTCTGTCAGTATCATCGATTAAGTAGTTAATCAGCTACGTATTCAGGCTGTTGATTGGCTGAGGCTTAAAACATTGTGACCTCGCTTAGTCTATAAATTTAAGTGGTGTATTACAACACAGCTTATATACAAAAAATTAGGAAGCGCGTGGTGTAATGGTTAAAGTCATGGAAAATGGACTCGTCGCCCCAAGTTCAAATCCTGGACGTGGTAATTGTATTTCACTTAGCGCTAATACCCTTGGGAAAGGTATGAATCCTACTCTCCCTGCAGCTATGGCAAATAGCAGGGCAGACTGGGTTCTTTAACCATGGCTAGGTAACCAGTCTAGGAGAAGGAAAACTCTGAATTCAAACCTGTTGAACTCCGCTTAAGAAACTGACCTTGTGTCGTATCCTGCTCGTGTGGAGGAGTTGGTAAATATATATATACAAAACATTCCAACAGGCGCATGCCATGTAGCATTAAATTAGGTCGTCTTCCATTTACAACATGTTAAATGTGCCTTTTAAAATATCCAGTTCTCCCTACATATGTTGTTATTGTTGATGCTGCTGTTGTTGTTGTTTGTGTGTGTGTGTATATGTGTTAGACGAGATTCGTTTATTGAGATGAAATATATAGAATGACAAAACAGTCAAATCGTGTAATGGTGAACCATGTTTGAAAACTCTTCCGAGGAATTCGCAGAATGTAAGTGTCTGGAAATGTCACGAACATTTATTGAACCTGATAGTTTTCACTCAAGACCGCAATATCCGTTGCACTTCCGTAATATTTCAGTAAAAGACCATCTGGATCGTTGTGACATAACTTCAAATATCAACTCGATATCAATATTATGATATGGCGAAAAAATGCATTGTACAGTGAAAATCGCCTAAATACACAACTGGCTTTTTTCAATTTGGCTCAATTCATGTCTTACGACAAAACATATGCGATATATTGTGTATTGACTGATTTTAAGATTTCCAATATATATATATATATATATATATATATATATATATATATATATATATATATATCAAACGTCTCAAACTACACAATGTCGACTGAGTTTAACATATGCTGCTTTTAATATCAATATATTAAATAAATAATGCTGTATGTCGGCGTATTTTTCTGTCCAGCCGATAAGGCCGGATTATCTTAGGTTTGAACCGGTGGGATTGTGAGATTATTAAACCATTGATATAGATTATTAGATAAAATAAACTGCTTGGAGTTTTCCACATGCCTCATAATAACACTTTACAATGCCAGATGACACGAGGGCTATTCTCCGGTTAAATCGAACTTAAATTCAACCATCGTATGTCACCCCGCCGAAAGAAAAAAATACCAAAAATCAGGGAATGGTTAATTCCCTGATTTTTTGTATTTTTTTGGTATCTAATGATATTTTCAGTGTTGATATATCAATGAATAAAAAAATATAGTGCACCAGTTATTATTTAAAAGCTTTTACATTTTTTCAGTTCAGTTAATTTGAACCACGTACCTTTGAGGCGTAACACAGATTCTAAAAGATACGCGGTTCAAAGTTAACTGACCTGAAGAAATGTACAAGCTGTTAAATAAAATAACTGGTGCACTACATTTTTTTTATTCATTGATATATGTCATTGAAAATTTCATTAAATTCGGTTAATTCCCTGAGTTTTTGGTATTTTTTCTTTCGGTGGGGTGACATACAATGGTGGAATTTAGGTTCGTTAAGTTCGATTTAACCCATTTTTCTTAATTATTAAATGTATGTTCCTCAATGTGATTGAAAAGTAACTCCCTATTTTAAACTATTTATAATTTTTCTATATGTAGTTATATTTTTCTCAATTATTTTATGTATGTTCCTTAATATATGTCAACTAAATCTATGTTGTTGTTGTTGTTGGTCCTTCAAATGTTCGTATTTGTGTTCGTGAATGACTGAATCCCCATTTTCCTGAGAGATATATAGGTAAACGTATCCTGCATGATTAGCCGACGAGAAACCCTGATTTACCACTGTTGTAGAGGAGTTAACACCCCTACAGGATGAACTGGCACATAGCCTTATAACAGTCGACGTAGCAGCGATAGAGAGGGACAATTATATTCGGACAAAATCACTGAGTTTGACTACACACATTTGACCCTCCTCATTCTTGTAAGTTTGTCTTTGTGAATTATTCTACTTCTTGGTTTTATGCAAGAAGTATCTGTTAGCACAAGATTAAGGGCTGAATAAAATATATCTCAAGCACACTATTTCTGTGGATCTTTTACCATCTCAACGATACAACAACCACGTTGTGGCTTTTTTCTTTGGGGTTTGTTGAAGGGGCAAGTCTACTCTACAAAAGCAACACCTTTGGAAGAACTTGAAAGACGAATACGAGAAGTTATTTCTGCCATTTCACAAGAGTTTTTGGGAAGATCAGTTGGTGCGATTCCGGAGCGACTTGAGAGGCTGGAAGTGAATGTTGGTGATCATAGAGAATTTTAAATAAAACTCTATGTTTTCTGTGTTCTTCTCTTCATTTTTTGTAAAAATAATGATTCAGGAATAGATAATAAGATTTTAAAAATAGGGTGCTGGAAGCCTTCAAGGAGGCGGATAAGAGTTTAATCTTCTCTGATAGGGTCCGTCTGGTGAAGAGAGTCTGATGCTGTAAGACCCGAAACTCCCCGAGGAACCAAGCATTGACATCACTAACGACACACTCTAAAACGTAATAAAGTGTGTACATATTCAATAACTAACTTTTAGTTAAGTATTTTTCAAGTCTCCTATTGTATACAAGTACTGAGCAAGTCTCTGCGTGGCTGTTACGCATTCCTGAGCCAATTTTAAAGAATTAATGATCTATTCGTAAAATTACATAGAGAGGATCTAGAAAGGATGCGGGCTAATATAACATGTCAGGTCTACTGGTGGAACAGATATAATGTTGCGAAACCCGAAATCTGTAAGGATACTGGTGTAACGTCACCAATTCTCCTCCTTTGATGTATCTTGGTGATGTTTTACAAGACTTTGCTGAATCTTTCTATCATTTAAAACTAAGTTTTGATCTATTTAACCCATAAACGGGACTCTAAGAGGTACTATCACTTCAGGTCAATGGACCTAGGAGTAATATCAATGAAGCTGTACTCTACATTACCCAGAGCTCCATAATTGTATTTCACCATTAGATGCAGTTCAGCATCATACCAAGCATACTAAGTTCCTCAGCCACCGCTTTCTAGCATGTAT
>CM042166.1:27349799-27404799 GCA_023376005.1 Doryteuthis pealeii | reverse complement strand
CACACTCTCTCTTTCTCTCTCTTTCTCTCACACACAGACTCTCTCTATCTCTCACACGCTCTATATATCACACACATACTTTATCTCTCTCTCTCTCTCTCTCAAACACAGACTCTCTCTCTCTCATACACACACATACACAAATAATCTCTCTTCTCAGACCCTTTCTCTCTCACACACAGACTCTCTCTCTCTATCTCTCACATACTCTATATATCTCACTCGGACACATACTTCTCTCTCTCGCACACACACAGACTCTCTCTCTCTCTCTCAGAGACTCTCCCTCTCTCTCTCATACACACACATAATCTCTCAGACTTTTTCTCTCTCACACACACACTCTCTCACTCTTTCTCTCTATCTCTCTCTCTCTCCGTCTCTTAGAGGTTTGTCAGTGCACCCTCCTTCGATCAGTGCACCGTGTGACTTTCATATAATTGCCATCTTCTCTTGAATATCTCCCATCATTTTAGGAAAATTGGTAGATAATATTTAGTAATCTAGTTCTACGTAGATATATTCGGAATGCACAGTCTATATCTAAGAAATACTTACAGTCTTCGTACTTCTTAGTTTCGAGTGGGTCTGCTTTTAATAATTCCCTAAAAAATCACGCTAAACATTACCGAGATAAGAGCCCATGAATTATTCACATTTCTTGCTTGGGTGACGTTCTATTGAAGACAACTACACATGGACACACCAGTCAAGGTCGACCAGCAACAAAACCTACACCAATCAGCTCTGTTGGTTGGCTGGTTGATTGATTGGCTGGTTGGTTGGGTTTTAGGGCATCCCAAATCTTACTGGGTTATTTTTGGCCGAATATATTTTATTCATTCTTGTCGGGTATACATTTTTTGGACCACATGACCTTTAGGCACCCCTTTTGCGATCTAGATTCATAGGGACGTGTTTTTCTTTACACCGTCAAAATCCGGTTGTTTGTTAACTGACGATTTTTAGAGTGTTTTTATTATAGTACTAACCCCTAACCCTAACCCCTAACCCTAACAAAACCGGAAATCCGTCCTTAAGCATTACAAATCGCCAATAACGGCCTACAGGCGGCCTCGATGGGGGGAGGTGACCCTTATACAGGGATACAGTTGATGTATTATAAAGTCCAAGCCAACAGAGCGGTTAGTATTAGTTATTAATAATTGAAACCATATAGTAAACGTAAAGTAGGTGGACTGACCTGTTGCTAACATTGAGGAGTCTATCCCTTTATACTAGCGCAAGACTAGAGTGATAGTTTTTGCACCTGAGGTGGGGCGCCATACTTACCGCCAGCAAACCACTTTACCACACTGATCAAGTTTTCTATTCATGCGGTAATAATGTTCGGTATTATGTTCTTATATATGGGTCAAATAGATATTTCTAAGATTATTAGTATTACTAGCAAATATATGCACCCTCCGGGTGCAAGTATTTAAGTTTAAATGTAATAAAATATTAGATTAAATCAGAAAGGCTAATGAAACTAATTAAGAATTCAGATAAAAAGATTTAAAACGGAGGGGGTATAATCGGAAAATAGAACAACTGAAACTTACTCTTTCATCACTTCCGTTTTTCAATGCTAAATTTTCCTAATTTAACTATTTAGTTAAAATAGGAAGTAAAGAATAAAATTACAGTTATTTCTTCTTGTTAATGAATTTCTTTAGGATTTATGAAGAGATTTTTAATCATATTCATTAAGATAAAACCAAACAATTAGAAATCAATAATACCAAGCACATTTTTATTAAAATCAGTTTTTTTAATATCAATATGCAAATTAGCTTTACGTTTACACTGAAAACTGGTATTTGTTGTATATATAAATACAATTGCATGTTATTAGTATTTAGGTAAGGCCAACAGTATTAATAATGTCAAACAGTTTTATTATTAATTGAGGTTTAAATAGAAATAGAATCATGGAGAATGTGACGTAAGGGAATTGTGACTTGAGTAGTAATATAGTTTCGGTTACAGACAGAAAAACACACAATCTCCATTATAATAAGATATACTGTTAAGTTTTTAAGGGCCATCGTTGGTCAGTTGATTCTAGGTAAAGAGTGTTCCGATTTGAATCCTTTAGTTTAGGTAATCCTAGGTTGCTTCGTCGACTGTTGCGAGTAGACTGTTGCAAGAATCAGCGCTTAAGTAATAATCCTACAATCAACAAATTTAAAACTTAGAATGGAAACTTTTTTTTAACAAATTAGTTTTTTATTAAATAAGTGTCGAAATTATCATTAAATCTAATAATTACTTTGATTATTTTACTTTTTTTTCGAAAGATTTTCCAATGCAAATGATAATTTTGCTTACAAGCAAACAATTCGTTTTTACACAATCATTTACAAAAAATCTCCGGTTTTATCAAGCGTCACATAAATATCTTTTCTATACAAATTTTCTCTAATCTTATTTAAGGCAGACACATTTTGACTATAAAATTTACTTTCTTCAAGTTGATTTTCCCCTCAGGTGTTTTCTTTTCAATTGTTCATATCCACAGGGTAATAACTTTACTTTATATTAGGTGATATAAATAAAGATGATTTAAAATAAACAGTGGGACATGCTTAGTTCAAAAAGTAATGTATAACACGCACACTTAACTCTGGACTACGAAATTCTGTAAAAGAAAATGATCGTCTATAGAAATAATCCTAGGTTGCTTCGTCGACTGTTGCGAGTAGACTGTTGCAAGAATCAGTGCTTAAGTAATATATCAGCCACGCAGTATGGCCAGCGATTGGCTAAGGAATAAACCACATGATCTCGCCTATTCTATAAGTACTAGCAAATATATGCACCCTGTGCAAGTATTTAAGTTTTGATATAATAAAATATCATATTAAATTAGAAAGGCTAATGAAAATGACTAAGAATGCAGATAAAAATATCTGCAACAGAGGGGGTATAATCGAAAAATAGAACAACTTTGAACTAACTATTCCATCATTCCATTACTCATTGGTAAATTTCCTAATTTAACTATTTAAAATAGGAAGTAAAGGATAATATTACAGTTATTTCTTCTTGTAAATAAATTTCTTTTATCCACGAGATTTTTTATATTTCTTAGATAAAAAAACAATTAGAAATCAATAATACCAAGCACATATTTATTAAAATCAAATTTTAAATATCAATATGCAAATTAGCCTTCTCGTTCAAACTGTAAACCGCTATTTTGTTGTATATATAAATACAATTGCATGTTATTAGTACGTAGATATGGTCAACAGTATTAATAATGTAAAACAATTTTTATTAATAACTGAAGGTTTAAAAGACTAAATCATGGAGAATTTGACGTAAATAATTAAGGGAATTGTGACTTGAGTAGTAATATAGTTTCGGTTACAGACAGAAAAACACACACACTCTCCATTATAATAAGATAAGCGGGGAACTAGCACACACCCTATATGAAAAAAATCCAACATATACTATATTTCATAGTGTTCTAGAGTAGCTCCCCTTCAGAACAATACCAGATGGCCTGGCTTATTTCCTTAAATAATCAACGATTAAGGACTTCAACAGTTGATTCATAAGCTGATTAACATTCGGACTGATCTTACTTCGTTTGGCTATTACGCATTTGACCCTCCTCTATTTCTTGTAAGTTGTCTTGTTAATTGTTTTGGAACTTATTGTTCTGTGTTTTTGTTTGTATCCGTTAGCAACGGATACTGGTATTGAATAAATATAATAAGCACTCAATTTCTTCTATGTATCATTTCACCACGACGATACAACACATAGTAATACTTGAAAATAGTCAAAGCAAAGCGGATGGTAGAGCCTGTTGTCGGTATAGATTATTGTAGATATAAATTCATCTTTACTTTTTTTATTTTGATATCAAGACAGATCAAATGATCGATTTCTTACAAAACGCACTAAAATAAGTAAATGACATTTGAATTTTATAGATTTTCTTAAGATTATTGATTAAATCTTTTCTAGATCCGTTAACTTCGATTTAACCCGGTTGAATCGAACTTAACGGACCTAAATTCCATCTTCGTATGTCACCTCGCCAAAAGAAAAAAAAATACCAAAAATCAGGGAATTAAGCGAATTTAATGATATTTTCAGTGTTGATATATTAATGAATAAGATATATAATGCACCAGTTATTTCATTTAAAAACTTTTACATTTTTCAGGTCAGTTAATTTGAACCACGTATCTTTGAGGCGTAACACAGATTCTAAAAGAACGTGGTTCAAAGTTAACTGACCTGAAAAAATGTAAAAGCTTTTAAATAAAATAACTGGTGCATTATATCTTTTATTCATTAATATATCAACCCTGAAAATTTCATTAAATTCGCTTGATTCTCTGATTTTTGAAATTTTTCTTTTGACAGGATGATTGTGGAATTTAGATCCGTTAAGTTCAATTTAACCGAAACTGCAATGTAACTGCATATAGAAAAATTATAATAGTTTAAAATAGGGATTTACTCTTCAATCACTCTGTATATTAAGGAACATACATTAAAGTATTAAGAAAAATGTAGCTGCATATAGAAAAATTACAAATAATTTAGAATAAGGAGTTACTTTTCAATCACCCTGTATATTACAGAACATACATTAAAGAATCGAGAAAAATGTAACTGCATATAGAACAATTATTGTTTAAAATCGTGAGTTACTTGAAGCTATAATTGATTACTAAGGATTATTATTAGTTACTTAAAACCATATAACTGTGTACATATAATTGACTATTATCAAATAGAAATAGTTACTTGAAACCATATAATTATTAATATTATATGAGAATACTTGAAACTATACAACTATGTGCAAATTATTTATATTAGATAGCCATACGTATATATAACTGTAAATTATTTCTATTAAGAGCAGTTACTTGAAGCTCTAATTGTTTACTGAGGATTATTATTTGCTATTTGAAGCCATTATACTGTGAACAAATAGATGACTATTATTAAATAGAAATGAATTCTTGAAACCCTATTATTATTTGTTCTAGACAGGAATAGTGTTATCTGCATTATTCGGACTATTGTCCTCATCTTCATTGTTATCTGTACAATGTTTCGGCCGATGTGCCCTCTAGCCTTCTGCGGGTATTTCTTGTCAGACTTGGGAACCTTCTTTTCGAACTCAAGAACCTTCTTGTCGTAATCAGGAGCCATCACGGAACTTTGAACCTAAACCTTTATTCAGTTAACGGGGATATCCTGTTCTCATTCCGCTAACCATAGCTGGGGCAGAGGCGTAATTATTATTCTATGTTACTGCTGCCCTTGGCCAGGATTGAACCTGCAGTTCAGAAATATAGCCTGTATATAAGAAACTCTATGTTTTAGTGCTATGAATACACCATTATTGTATTCCTACTACTACCCCTCGTAAAGGACATAGGACATATTTTTTCTGAATGGAGTAGAGAGGAGAAATATTTTTTGGAATGGTTCCATACTCGAAGTCAATGGAAAAGCTGTAATTCCAGATTATGTTGTTTACATTTCCTTCTCTCGCATGTCATTAAGAACAAATCCTTTTCTCTCTCTTGTTTCTTCAAATAAACTTTGACATGTCTCAACGTTGTGGCATAGCGGCATGACTGACGGGTAAAAAGAGAGTCTGACTTAGAAAATGGAGAAAAACATTCTTACGTAATTATCCCATCCACCCAAACTGTAGACACACAAAAAAACTTTTTTACCTCACTTTTGACAGAGACTGGAAATACTGTCAACAATTTGAGATTTGGCTCAAACTACGAGGGGTAATCCCAGAGGTGCGGCCTCCAAAATATTTGAAAATCACAGAAACGTTTATTGTTTATTGTCAATGGTCACAACAAGGTTGCTCCGCCCTGTCGTCTGGGGCGTTAGAATGCACCGACTGCACCTCTGCAGAAGGGTAAGACTCCCCCAATGGGGCCACCTGTTGGCCGTGGGTGGCGACCCGTGATGCTTAAGGATAGAGCCCAAGGTGGATGAGCAGTCCATGACTTGCAATACTCCACTTTGGCCCCATCTTGGGCTAGACGGGCGGTCGGATAGTCCCCCTTCGATCAATCGGCTGGTCACGTCAAGCCGTAGCACCTATATGATTTTCCCAACCCTATTGCCTTATGGCAAGCCCCAACACCTTTTTATCATATGGGTGCTAGAAGGCGGTGGCTGCGAGTCTACATGTCCTGGGAATGACGTTAAACTCTATCTGATGGTGAGGTTCCAGTTTTGGAGGTTTGGGGAATGTGGAGCACCTCTTCATCACCATTGCTCCCTGGTCCACTCTGACCCGGAGTGGTAGTACCTGTTAGGGTCCCATCTATGGGTTAAATAGAAAAATGTATTTATAAAAAAATATATATTATCCATTAAGAATTGATTTATTTCAAAACTTTATCGGCATTAAATGACCCACTGAGGTTGATATGCCGTAAAACCAAACCAAACCAAACCAAACAACAAGGTTGCTGATAGCCTCACGAACAGCAGGGGCTGACCAGGGGCAGAGGAATGAAAAAAAAATTAAAAAATACAACAGTGTTGTCAGTAGTTTCCCTGCGTCTACAGCGCTTGGGAGATCTTCGGGATTACCCTTGCACATAATCACCTTTTATACCTGGATTTTAGAAGCAATTCTTTTTACGTCACTTTTAACGGAGACCAAAAATACTGTCAACAATTTGAGATTTGGTCCAAACTACGAAGGGTAATCCCAAAGGTGCGGCCTCCAAATTATTTGGAAATCACAGAAACGTTTTTTTTTTAGTGTCAATGATCGTAACAGCGTCGCCGATAGCCTCACAAACAGCAGGGTCTGAGCAGGGACAGAGGAATGCAAAACAAATACAACAATGTTGCCAATAGCCGCACGAACTGTTATTGTATATTGAAGATATTTAAAAGAAGGTGAAAACGGAAATAGGGTCTTCCGGTTGGATCAAGGCAGGGAGAAGACGAAAAGAGTAACAAAGGACTTTTCCGGGTAAAGCGAACAAAGAAGGATGGGTAACAATAAGTTCGGAAATAGATTTGTCCTCTGATAAGTGTAACAAAGAAAACGTGTTGGCGTTTGAGATATATAAAAGGAAGTCAGCCAGAGAGAGTCAGACAGGAGACAGCGGACGGAGAACAAGTGAGCGACAGACGCTCACGGTCCATTGCAGCCAACGGCTGTGGGACCCACCAGCCACCCTCCACCTCACCAACGCTAGTCATCCCAAGAGTAGTAGTGATTGTCAACGCTCGCCACCCACCACCCGAGGGTGAGAAATAAAGTCAACTCCTACTATACAGCATGTATTGGGATTTCATTAAACGACAACTACATATATCGTCTAGGGTTAGTGACGATACCCGCTAAGTATACAGATACACGATTTAGCAACGTGAATTTGAAGCCGCTATATAACGTATAGAATTGAAGCCAGTATATAACATATAGATATTTAATGCCGGTAAAAAAAGGCGCTAAGCAACACTGTTTTTAAAGCCGAATAACTGCATGAACTTGTCGTTGGGCTATAGCGTTAAGTGGGAATTCCATCAGAAACAACAGCCAAGACAAGTCTGAACGTGGTAAAGAGACGTGCGTAGGGACATCGGCCGAATCGTTGTGTATATAACAATAAAGATGAGGACAACAATCTGAAAAACCCTAATAATATAAATTATTAAGCTTCATTTAAATAATTCTGATAAATAAGCGACCGCAAGGTTCCTGGTTCGATACCGCTCACTGCTAACTCAACGTATTAGTAGCACAGATTGGATAATCTGATCTGTGCAGTAAAGTGGGTAGCTGACGGTAGGGGTGGCTCTCCACTTCAGCAAAAATAATTTCACTGGTCTGGCGGTAAAGAAAAGGGTATATACTCCCTCTCTGTCCGTCTGATACTGACAATAGGCCACTTCGCCAACTTTTACTTTTACTTACTATATGACATCCAATACGATACCCACTAGCCGGGTGGTCGGAGAGGCCCCCTTGACGAATCAGCTGGTCATGTCAAGCCCTAGTACCTATATGATTGTCCCAACCCTATTGCCCTTATGGCAAGCCCTAACCCTTTTTATCATATGGTTGCTAGAAGGCAGTGGCTAAGGGTCTTCATGTCCTGGAATGGCGTTAAACTCTATCTGATGGTGAGGTTGCAGTTTTGGAGGTTTGGGAAATGTGGAGCACCCTTTCATCACCATTGTTCCAAGCTCCACTCACACCCGGAGTGGTAGTACCTGTTAGGGTCCCATCAATGGGTTAAATAGAAAAAATTGTTTATATACCAAAGTATCACTTATAAGAAACATGAACTTTACCCTATAAACTTATCCCTTAAACTTATTTCCAATCCAATTAGCAACAAACAACTGCAAACATCCTACTCTCAAAATCAATAAAAATCCTTTAAAAAAAGGCATAACAATAAATTTAAACATCCCTCACAACCTACCGCTTGGCATAAAATAACCCTGGAAAGGTTGAACATGACGTTAAAACCAATCAAACTTATTGATACGGTACTCGCCTTGCACATTTTTGTGCTATCGAGTAAATTTCTCCTGAATATAACAATAAATTTGAACATTCCTCACAACCTACCGCTTGGCATAAAATAACCCTGGACGGGTTAAACATGCCATTAAAATCAAACTTATTGATACGGTACTCGATTTGCACATTTTTGTGCTATCGAGTAAATTTCTCCTGAACATAACTATAAATTTAAACATCCCTCACAAACTACCGTTTGGCATAAAATAACCCTGGAAAGGTTGAACATGACGTTAAAACCAATCAAACTTATTGATACGGTACTCGCCTTGCACTTTTTGTGCTATCGGGTAAATTTCTCCTGAACATAACTATAAATTTAAACATCCCCCACAGCCTACTGCTTGGCATAAAATAACCCTGGACGGGTTAAACATGCCATTAAAATCAAACTTATTGATACGGTACTCGATTTGCATATTTTTGTGCAACCGAGTAAATTTCTCCCTGAACATAATAAATTTGATCATCCCTCACAACCTACCGCTTGGCATAAAATAACCCTGGACGGGTTGATATGCCATTAAAATCAATCAAACTTATTGATACGGCACTCACCTTGCACATTTTTGTGCTATCGAGTAAATTTCTCCAGAACACAAAACCGAAATTATTAAACTGAGATTACTTCTGAAACTAATCAGACAACACAAAGATGCAAGTAATCTAAAATGTATAAAGGAACGAGACGAATCTGCATTATTTACTGCATGTCTTGAAAGCATATTACAGGAATTAAGTCTAAAAGAATAAAAGCAAAAAAATCAACAAAGAATATCTTAATAATCTCTGATTCGGCGAGGAATTAGTACGAATATCGGAATCATCGAACGAGTTAGAAGTTAGAAGTAATGCGAAATGAATAGGGAGAACTAACGGAATTGGTTTAAATATTTTACAGACGTTGACGAAAAGTAATTAAAAACTCGAAACCAACTCTAAAACTAGGTAAAGTTACTGAAGAAGATAAAGAATAAATATACTTATTTAGTAAGTAAGTAAAGTCGCCTAATGTCGGTACCAGCCAGACAGTGAGGGAGTCTATTCCCTTTTCGCTAGCGCTAGACCAAGGAGTTTATTCTGGCGTATTTATAGAATGTTGTATACCAATAAAGAACTAATAAAACGTCTTCGGCATAAAATAACCCAACCTGATTGACATACCGTAAAATCAAACTGACCAACCAACCATTGTAGATCAGCCTGGTCTATTTCTTTTTTGAAAACTATTCCGACCTTCTCTAAATAAATAAAAAAGTAAAGTCGTCGGGGAGGCCTAATATCGGTATCAGCCAGACAGCGAGGGAGTCTATCCCCTTTTTACTAGTGCTAGACCAAGGGGATTATTTTGGCGTCTGAGGTGGATGGCCATACCTACTGTAAGCTCATCTCTTTACCGCGCAGATCCCTGTGCTACTCATACGCTGAGTTGCCGAGGGCTGGTATCGAACTAGGAAATTTGGGATTCATAGCTGAACACTCTACCGACTGAGCTAAACCGGCCTCCACTTATTTAGTAGAGACGTTCAAATTAGAGATAGACACGGAATAAAAAATATATATACCGATGGTTAAAGCATTGATTTTCAAACATGTTGTACATAAGCCATGATATATCTCATATATATTCATATAACACTTCCAACTTACAAAACCCCCACCCCTCTTCACTTACTCTCCCTCTGTCCTTCCCTTATCCAATTAACTTTTAAACATAAAATATCAGAGAGTAAAGGAATTTATCTCAACAAAATCTTTAAGGATATCTCTAAAATATTTTCATATAACACTTCCCACTTACAAAAAACCCCACCCTCTTCACTTACTCTCCCTCTGACCTTCCCTTATCGAATTAACTTTTGAACCAAAAAAAGCAGATAGTAAATTCATTTATCTCAACAAAATCTTTAAGACTTCTCTAAAATATTTTCAAACAAAAATATCCCCGGCCCCTTGGTATATATTTGACATCACACATTTGACCCTCACTCTAAATATCAAATTATCTTCAAAGTCAACCGATATAAAATAAAAATACGATTCCACACATATCAAGCCCACCCGACTTTCTTCCTCTATACTACGAACCAAAACTCCTCCTTTTTTCTCTCCCTTTACCCATTTACCTTTTCCCTATAAAAGCAGAATGTATAAGTACTTAAGTATAGCACTTAAGTCAATACCATTTTGAAAAAAGCTTCAGCCAATAATGAGGCGAAATATCAATAGATGTTTGTGTTGTTATATCAACATTTTCATCTATTCTCAACCACATTTTGTCGATTTATTCAATCCTTCACTCCTCATATTCCTATAAATCTATTAATAATGGAGATTTTCTGTATTTCTAACTGTAACAAAAACTACGTCATAGCTCTAGGTCACAGCTTACGTCACAATATTCTTATGCTATATACACCTAAAATTTCAGTAAGCAATTTTAAAAATTGTTTTTTCTACTCACGTCCTTTTTTTTTTTTTTTTTTTACAGTATCAAGAAGTTAACTAAAAAGTTTACAAATAAATAAATACCTACGATTTTGTGTAAAATTGGTGTGTAAAATATTCAAAATAATTGTTTGATTATTACATGCACGCAACATTTTATTTGAGAGGGACGGGGCTCAGCTTTCATTTCAAATTGTTTTATTTTTTTTTTTACTCCTTTAATAAATATGAGGATTTTGCTTACTTATGATACAAACCCTCTAACATTGAATTTTTAACTCCCACCCTCTCAGGTAATGTCTTTCAAAAATTAATTTTTACGACGCCCGGAGGGTGTTTTCTGTTGCTAGTACAAATAAATCCGGGTAGACACCCTTAAAGATACAAATGAAATCTGGTTGACATCCATATGATTAAAAATGAAATTTCGTGGATCCCTATATAGAAACCTAGTGGAACCACTCCTATAAATAAAAATGAAGTCTGGTTGATATATTGTTGGTGATCTATTTGACAAAGACACGCGCAATTCACTTTGATCAGCATTTCTAGGTGCGTATTTGTCATCCTATTAAAGCATTAAGTATACAAAGGACGCTTAGTAAGCGAATCGATCCGGGATGCGAATTACACTTTATTCCGAAAACCCTGCAGAAGGAATGAAGATGTATATATCTATCTATCTATCTATCTATCTATCTATCTCAGTCTGTTCAAATCCTATCTATCTATCTATCTATCTATCTATCTATCTATCTATCTATCTCATCTATCTATCTATCTATCTAATCTATCTATCTATCTCAGTCTGTTCAATCTATCTATCTATCTATCTATCTATCTATCTATCTATCTATCTATCTATCTAGTCTGTTCAAATCTATCTATCTATCTATCTATCTATCTATCTATCTATCTCAGTCTGTTCATCTATCTATCTATCTATCTATCTATCTCAGTCTGTTCAAATCTATCTATCTATATATCTATCTCTAGTCTCTTCATATCTATCTATCTATCTATCTTCGTTTGTTCATTTCTATATATCTATCTAAATCTCTCCATATCAGTCTAAGTTTGTTCATATATATCCATACAAGTCTGTTCCCATCTATCTGTCCAAAAGGTATACCAAACAGTGGTGACAATGAAGAAATAGCTCTGTAGCTGAAAACACACTCTAACGACCGCTGATATTTTAAATACCTTATTTGTTGACGTGTCGTAAAAATAAATCGGTAGTTTAATTTTTTGGATCGTCCATAGCGTATTTTGTCAAAGTTTCTGTTAAAATAAAAACATGGCTTCCCCTTTGTAGCATTCCTATTGTATCGGGTAGAAATATTTTTCTTTAAATAAATAGAGACTTTACTTTTGGGGCACCGTTCGTTTATCTATAGAAATTTCTTTGCATTCAAAGTGACATTTGTATATAATCAAATTATAAACATAAGTATTTCAGTACGATTTACAAATTGTAAAGATGTTCATGGCGTGATTTCACATTTGGAATCGTTTCCTTTTCGTCTCACAAGAATAAAAACACCAAAAGTCCGAAAGAGAAACCTTTGAAAAAAAAAAGTATTTTTTCCTCTTGTAGCAGAATATAATTCTTACCTATAGAATTATGTATATAGAGTGAGATGAGAACTAACTTGTTGTTAGAGTTCATGGGTTTGTTGAGGACAATTATTCAACTCTAGGACGTTCGGTAATAATGGAAGAATGAAGATCTGGCATAAAAGACAGTGTTGATAATATGGTAAGCGAGGGAAATATAACTGTATAGAATTAGCCGCAGGAATTTCTATGAGCATGACTTTTCGGTTACTTGCATCTGTACGCGTTTGGAGACATATACCTAATTGGAGGCGCATTGTGTAATGGTTATTGCGGTAAATTTCAGTTATATTTAATAAATATGTATTTAAAGTAATGCCTTATTATTTCTACAAAGAAATGTTTATAAGTATTTTAAAACTATTTTAAAACCATTATTGAACACGATAAATCAAAATAAATTCGACTTAACTTTTCCTAGAAATTTGGACGATTTTTAATGTATAAATTGTATTAAAAATAAATTGCGTATGTAATGATATTTTTCTTTTTTTAATGATGGTCAGTATGTTACTACTTATCGGTTTAGAAAAAGTTTGATCTTAAATAATAGATTTAATTATGTTTAATTCGTTTTTAAAACTCTTAGCAGCCAACAAATATGGGTATCCCTAGTATAATGGTTATGGAAACAGTGATACGAATTTAAATCCTGGACACGGCTGTTTGCGTTTCACTTTGCGTTCATGCCCTTGGGAAAGGAATAAATTCATCTGTCCCCGGCTTGTGGGTAAATAGTAGGGTAGACTGTTTTCTTTAGCATTGGTTAGGCAACCAGTGTAAGAGAAGGAAAACATATTCCTACCAGCTTAATCTCGATTAAAAATTAACATTTTGTCACCATACACATACTAGCGATCCAAGGTTTTCTTGATTCCTCCTTCGTTTTAATCATTTGGTTTATTTGTTGAACGGCATATCAACTCCTTATGGGTTATTTAATACCGGAATTTGATTTATTTGTAAATGTTTACATGCAATCGTATTTTAAATGTTCCATTAAATTTTCTTTAAATGAATTCAAATCCCCGACAAAGTTGCTTGCATTTCGCTCAGCACTAATTCTATTTGTAAAGTTATAGATCCAACTATTCCCTCTCCAGCTATGAGTAAATACTAGGTAAGAATACGCTTTAACCTTGGTTAGGCAACCAGTCTAGGAGAAAGAAAATGTTCTGCAATAAAAGACAGTCCCTCAGTAATATGGTAAGCTTACGCTGAATATAAACTTTGGGAATTAGCCGCTGGATTCTCTGTGAACATTAATTTAGTTGGTTTATGTAGTTTGGGGTCAAATACGTACTGTGTCCGCCCGAAAATAAGACAAGAATTAAATTAATGTTCACTCCGAAATATAACAATAAGATTTATTTTCGTGGTATGTCAAGGTTTGCATCGCATTATGTGATTTCTATCGTCTGAATGCTGCTGCCAACTAGGGCTTACTTTAAGGGGGCCGCTTATATTAAAATCATCCTAAAAATTACGCTGGGTCTTATTTTGCAGGTATGTTTTATTTTCAGTGAAACAAGGCAATTTTCTCTCATCCATCTCTCTCTCTAATTTTATCACTCACTCTCTTACCCCCCCAAACACATTAACACACATATTCACACATGCACATAGCACCCCCATAACAAAATATTTTATTAAAACTAGCAACTATATGCACCCTATGGGTGCAATTATTTAAGTTTTAAGGTAATAAAATATTGTATTAAATTAGAAAGGCTAATGAAACTAAATAAAAATGCATATAAAAATATATAGAACAACTGAAACTTACTCTTCCATCACTCTCGTCTTTCATTTTTATTTTTTCTAATTTAAGTATTTAGTTAAAAGAGGAAGTAAATAATAAAATGACAGTTATTTTTTCTTGTTAATGGATTTCATTTAAGATTCATTGAAGAGATTTTTGCTTATATTAATTAAAATAAAACCAAACAGTTAGAAATCAATAATACTAAGCACATATTTATTAAAATCACATTTTTGATATCAATATGCAAATTAGCCTTCCCATTCACACTGTAAACCGCTATTTTATTGTATATATAAATATAATTGCATGTTGTTAGTATGTAGATATGCTTAACAGTATTAATAATGTAAAACAATTTTATTAATAATTGAGGTTTAAATAAAAATAAAATCATTGAGAATGTGATGTCAATAACTAAGGGAATTGTGACTTGAGTAGTAATATAGTTTCGGTTACAGACAGACAAACACACAATCTCCATTATAATAAGATAAAGCCCGAATACGTAGTTGGTCAACTACTTAATCGCTAATCCTGACAGACGCCCATTTGCAATTATTGTCGAAGGACATGCAAGACTGAGAGCACCAATGAACAACCAAATGATTCTTTACCAAGGATCGCTCTGCTTAACACAAAGGATCTCCGCTGGACAAACGCTCTTGCTTGAAGCCTCAAGGATGGCCACTAAAATCGTAACACAAATACGCACATATAGTATTGTAAATCAATTCATCATCATCATCAAGACGTACTGAGAGCACGGTTACCCATGACTCTTTCTCTCTCTCACCCCCCCTCTCTCTTTCTCTCTTGCCACCCGTCCATATCCTTCACACGTCATGCAGTGTCCATACAGGGCCTATCAATGTAAGTTTTTTCTGGTCGGCCAACACTGGTGTATTCATGTATAGGTGTCCACAAGAAAATAGTTAGTCCTTACTTTTTGGGCAATGTCCAGCATGTGATGTTCGTCTTACTCGTATAGTTTGCGTGATTAGAGTAAGTGGCCATACAGATGCTTATTTGTGGGATGCTGCTTCCAGAGCATACACCTAATTTCTCTCTCTCTCTCTCTCTCTCTCTCTCGCTCTCCATCCTCTATCAAACCTCACACACACGTGCGTGCGCAAAGGCATTAACACACACACACGCACACACAATCACATACACACGCAGAGACATTAACACACACATGCACACACATACACCCCACACACACGCACGCATACACAATCAAATACACACGCAAAGATATTAACATACACACTCACTCATATATACTGACACTTACACACGCACGTATACACAATCACATACACACAGAGGCATTAACACACACAAATAAACACACACCATACACACAGATACAAACAAAGACACACACACACACACACACACACACATCATATATATATATATATATATATATATTTGGAAGAATATGTGCTTAATTGAAGTCAAACCTAATTTTTTTGAAAGTTAATTCATTAATGATTAATTAGGCGGGATTTAACTACTTAAATGTAAGGCTAAACAAATCGAAAAAATCAATCTCTGTATGTACATTTCAGCCTATTAGGCCTCATCAGCAGAGCTATAGATACGAAGATCGCCTCGTGTGTGATTTGAAACCTGTCTGTAGGATCAACAAGCAAGCCTCTTACCCCTACACCAAACGGACCTCGCAGTTTTTCATCGCTTTGTTTAGGTAGTAGTAGTACTCGTATTCCTTTTAAGAGACTTCGCACGAACTTACGAGAATGTAAACAAATATGGCTATTTTCAGCCGACAATATTTGGATATATACTATTCAATTGCCGCTTTTATTTTCCCGCTGCAAATCAGTAAAACATCCAAAAATGCTCAATATATAAAAAACATTATAATGATAATGACTCACTCATAATTACTACTCAAAAAATTTGGAATATGAGTGCGAAAGTAATACCAATAAGAGTTAGAGCACCAGGAACGGTCTCTAGAAGCTTAGAAAAATACTGGAGGAACTGGAAATCAGAGGAAGAATAGAGGCCAACCAAAAACAGCATAGCTGAAATCGGCTAGAATACACAGAAGAATCATAGAAACCTAAGGGGACTAGTTGTCACTTAGACTACAGTGAAAGACGACCAGCTAACGCTGGAGGGAAATACTACTACTACTACTACTACTACTACTACTACTACTACTACTACTAACAATAATAATGATAATAATAATTATAATTATAATAGTGGAAAGGAGTAAAGGATCGATACTTAGTTAAGTATAAGGTTGTGTCCTGATAATATCATTTAGATCGAAATCATGGTAGACCCTTAATTCTTTTCCACCATTACTATTACACACACACACACACACACACACACACACACACATATATATATATATATATATATATATATATATATATATATAATATAGTGTTACAGTGTTCAATTGTTATAACACTGACTTATCCGATTAATACTTTTATCAAGTATCAAGTATTATGATTAACTCAATATCTCTAACCGTTAAGTCATTCCCTTTATTTTATATAAGTCATTCTGTTTATATATATATATATATATATATATATATATATATATATATAAGGTATACAGAGTGTTAACGGTGCTTGGTAACAGTTGCTTTCTCGTCAATGCCTTCTTCAGACCAAGCTCTTGATCTGAAGATCGTATAGGCTCCAAACTATTTTTCCCATTTTAATTCATTTTACCATCTTTAATTTGAGGGACCTTTCCGCCTATTAAAGACGATGGCGTAGTTTCCAAAGCGATAAATAATAATAAATTATCTGCATCTGCGCAAGTGACTCTGCAGACCAATTCCTAAGTGACAGTCTTTGGTGCACTGAATGCACACAAACTGTGATGCTTTCTGGAGCTGCTGTCTTTTCTCTCTCTTTCTGGCTCTCTTTGCTGTCGAGGCTACCCTCCTCTCCGCCTCACCACTCTCCGTGCCTTGCTTAATGTTGAGGCGCCAGGCCGTTCTATTTTTTTAAATCTACCTCCCATGTATTTGTGTCAACATGGCATATCCTCATGTCACTCCAGCAGACATCTTTAAATCGTAGGCGTGGTCTACCTAGCGATCGAGAGCCTTTTACTAATTCGCCGTACAAAATATCTTTTGGGATGCTGCCATTTTCCATTCTCCTGACATGTCCAAGCCAGCGAAGGAGCCTCTCACAGAGAATCTAGAACAAGCTGTTCATATTTATCTTTAATTTAGAATTCTAAAATCCATGGAATTATTTCTTGTATCATTTTAAAAAGAAAAAAAATTCGCTGTTATTGAAGCCGAATGGGCCGGGTTAGCTCAGTCGGTAGAGCGTTCGCCTAGAAACCACAAGGTTCCTTGTTCGATACCGGTCCTCGCCAACTCAGCGTATGAGTAGCACAGGAATCTGTGCGGTAAAGTAAGGAGCTGATGGTAGGTGTGGCGCTCCACCTCAGACGCGAAAACAATCTCCTTTGTCTAGCGCTATTGAAAAGGGGATATACTCCCTCGCTGACATGCTGATACCGACTTTAGGCCGCCCCGTCGACTTTTTACTTTACATAGAATAAAGCGAATCCTTTTTCCGATATTATAATTATATCTTCTTTCGTATAGCGAGTCCATATACTTAATATGCACATTTCAGGTATTAAATCATTTCTTCAGTTTTAAAAAAAAAGTAAGACCAATACGAATCATAACAAAATTCGGGTATCTTCGGTTGTTGTCGTCCTGCTGCCAGTCCTAATGTTATTTTAAGGCGGCCTCTGGTGAATTTACGGTCTGTGCTAGCTAATGACCCCCAACTAGGCTACAGACCCAGAGGCGAGAAGTGTTCTACAATACACCACTTAAATTTATAGGCTAAGCAAGATCACGTGGTTTAAACGTCAGTCAATCAACTGCCCGGGTGCGTGGATTGTTGACTACTTAATCGCTGATACTGAGAGACGTCCATTTGCCATCATTGACGAAAGACCTGCAAGAAGATACCCAAAAAATTCTTTACGCAATAAATATTTAAATGTTTGACATATTGAACAAATTCTCGAGGGGCTCATAATTACATCATGAGCAGCAGGCAGATCTCTTTTTTTTCTTTCTGTCTTTCTTTCTTTCTTTCTTTCTCTCTCTCTCTCTCTCTCTCTCTCTCTCTCTCTCTCTCTCTCTCTCTCATATATATATATCTTTCTCTTTTAAAAGGCTTAATGTATCTTTTAAAAGTCTTTATCTATCTATCTATCTATCTATCTTTTAAAAGGCTTTATCTATTTCTTTATCTTTTAAAAAGCTTTATCTATCTATCTATCTGTTAAAATGCTTTATCTAGGGAATTTTATTTGGGAGCCAGTGTGTTGTTTGCTCTGTGCTGAACGGCTTGAAAAGGGATGTGTTTGAATATTTTATATATAAGGTGTACTGCAATACACCACTTAAACTTATGGACTAAGCGAGGCCACGTGGTTTAAACTCAGCCAATCAACAACCCGAGTGCGTGGCTGGTTGACTACGTAATTGCTGATACTGAGAGACGTCCATTTGCAATCATTGACGAAGGACTGCAAATTGAGGAGCACCAAGGAACAACCAAAGGATTCTTTACCAAGGATTTCCGCTGGACAAGCGCTCTTACTTGAAGCCTAAGATGGCCACTAAAATCGTAACAGTATGAGATTATTCTTGCCCTTATTTTTGTTTTTTACATACCACAATGAAAATGAAGACAACAGACCCAAAAATCAAAATGATAAACTTTTGTATTTATTTTCTTTTTGAATGTTTAATCTGAGCTAACAAACAGATAATTATTGAAATATTCGTTCATTTTTTGGGGAGGTGTATTTATGCGATGAGGCTTAATAATTATATAAGTAAGTAAAGTCGACGGGGCGGCCTAAAGTCGGTATCAGCCAGTCAGCGAGGGAGTCTATCCCCTTTTCAATAGCGCTAGACCAAGGAGATTGATTTAGCATCTGAGGTGGAGCGCCACACTACCATCAGCTCCTTATTTTACCGCACAGATCTCTGTGCTACTCATACGTTGAGTTGGCGGGGACCGGTATCGAACTATGAACCTTGTGGTTTCTAGCCGAACGCTCTACCGACTGAGACAACTCAAATTCTAGAAAATAATTTAATTCTTTAAAATCTTTAGAAGTAGAATACTTAAATAATTCATGTATCATATTATTGAAATAAAAAATAATATGTAGGGGTGACATGACTTTCGGACCACCCTGTAGATGAATATACAAACTGGTCCGAAAGTCTTGTCACCCCTTACATATTCATTTAGAGGTAACATAATTACATAACTTATCATATTATTAAAATAAAAAATAATGAAAGGTAAAACAATATGTAGAGGGTAACAAGATTTTCAGACCAGGCTGTACAAAAAGTATAGGATGCGGAATAAGAGTCCCTGTACAACTTTGGGGTGTAATGACGAATTTAGCCTAGGCCCACGCGGTAGTAAATTCCGAAGTTTTTTTTTGTATTTATGAGATGAGGCTTAAAAATCTTTAGTGTACGTAAAAAGTGAGATGAGGATAGTCCAAAGTTGAAGAGGTTTAGACCTTATTTTCAGATGCAGGTATCATTGGGGAACGTAAGTATTTATCGTGAGCGGTGGGCAATAGTTTGGAAACCACTGTGTCATTTTCTCGGTGTTAAACAGCTTGAAAAATAATGAGTTTCGTCTCACCCTTGACAAACCTACAATGACATCAGCTAACATTCAAACTCAACCAGTTAGGTCGTAACATCAATTTATAGTTTCTAAAGACCATTCTATAATAGAATACAATTACTGCCGCCCTGTCGGTGGGGCGTAAGAATGCACCGACTGCACCTCTACAGAGGGGTAAGACTCCCCAATGGGGCCACATGTTGGCCGCGGATGGCGACCCGTGATGCTTAAGGATAGAACCCAGGTGGATGAGCAGTTCATGACTTGCAATACTCCACTTTGGCCCTATCTTGGGCTAGACGGGCGGTCGGAGAGTCCCCCTCCGATCAATCGGCAGGTCACGTCAAGCCCTAGCACGTATATGAATTTCCCAACCCTATTGCCCTTATGGCAAGCCCCAACCCCTTTTTATCATATGGGTGCTAGAAAGCGGTGTCTGAGGGTCTACATGTCTTGGGAATGACGTTAAAATCTATCTGATGGTGAGGTTCCAGTTTTGGTGGTTTGGGGAATGTGGAGCACCCCTTCATCACGATTGCTCCCTGGTTCACTCTGACCCGGAGTGGTAGTACCTGTTAGGGTCCCATCTATGTGTTAAATAGAAAAACATGAGTTGATAAACAAAATTATATTATCCGTTAAGAATTGATTTATTTCAAAACTTTATCGGCATTAAATAACCCATTGAGGTTGATATGCCGTAAAAACAAAACAAAACAAACAATTACTGTGTAGAAACCACATGGATGGGCGTGTGAGGAAGCGATAACGCTGATCTGTTTCAATCGAACATAATGAAAAGGGGAAAAGAAGGAAAAAAAGAAACAAAAAGAAAGTGAAAGAGTTAAAACAAGATTATTATACTTTTTACATACTGATGTATATAGAAATACTTCTTAAGAAAACATATCAAACGTTGTAATAATTATATTATCATACTGTGGTATGTTCCTACTAGTATATATATATATATATATATATATATATATATATATATATATATATGATATAATGCTAAATCTCTAAGTCTTTATATATATATAATATAATGCTAACTCTCTAAGTATTTTGTTATTTCTTTACTTATATATTTGCTCTGTGACTCTAACATTAAGAGCACACATTGAGCTCTCAATCTGCGACTTGGTGTTTTTAAAATAAAACTCTTGTGTCGTAAGGAAGATTTCTTCTCTCTTTGGATTATATATATATATATATATATATATATATATATATATACCAACCCCTCCGCACGAGCAGGATGCGACACAAGGTCAATTTCTTAAGCGGAGTTTAACAGGTTGGAATTTAGAGTTTTCCTTCTCCTAGACTGATTATCTAGCCATGGTTAAAGTGCCCAATCTGTCCTGCTATTTACCCATAGCTGGAGGGAAATGTGGATTCATACTTTCCCAAGGTTATTAGCGCCATGTGATGTCCAAACAGCATCGTCCAGGAATTGAACTCGGATCGACGAGTCCATTTCCTACGACTCTAACCATAACACCACGCGCCTCCATGTTTATATAATCCTCTAATTTTTGACAGGCACTATGCTGTATTATTCTTTGAATCTTATCAGAAATGCCAATCTGTACATAAAGAAGAATTTATTTTTTATTCAGATTTAGATTAGGCAGAACATTTAAGAAAAAAAATCTTTGATGATTAAATATGTTTATTGTCTGTCAAAAAACGCTTTCGTTTCTATTAATGTTTTACGACATTTTCGCGCGCAAATATGAAAAATGCTATTCAACTTGTCGTTCTATCTTTTCTTTTAATGCTTGTATCAATTCCTGCAAAGCAATAATGGAACTGGTGCTGTCATCTATAGAATTCCAAGACTCCAGTACAATGTTCGCCGTGACCGAACAGTATGACTTCCGCTCCAAGAAGTTGGCATTTAGAATATTTCAAATCCAAATAATGAGCCTTTTTTGTCTTTTTAAAAAAAATGTTTGTTCGAATATTTGATATTTTGTGTTTTTATATATAGCAAACATTGTTGTTTATCAAATAAATTCAAAGCCATATTTCTCGTAGATCGTTTATTAGAAAACTAGCAGCGGCTACCCGGCGTCGCCTGGGTTGACGGGGATTTTTTAAAGTTAGTCCCGCAGATCCATTATTACTGAATCGTGAGTTGAATCCTTGTGGGATGTCTCATTTAAATCCCTATGTAAAAAATAGACCTTGCATAGATCCAGCTACTCTGAAAAGAAATGTTAATTTCTAGAATCTAAAATATTAAATGAAATAAAAGACCCATGCTGATATTTAAATTTTATTTCTTTATTAACTTCACGAATATAAATAAAAAATCAATTATTTTTACTCAAAAACCAAGCCCTGGTGATATTTAATGTGTATATATATTTACTTTATCGTTAATTGTTTTATTTTCGAAGTTTCCTCCGGACATACATATACACACAACTGCCCTCTATATATGCATAGATCATGACATTCCATGTGAGTTTTTCACACCAGCGTTGATTGATGGTCTTTCACTGGAGTCTAAGGAAAACAACTCTCCTCAACTTCATTGTTATCTGTAAACGTTTCGGTCGATATGCCCTCCAGCCTTCTTCAGCTATTTCTTGTCGGATTCGAGAACTTTCTTTTCGGAATCAGGAACCATCTTGTCGTAACTGGGAGCCATCACGGAACTTTGAACCTAATCCTTTATTCAGTCACGGGGAATCAAAGTTCTGTGATAGCTCCCGATTACGACAAGAAGGTTCCCGAGTCAGAAAAGAAGGTTCCCGAGTCCGACAAGAAATACCCGAAGAAGGCTTTGTACAGATAACAATGAAGATGAGGACAATAGTCCGAATAACGCAGATAATAATAATCATCAAGCCTCACCGCAAACATTCAGAGAAAAAGTCTCCTCAATTCTCTAGGACTCTTCTGATCTCAACAATGCTTTTGTCTGGATGGTCTCAATTCTTCCTCTTATTTCCAATGCCTCTATTCTATTTTTCTAAACTTCTGGGTACCGTCACAAGTGCACTTATTACAACTGGTACCACTTTCATTCTCATATTCCACCTTTTTTTTCAATTCTCTTGTAAAGTCCAGGTATTTGTCAATTTTTTCGTTTTCCTTCATCGTCACCCTGTGATCTTCTAGGAATGAAAAAACTCCAGTTGATAGTTTCTTCATATCACAGGTGGAAGTTTCCATGGAAAAATACGGAAACCGGAAATCTCGCACGTCACGTGATTTCAAGTTAGTTAATCAGTTGCAGTCAGGGTGTGAAGTAAGAAAGACATCTCTTGCTTCGGCTAGACTCCGCGCATTGTTAGTTAGAAAAGGTAAATAAAAAGCTTTTAAAAAGGCAACAGGCGTTGTTAGTTAATTAGGTATGCCTTAGTAGAAAATGAACCGACAAGAAATAGAAAGAAGAAGCAGATGTAGACATTCAGTAAAATGAAGAAATAGAATCCAACATGGCGAGAAAGAATAGAAAGAAGACGGGACGATCACACCAATGGCCAAAGTAGCAAGTAAGTTATGCATCTGTTCAAATAGCTATCTGTCTCTGTCTCTGTCTCTCTGCCTCCCCCTCTCTCTCTCTCTGTCTCTCTCTCTCTCTTAAAAGAACTCATTGTTTATATACCCACAACATGGATATAGTATATAACAATATTAAATTAGAAAGGCTAATGAAACTAAATAAGCATACTGATAAAAAGATTTGAAACAGAGGGGGGTATAATCGAAAAAGAAAAATTGAAACTTACCCTTCCATCACTCCCGTCTTTCATTGCTAAATTTTCCTAATTTAATTATCTAGTTGAAATCGGAAGTTTTATCTCAGATTTTTCGGAGTAAAGAATAAAATTAGAGTTTTATCTCAGATTTTTGCTCGTATTTATTAAGGAAAACTAACAAATTAGAAATCAATGATACAAGGATATATCTATTAAAATCGTTTTTTTAGTATGAATATGCGAATTAGCATTCCTGTTCACATTGTAAACCGCTATTTTGTTGTATATATAAATACAATACAGGTTTTATATATAACACAAGCCGAGGTCTGCGTTGGCGAAACTCTATTGAAAGGTATTTGTTCTATTACCATTGGACAAAACGGGTAACGCATTATGGTTTGATCATCTCTAATGGGGTCTAACTGGCGAGGGGGTATTTTGTTGAAAGACCCGAACCAACCCAATGAACCAGTTAATGATAATTGACGACTCTACCCAGCACTGTTTAGTAGTACAGGCGTATCTCAAACAAGAATTGTATATTGATTTGACGGTTGGTTGCTTTTCAGTTTTAACGGATCTGCGAGACTAGTTTCCTAACCATTACACTAAAATGGGACATTTTGTGTTTATTTAACATTTCATCACAGGTAGGATGTGACACAACATCACAAGTATGGGACACTCAGCAAAGATCGAAGCCCGCTATTCAGTTGTAATGTATCTGCAAGACTAGCTTGGTAACCATTACACCACGATAGGATGACCGGATTATCAATGATGATTTGTGGGGTTTCTTTTGTTAAAAATCACAATCAACAATCGTGGGTTATTTAATGCCAGAGCCATCCTTGTAGAAGAACATTAGTAGTACTATTTAACCCATATATTTCGAGAGGAGGGGGTTCAAACTCTTTCCAAGTGTATTAAAAAATGAATTGGCAATGAGAAAGGGTACAAAAATAATGTCCAGATAACATTATATATATATATATATATATATATATATATATATATATATATATTATATATATAATATATATATATATATATATATATATATATATAATATATAGGGGATGAATTACTGGTAAAATATATTGAATTATTAATTAATAGTATTAATCGGATAAGTCAGTGTTATAACACATATAAAGTATTCAATACGTTAGTAAAGTGGATTTAGTATTACAGTGTGTACGAAAATAACCTATAATATATATATATATATATATATATATATATATATATATATATATATATATATATCAACCACTCGCACGAGCAGCATGTGACACACAGCCAGTTTTTAAAGAAAGCTTTATGGGTTTAAATTCTGGGTTTTCTTTCTCCTAGAATGGTTGCCTAACCAAGGTTAAAGAGATCATTCTGCCTTACTATTTACACATAGCGGGAGGCTTAATTCATGAATTTATGAATTTACCCAAGGATATTACCGCTATGTGAAATGCAAACAGTCTCGTCCAGGATTTGAACTCGAGTCACCAAGTTCATTTCCTAAGATGATAGCCATTACAACACGTGCCTCCACTTTATTACATAAGATATTAATCAAGTAGACGGCTTCATAGATTTTAATTTGAAAATTGATAAATTAAAACTTGAGTATCGTATTTTTTTATATCTCTAATTACAATATCCGGGGTTTAGCCAAACACTGAGAGAGAGAGAGAGAGAGAGAGAGAGAGAGAGAGAGAGAGAGAGAGAGAGGGGGGCAAAGACAAGAGCGACAGACAGAAGAGAGAGAGGATGGTGACAGAGGGAGGGGAGAGCAAAGATAAGACAGACTGATAGACAGAATGCCAGACAAGATAGATAGATAGATAGATAGATAGAGAGAGAGAGAGAGAAGAGAGAGAGAGAGAGAGAGAGAGAGAGAGAGAGAGAGAGAGAGAGAGTCCTTGAGTGGGAGAAACAGGAGAAAACGGAGACGAAGGGACAGATGCAGGGAAGGGCTAGTGAGAGAGTGAGAAGGAGAGTCATTGAGAGAGAGAGAGAGAGAGAGAGAGAGAGAGAGAGAGAGAGAGAGAGAAGAGAGAGATTCAAAGCTAAATAGATGGACAGGTGTAGTGAGAGTGGGTGAGAGAGAAAGAGACGGAAGAGCAATTGACGGAGACGGAGAGTGTTTGAGAGAGAGAGAGAGAGAGAGAGAGAGAGAGAGAGAGGAGAGAGAGAGAGAGAGAGAGAGAGAGAGAGAGAGAGAGAGAGAGAGAGGGAGAGAGAGAGGCGAAAAAAGATGGATACGTGTTTATAGAGACCAGGTGAGTGTGAAAGAGACAGGAAGAGCGATTGAGAGAGAAGGGGGGCATGAGAGAGAGAGAGAGAGAGAGAGAGAGAGAGAGAGAGAGAGAGAGAGAGAGAGAGAGAGAGAGAGAGAGAGAGAGGGAGAGGGTGTGAGGGAGAGGGCATTTTATTCCCTCCAAGTAGATTTATGAGAATCAATAATAGAACAAATGAATTATATTTCATGCACTTATGATTTAGGAATTTAATATTTTTTTTCAAGTCTGCTTTACTTTTGTACTAATCTAAGTGGCTTGTCTGCCATTTTAAACAATATGACTTTAAAACTAAACAGAGAATATTACACACACACACACACACACACGCAGAAAACACACACATAAATATAAAATACACATACACATCTATCGGTTAAATCGAACTTAATAGACCTAAATTCCACCATCGTGTGTCCCCCACCGAAAAGAAAATACCAAAAACCAGCGAATTCACCGAATCTGACCACGTATCCAGGCATAACACAGATTCTCAAAGATACATGGTTTAAATGTAACTGACCTGAAAAAATGTAAAAGTTTTTAAATGAAATAACCAGTGCATTAAATATTTTATTCATTAATATATCAACATTTCATTAAATTCGGTTAATTCCCTGATTTTTCGTCCTTTTTTTCTTTCGGCGCGGTGACATACGATGGTGGAATCTAGGCCCGTTAAGTTCGATTTAACCCATCTATCTATCTATCTATCTATCTATCTATCTATCTATATATATATATATATATTATATATATATATATATATATATTTATTTAAAAAAAGAGGAAAAACTTAAATACTGTTCGTATTAACAGTGATATAGTTATTTACTAAGCGTAGCTAACATGCAGCACAAGGCCAGATGTATGGGGCACCCAGTGAGAATCGAACTCACTAACAATGGTTTGCTAATCTAGCTTGATAAGAATTACAGCACGTAAGGTGCCCTATATAAGAGAGTGTGTAAGAGAGAGAGTGTGTGTGTGTAAGAGAGAGAGAGAGAGAGAGAGAGAGAGAGAGAGAGAGAGAGAGAGAGTGTGTGTGTGTGTGTCGAGGAGAGTGATAAAGTAGAGAAGAGAGAAAAAACTTTGTGTTTTATCATTGGGAATGAATGCAATTTTCTCCCGTCCCCCAACAGATGCGGTTTGGAAACTCACTGAGATGACCGGCTTTAATAGATTAATAGCAATTAGTTAATAAAGCATCGTCGTCTCAATGACGTTTGCGAAAGACTCATAGTGTAACAACAAGACGAGAGAGAGAGAGAGAGAGAGAGAGAGAGAGAGAGAGAGAGAGAGAGAGAGAGAGAGAGAGAGAGAGAGCATTATTCTAATTGATTATTTGATATTAACTGACGTAATATTTCATAAAATGATTATAAAATCTTCGGAAAATCCATAAATTATTAAATTTCAATCAAATTCATTTATTAACAGATGGAAAACAGTTTGCATATTAAATCCAAACTCGTTTAATACTTTTCATTTATTTATTTATTTTCTAGAAATTATGTAATTAATAATGAATAATGATAATCTATTATAAAAAATAGCTCTCATATTATTACAAAAGCGTATATTGATGGTCACATTAAAAACAATTATATAACAAAATATGAAAAAGAATAAGTAGGTTGGTTGAAATGCGTCTGAATTTTTTAGAGGGCGCTTGATAATTTGTTTATTTGGATTCTTCGGACTATTGTGCCCATCTAAGAATAGGATGTGTGATTCTTATACATTAGAAGACTCAGAGTAACCTTCCAACGTAGTACATATATGTACATAAAATAATCCGAACAAAGAGTTACATATAATAACAAATACAGACTTTATTGTATGAGCACGTGAACATGACATTATACATGCCAAGATACAATACGATACAAAACAGAGAGGACTTAAGTCCTAAAGAAGTAAGAAAGAGTTCATGAAGAAATAAATGAGCCACTTACTGATAGTTTTTGGGGCAAAGTCACCCTCTTACTGGACAGAGACACCAAGCGTCTAGCCTATGTTTTGTGGATGATAGATCCAAGAGAAAGTCCTGGGCTGCTGATTAAATACCCAGCCACCTAGTGGCGAAACCCTCGCAGTAATGGTAGATAACCCTTTTTGACCGAAGTCCATCCCAACAGGGTCAGACCTGCCCATATTTATTGTTATATACACAGCGTTTCGGCCGATATGACCTCCGACAAAAGCTGCGTTGTTTTTGTTTGATATTGCTTTAAACCAATTAGCGACCTTCGTTTTCTTCAGCTGTGTGTTTATTTTGTCCAGTGCGCATTTGCTGACTTTACCGATTTCTGATAGTTTCCTATTCTGGAGATCCGCGGGGGCATGTTGTCACTCAGACTTTCGTGAAAGCCCACCAGTTAAACCTGGCGTGAAAAACTCGCGAGAATGCTTATGATAATGTGAATTGCTTGCTTTGTTTGTTTCGTTTTAGGGCATATGAACCTCAGTGGGTCATATAATGCCGACAAAGATTTGAAATAAATTAATTCTTAATGGATACCCAATTTTTTATAAATTCATGTTTTTCTGTTTAACCCATAGAGTCGATCCTATATGGCACTACCACTCCGGGTCAGAGTGGACCAGGGAACTATGGTGATGAAGGGGCTCAGCATTCTCCAAAACTGGAACCTCACCATCAGATAGAGTTTAACGTCGTTCCCAGGACATGGACATTCTCAGCCACCGCCTTCTAGCACCCATATGATAAAAAGGATTGGGATTTGCCATAAGGGCAATAGGATCAGGACAATCATATAGGTGCTAGGGCTTGACGTGACCAACCAATAGATCGGAGGGGGGCTCTTCAATCGCCCAAGTAAGGGCCAAAGTGCAGTGTTGCATTTCAAGGACTACTCAGTCACCTGCGTTCCATCCTTAAGCATCACGGGTCCCCACCCACGGCCAACAAACGGGTCTATTGGGGGAGGTGTCTTATCCCACTGCAATGGTGTATTCTAACGCCCCAGCTGACAAGGCGGAATGGGATTTGAAGAGACTTGTCACTAAGACTTCAGTGACAAATCACCAGTTAATGTTGGTGTGAAAATCCAGCCAAGAGAGAAATAATTGTCAAGAAGTTCTGTTATAGATTATCGAAGAGAAGGAAATTTCCGAGGACATTGCTCTCATTATGGTCTCTCGGTAATAGACAGCCCAATTTAGAATGACAGGCGAAAGAAAGAAAATTTCACGCGAAGAGTTCAGTGAAGAAACAATGAAGAAAAAAAGTATACCCAATCGACAAAAAGATTTGAATTCCAACATCTTACACTTCCACAACAGGGTAGGGCGATTTTTCACTTTTTAAAAATATCAAATTTTCCATCTAGGCCCTGACCCTCTTACCAAACAGAGCTCCCACCTTCAAGTCTTCTTGTGATTTTCTTTAAATCGGGATTCAGATGGGGGAGAAATTGTCCCATATTTTTTTTTTTGTTGGTTGTAGTGTGTTCGGTTTTAGAGATCGCTGAAATACGCAGAGACAGAGAGATAACCTTTAGTGATGCGAAGACTGAGGAACTCAACTTCGGGACTAAGCAACTACTAAGATCACCGTCCCTCTTTTTAGGTCCTGACCCTCCTACCAAACAGATAGAGCTCCCACAGTCATGTTCAAAGATTTACTCTGGCATGACGCGGACAAGACAACTTCAAAGCGAATACGAACTTCCCAGCCCAGAGGATAGAAACTCTGTAATCACCAATAGGATAGGTTGACTTTTTCACTTTTTTAAAATATCAAATTCTTCATCTATGTGAAAGTTGTGTGTTAGTATACTGAATACTGATGCCAAAAATTCGACCTTTTACTTGCACTATTGTTTGAGGAAATAGCATCAAAGATCGTCTACTAAAATGCACTAAAAATCCTCGTTTTCGCAAAATTTGGCCTTTAGTATATGCATTCTCGCCTAGTATTTACTCATGCCTAGTATTTACTCATAGCTGAAGAGAGAATAGTCGAATTCATAACGTTCCCAACAGTATTAGTGCTGAGCGAAATGCAAACAGCCTTGTCCAGGATTTGAACTCCTGTCGCCGAGTACATTTCATACCAATAACCATTACACAATGCACTCCAATTAGGTATATGTCTCCAAACACCTGTAAATACATAATTCATCGGGATGGCCTAAAGTTGGTATCAGCCAATCAGCGAGGGAGGCTATCCCATTTTCACTAGCGCTAGACCAAGGAGATTGTTTTTGCGTTTGAGGTGGAGCGCCACACCAACCATCAGCTCCCTACCTTACGGCACAGATCCCTGTGCTACTCATATGCTGAGTTGGCGAGGACCGGTATCGAACTAGGGACCTTTTGGCTTCCAGCCGAACGCTGTACCGACTGAGCTAACCCGGCTCTAGTAACCGAAAAGTCATGCTCAGAGAAATTCCTGCGGCTAATTCTATACAGTTATATTTTCCCTCGCTTACCATATTATCAACAGACTGTCTTTTATGCCAGATCTTCATTCTTCCATTATTACCGAACGTCCTAGAGTTGAATAATTGTCCTCAACAAACCCATGAACTCTAACAACAAGTTAGTTCTCATCTCACTCTATATACATAATTCTATAGGTAAGAATTATATTCTGCTACAAGAGGAAAAATACTTTTTTTTTTTCAAAGGTTTCTCTTTCGGACTTTTGGTGTTTTTATTCTTGTGAGACGAAAAGGAAACGATTCCAAATGTGAAATCACGCCATGAACATCTTTACAATTTGTAAATCGTACTGAAATACTTATGTTTATAATTTGATTATATACAAATGTCACTTTGAATGCAAAGAAATTTCTATAGATAAACGAACGGTGCCCCCAAAGTAAAGTCTCCTATTTATTTAAAGAAAAACATTTCTACCCGATACAATAGGAATGCTACAAAGGGGAAGCCATGTTTTTATTTTAACAGAAACTTTGACAAAATACGTTATGGACGATCCAAAAAGTTAAACGTCCGATTTATTTTTACGACACATCAACAAATAAGGTATGTAAAACATCACCGGTAGTTAGAGCATATTTTCAGCTACAGATCTATTTCACCATAGTCACCACTGTTTGGTACAACTCTAGGACAGATAGATGGGAATAGACTTATATGGATAGATATGAACAAACTTAGACTGATATGCAGAGATTTAGATAGACATATAGAAATGAACAAACGAAGATGGATAGATAGATAGATAGATAGATATGAAGAGACTGGGATAGATAGATAGATAGATAGATAGATAGGTTTTGAACAGACTGAGATAGATAGATAGATAGATGGATAGATAGAGATATGAATAGACTGAGATAGATAGATAGATAGATAGATAGATAGATAGATATGAACAGACTTTGATAGATAGATAGATAGATAGATAGATATGAACAGACTGAGATGGATATATATATATATAGATATATATATAGATAGATAGATAGATAGATGAACACATCTTCATTCCTTCTGCAGGTTTTTGGGGATAAAGTGTCAATTCGCACCCCGGGACGATTCGCTTACTAAGCGTCCTTTGTATACATAAAGCTATTTCTCCATAGTCACAATTGTTTGGTATACCTTTTGGACAGATAGATGGGAACAGACTTGTATGTATAGATATGAACAAACTTAGACTGATAGAGACATCTTTTGTTGCATAATCTATGATAGCATAGATTATTGACAACAGTGTAGCGTAAATAGAAATTTACAGACGGTTGGGTACCTTTGACCCCAGAGGCGGAAAACCCGCGAATCACGTGGAATCACGTGAGAGGTAGTTAGCTCATCACTTCAAAAGAGGATCTTAAGCAAAAAAGACGTTTCTTGCTTAGTTGAACTCACCTGCACACACGCTGTGTTTTAGTTAGTAAGAAAAGAAACTTGGTTAAGAATAAAAGTTTTTAAAAGAAACATGGCGTTGTTGGTTGATGCATGTCTTAGCAAGAATACTGTCCAAGAAAGAAAATGAATCAAGAAATGAAGAACCAACAAGATGGGAGTCAACATGGCCACCATGACAAGAAAGAATAGAAGCTAGACGATCGAATTGCCAAACAAGCGAAGAAGAAAGAAAGTAAGTTATGCATCTCATCTCTCTGATACCCTGTCTATCTCTCTCTCCCTCTTTCTCTAACACAAAAGAACACTTGTGTATATACCCAAAATGTGGGTATATAACAATGTATGAATAAGATATAATGAAAAAACAAACGATGTTTACAACTGAAATAGGCTCATCAGAAGAGAACGTGTGCAAACCGTTTCGGGGCCAATTCTCTTGACGGTTTTAAAAAGCAACACTCGGCCCATCCTCAACTAATATGAGGACCCTATTGCATTATAATGTATCAACCGCACGTGGGTCGGTCATCAACAAAAACAAGACGGGAAAAAGACCGTTAGTAAAAACAGAACGCTGCTAGTTAAACGTTGGAATTAATCAAAAAAAAAAAAAATGGTGCTGTCTGCATTAAAAATAATATGAATTTTATTTAAAAATAAAATGAATTTTATTTAAAAATAAAATGAATCTCATTTTCAATTTTGAAAATAATCAGAAGCATTATAGTAATGAAATAAGACTCAAAAAAGTCTGATGTAAAGTTATAGAAAAGTGTAAAATATGTATAAAAGTGTATATGGAATATCAAAATTATTGTAATACAATCCAACTGTAAAATAAGTAGCCCACATTTATAGGTAAATCCGTGGTGTTAATGGATATCATCAGAAAGGGGTAAACATTCAAATGTAAAGTTTTTTCAAACATCGTTTGTTTTTTCATTATATCTTATTCATACTGTCGGATTAATTTCCATTTTATTTTCACATAACAATGTATATAAATATATAGACATGAACAGACAGTAGATAGTTAGATAGATAGATAGATATACAATATTGTAATGAACCCTTCAACAAATGAGATATTTAAAATATCAGCGGCCATTGGAGCATACTTTCAGCTACAAAACTATTTATCCATAATCACTACAGTTGGGTATGCATTTTGGATAGATAAATGTGCATAGATATATATGAATAATCTTAGACAGAAGAATGATGAGAGGTAAGTCTGGACTGAATTGTTGCAGGGAACAGATGCAAGATGGGTAGCTATTCCCTAATTCATTTTGACATGGGGATAAAATAAATGAGCTCAAAAAAAAAGAACATCATTTGTGCATTATTAAAAACTATCAACAGATAGACAGCCAGACCGCCAGACAGACAGATAAAATATATTGGGATATATATATATATAGAAAGGGTTAGATAGATAGAATGGATAGATATGTACATAGACACACACACACACACACACACACATATATATATATATATGAAGAGATGGAAGTGAATCCGACGGTACGTAGTATAGTGAGAACTTTGAAAAAAGACAGGTTTAAATAAAAATGAGTGGTAAGTTTATTAGTTTATTATAAGTTTATATGTATAAAAAAATGTATCGAAAAATGACATTGAGCATTTTTTACTTGAAACAAACATTCTTCTTAATGAATATGCATTCAAGCTCACACACACACACACACACACACACACACACACTGGCTATTTATTCATCACAACGTTATATTACGTCATATTACGTACGACGCGAACTCAGTCGGTAGAGCGTTCGGCTAGAAGCCACAAGGTTCCTAGTTTGATACCGGCCCTCGCCAACTCAGCGTTATGAGTAGCACAGGGATCTGTGCAGTAAAGTAAGGAGCTGATGGTTGGTGTGGCGCTCCACCTCAGACGCTAATATAATCCTTGGTCTAGCGCTAGTGAAAATGGGATAGACTCCCTCGCTGTCTGCCTGATACCGACATTAGGCCGCCCCGACGACAACGACTTACATTGTACAATAAAATTGTAAAAATATAATGCTCACATTGCATCACTAACACACTACATAGCACAGTCATTGCATGCACACATAATTATTATTCACAGCGTACTAAAAACATACTCTATAAATTGTACAAAACATACGTAACCAAGGATTCCAAACACAAATACGTTTATTCATACGCACACGCGCGCAAGGATACGATCATAACATCACAGTCTATACGCATTTTCATGCGCACGCGCATGACAATATACGCACACGTACAACAAAAAGGCGCATCCGACATCACGTAAAAACGTAAACATACAACACGAGAATACAGTTAAAAAACGCACACATTTAACCATTTATACTATTTCTATCATTTTCAAAAGCTATTTCGTTTACCTGAAGAATGCCCTAGCAAGAAACCGCTCGGTCGTAAAGATAGTTCCTATGATAATAAATAAAAGCTAAACCTTTTATTTTGTTCATTTATATATATATATATATATATATATATATATACGTTAATGTATGAGTAGTGGCTTACCGGTGGGTACGAGTACGATCGTTGGGAGCGCACAGTATCCAGGGGTTAAGACTGAGAAAAAAACAAATACAAAGTGCTCAATACAATGTAGAGCAAAATTTATTTATAGAATGGATAAAAGTAACCTACTCGAGTTTCATCGTCTGAATCATCAGGGTTACATCCGCTGAATTAATCGTGTTTTCGATTAATATCAGTTAGTACCATGCATGTCTGTTGAAACGGTCTTATCTTTTCTGTAAAAAGATAAGACCTTTTCAACGGACATGCATGGTACTAACTGATATTAATCGAAAACTCGATTAATTCAGCGGATGTAACCCTGATGATCCAGACGATGAAACTCGAGTAGGTTACTTTTATCCATTTTATAGATAAATATATATATATATATTGTATAAAATAATTATCAACTAATTAATTTTCAATTAGGTATGACTTCAATTAAGCACTTATTCTCCCTAATTGTCGGCTATTACCATCTCAGATAGACTGTAAGGCTGTTTGTTTACTTTCATATATATATATATATATATATATATATATATTATATATATCACTTACTCTATACTTCCTTTATATATATATATGCTAGCAAAAATACCCGGTTAGGAACACGAGCGATTGAGTAAGAAAAACTTTCCGTATTACAATTTCTTTTTTTTTGTCTATTTCATGAATAGTTTCTTTCAAAAAAGATTTGAGTTATACTCATTATGCTAAAATGAAGGTATTAGTTAAAAAATCTAAAATGAAAGTATTAATAAAAAAGTTTACTTATCGTTACCAGCAGGTAAAAATTATCAGCACGTTGGCAAGACATTATAAGCAAGCAACAAATTATCTGGATTATCCCCATGCCAATAGTACAGCAAATCGGTTGATTCTTGTTTAATTCATTAATTATACCACTTAATCAGTAAAAATCCATAACTAAATTTTGGTGTGTTTCTTAGTTATAAGGATATTTAGATGTATGCAAGATTTCGAATCTGAAGAACATCTATTTTCAGAGTTTTATATCGATACGTACATACCAAACTTTTTCTTATATATATATAGATAGATATATATACCTTACATTATAATTACTTTTGATACATACATACATACATACATATATATATATATATATATATATATATATAATATTATATATATTATATTATATTACTTTTGATATATATATATATACTTTGACATATTTTTTATTCTATAACATAAGCCAATTATATCGAGTATTTGAATAAATATTTTTACTTATTTTTAATCCAATTTTCATCTTTTTTATTTTTTTCAAGGATTCCATCGCTCGTTATTTTTGTACATCCCGCCGTTTAGAATTTTAGAAAATATTAAAAAGAAAAAAAAATTTAAACCGGCTTTATTTCTTATTTGTTGATTTCTTCCAAAATTTTGTTTTAATATTCCGTACCAATTTTTTTTCCATACATTGTTATTGCACATTCAGACAAAGAGAAAATTTTGAATATTGTTGTGGATATCGATTGGAATTTGAAAGAGAGAGAAATAAAGAAAGAAGAAAAAAACTACTCGTTGCTTGAAACACCTTTGAAAAGGGAAAGGGAGATAATTCCCCGCCAAGCTCGGTAACTCCATAAGCCGCCATATTTGGAATAAATATGGCTGCCTTGCTGCCCGCTTGAAAAAAGAAAAAAGAAAGAAAGAAAGAACCCAAAATGAGCAACATTATATTGGAATAAAATAGATATCAGTATGTACGAAGGGGTAACATTATAGTATGTGGCCTACCTTTTGAATGTGGCCTACGAAACCATGTCTCTCTTATAGTATGTGGCCTACCATAAAAAGCATATTATAAGGTTATAATAATAACTGCTAACCCGAACCCTATTTCAATATTTTAGAATTAAATAGATCTCTGATTCAATACGTACAAAGTAGAAAGTACACACATCAAACGTTGTAATAATTAAATTATCATACTGTGGTATATCCATAGGTCCTGCTAGTGCAAGAGTAATAACAGAATATATCTACATTATGTAGAATTCATACACTATATTTACAAACTATTGAATCCCGAAACCTTTTTTGGTACCATTATAGTTTGTGGCCTACCTTTTGAATGTGGCCTACGAAACCATGTCTCTCTTATAGTATGTGGCCTACCATAAAAAGCATATTATAAAGTTATAATAATACCTGCTAACCATTACCCCTAACCCTAACCCTATTTCAGAATTTCTGAATATTTTAGAACTAAATTGATCTCTGGTTAGCTCAGTCGGTAGAGCGTTCGGCTAGAAACCACAAAGTTCCTAGTTCGATACCGGTCCTCGCCAACTCAGCGTATGAGTAGCACAGGGATATGTGCGGTAAAGTAAGGAGCTGATGGTAGGTGTGGCGCTCCACCTCAGACGCCAAAACAATCTCCTTGGTCTAGCGCTATTGAAAAGGGGATAGACTCCCTCACTGACTGGCTGATACCGACTTTAGGCCGTCCCAACGACTTTACTTTTTTATGGATACATTCTTTTCTGATTATTCTTAATTACTATATACAGCTTATGACTGAATTGCATTTCTTGAACTTGAATATATGCGAAAAAAATTAGTTTCAATAAATTGCCTACTACTTATATCTATAAATATATTCTTACTGAGTTCAAGCCGGGTAGGCCGCATACTATAACAGAATCAAAAAGGTAGGCCACATACTATAATGGCACCTACGAAGGTAATCCCAAAAGTAAGGTCCCCAATATGTATTTATTAAATGATACTATTAAAATCCAACCTTTTTTTTATCGATTATACGTTAGAAGGCGGTGACTGAGGGTCTTCATGTCCTGGGTATGATGTCAAACTCTATCTGATGGTGAGGTTCCAGTTCTGGAGGTCTGGGAAATGTGGCGTACCCTTTCATCACCATTGCTGCCAGGTCCACTCTTACCCGGAGTGGTAGTACATGTTAGGGTCCCATCTATGGATCAAACAGAACAAAATGGGTTCTAGAAAATGTTTAAAAAAATGACTTAGGAATAAAAATTGAGTACCCTTCGAGAATGAATAAAGCAAAAACATCTTCGACATAAAATGAACCAACGGGTTGATATGCTGTTAAACCAAAACATTCTACACTTCTTTGTCTTTGACGAGTCCATTTCCTACAACTTTAACCATTACACCACGCATTTCCAATATAGTATAAGATGAATTACCGTATTTGACGGCATATAGGTAGCCCTTTTTTTTCAAAATTTGGCTCAAAAATTGTCCAGCGTGTTATACATCGTTATAGTCCTGGATTCCTGCCCTTATTTACACTATTCCTTATTTACAGATTCCTACCCTTATTTACGCTATGCTTTTCCTTGAGGTTCTGCCATATTCTCTATCATTTGATTTTACGGCTCTATTAACATTTTATAGTCCTGGATTCCTGCCCTTATTTACACTATTCCTTATTTACGGATTCCTGCCCTTTTCACACTATTCCTTATTTACAGATTCCTTTCCTTATTTGATTCCTGCCCTTATTTACGCTATGCTTTTCCTTGAGGTTCTGCCATATTCTCTATTATTTGATTTTACGGCTCTATTAACATTTTATAGTCCTGGATTCCTGCCCTTATTTACACTATTCCTTATTTACGGTTCCTGCCCTTTTTTACAACTATTCCTTATTTACAGATTCCTTTCCTTATTTACAGATTCCGCCCTTTATTTACGCTATGCTTTTCCTGCCCTTATTTACACTATTCCTTATTTACACTATTCCTTATTTACAGATTCCTGCCCTTATTTACAGATTCCTGCCCTTATTTACGCTATGCTTTTCCTTGAGGTTCTGCCATATTCTCTATTATTTGATTTTACGGCTCTATTAACATTTTATAGTCCTGGATTCCTGCCCTTTTTTACACTATTCCTCATTAACATTTTATAGTCCTGGATTCCTTTGTTATACATCTACCATGCTCAATAACCCAACTTGAATGTTTGAGATGAGGTTTGATGATTAGTATTATCTGCATTATTCGGACTATTGCCCCCATCTTCATTGTTATGTGTACAACGTTTCGGCCTATCGCCCTCCGGCCTTCTTCAGGTATTTCTTGTCGGACTCGGGAACCTTCTTTTCGAACTCGGGAACTTTCCTGTCGTAATTGGGAACCATCACGGAACTTTGAACCTAAACCTTTATTTAGTCCACGGGGGTATCCTGTTCTCATTCCGGTAACCATAGCTAGGGTATGAGTAGTGTTAATTATTTTTCTATGTTACTGCCTCTACTCAGGATTGAACTCGGTATTCAGAGATAACTGTCACTTAGAACTGTCTCAACCTAACTACCTTATCCACTAGGCCATGTGTCCAATTGGACAATTGAATGTGAATTTTGAGAACTTATAATTGTTTTGATTTGGCTAGAATATCTACCTATTTTACTTATGTATGATTTTTTACCTAGACTCATATTGTGTGTTTTTTACGTTGTACAAATAACAATGAAGATGGGGACAATAGTCCGAATAATGCAGATAATACTAACTCAACTTACGCTCAGTACTTTTACCTACCCTAAACTCCATGCATCCTTTTTTATTGCTGGTATTGTTTCAAAGTTAACATGAGTATGGTGGCGAAGATAACAATACATGCTTAAATACACTAAAACTTTTTTTCTGAATCTAACCTGCTGAAATAGGGGTGCGTCTTATATGCCCGTGCGTCTTATATGCCGTCAAATCCTGGACGTGGTAATTGCATTTCACTTAGCGCTAATACCCTTGAGAAGGTATGAATCCTATTCTCCCTCCAGCTATGGATAAATAGTAGGGCAGACTGGGCTCTATAACCTTGGTTAGGCAACCGGTCTAGGAGAAGGAAAATTCTGAATTCAAACCTGTTGAACTCCGCTCAAGAAATTGACCTTGTGTCGCATCCTGCTCGTGCGGAGAGGTTGGTAAATATATATATGCCGTCAAATACGGTAATTAATAATCAGGATGTTTGAGTTATTTTTTTTTGGCGGGGGTAAAGACAGCTATCATCTCTCAATAAATTTGAATGCCCAGCAAGAATAAATAACACAAAAACATTTTCGGCATAAAATAACCCAAAAATTGACATGCCGTAAAATCTAACTCACCAACCAACCAACCAACCCGACTTCTTTTTCTACAAGACAAGCAAATGGGTTTAATTTGTTACGCACGAAATATCTTCAACTGCCAGCAAGATACCTTTGACAATATTACTGTCCAAAATATTTTTTAGAAGGTTTAGCAGTTTTTTTCCCTTCACAAACCATATCACTTGGTGAGCGCAATGTCTCCGAACTATGTCTGACATTTTGGAACAAAGAAAGTATTAAGCCGACTGATCTTTTCTTTTTTAATCTCTCAGGTTTAAGCTTTCTTATATGTGAAACTTTTTTTAATCCTCCGAACGAAAATAAGTTTTTTAAGGAACGATCTTTAAAGACGAAAATACGATAGGGAGTCAAACGTTTTTCACTATATGGTAGTTGTCTTATAATAAAATAGGCTGGCTGGCTGGTTGGTTGGATTTTGAGTCAAGTCAACTCATGGGTCATTTTATGCCGAAAAAGTTTTTGTTTTATTCATTCTCGTTGGGGATTCAATCTTTTAAAAAAATAATTCTACACACATTTTTCAACTAACCTTTTGAGGATAAATCGGACCACATGACCCTTAGGCACCCCTTTTGCGATATCGATTTATAAGTACATTTTTTCATTTACACCATCAACATACGGTTGTTTGTTAACAGACGATTTTTAGAGTTTTTAAAAATTATAAAACTAACCCTTAACCCCTAGCCCTAACCCGTAACAAACAACCGGATGTTGACGGTGAAAATGAAAAAAAATGTACTTATGAATCGACATCGCAAAAGGGGTGCCTAAAGGTCATATGGTCGGATAAATCGAACTTAACATACCTACATTCCACCATTGTATGTCACCCCGCCGAAAGAAAAAAATACCAAAATTCAGGTAATTAACCGAATCTAATGAGATTTTCAGTGTTAATATATTAATGAATAAAATATATAATGCACTAGTTATTTTATTTAAAAACTTTTACATTTTTTCAGGTCAGTTAACTTTGAACCTCGTATCTTTGAGGCTTAACACAGATTTTCAAAAATACGTGGTTCAAAATTAACTGACCTGAAAAATGTAAAAGTTTTTAAATAAAATAACTGGTGAATTATATCCTTTATTCATTAATATATCAACACTGAAAAGTTCCCAACATGCAACGTACAACTTACAACCAAGCATATCCTTCTAAATTGTAACAGACTTAAACATATCCGCGCAAATTACTATCAAGCTAGAAACCTGAAAGACATCCTCAAGAATACAAACCATGAACACATTTTAAATCTTATTAAAAAAAGCAACCTTTTCAACAAAATATAACAGAACATAACCAATTATCTCCATAGAACCACTACCTTAAAGTCTGAAATCCAAAATAACCTTTTTGGCATTAAATGACCCACAGGGGTTGATATGCCGTTAAACAAAACTCAAACTCAAACTCAAACTCAAATTCTGTTAATTTCCTGATTTTTTTGTATTTTTTCTTTCGGCGGGGTGACATAAGATGGTGGAATTTAGGTCCGGTAAGTTCGATTCAACCGTTTTTGGTTTATCAAACTCATAGATGTGACGCTAAGATGAACTAACACCCCTGGTTTGGGTAGACCACGGAGTTAAGGCGATGAAATCCCTTTACCATTATATCCAGTTTAACGTCATACCCATGACACTAAGACCCTTAACTACTGCCTGCTAGCACATATATGATAACAAGTGTAGAAGGCAATAGGGTCGGGACAATCATATAAGTGCTACGGTTTGGTGCGACCAGCCGAATGATCGGAGGAGGCCTCTCCGACTACGCATCTTGACTAAGGGCCAAAGTAGAGTGTTGCACGTGATGGGCTTATCAGCCACCGGGATTCCGTCCTTAAGCATCACGGATCACCACCCAGGGCCAACAGGTGTGGGGATTTTTTTTACCCCTCTGTAGAGAAGCAGTGTTTGATAATTATTCGTATTCTATAGGAATTTGGGCAAAATATATAAAGTATTAACGTACAATGAACATGGTTCTCTAACCTGTCAGCATCGTTTTTATTAGAAAGAAAGAAAGAAAGAAGAAAAGGGAAGAAAAAGGACATGCTAAACAGAAGAATATCATAAGAAAGAAAGATAAAAGAGAGTTGGAGAAAGATAGAGAGGAAGGGGATGAACTCGCTGAAGCGATAACGCTAATCTGTTCTAATCGACCATAATGAAAAAATGAAAACAAGGAAAAGAAAAAAAAAGAGTGAGAGAGTTAAATCAAGATTTTAATACTTTTTACATATTGAACTATTTGCAATAGCTCCCATGTAAACATATCAATCGTTATTATAATTAAATTAGCATACTATGGTATATCTACTAGTCCCGCTAGTCTCTATTATATATAATATATATATATATATATATATATACTATATATTATATATACCAACCACTCCACATGATCAGGATGTGACACAAGGTTAGTTTCTCAAGCGGAGTTTATCAGGTTTGAATTCAGAGTTTTACTTCTCCTATACTGGTTACCTAGCCGCGGTTAAAGAGCCCAGCCTGCCCTGCTATTTACCCATAGGTGGAGGGAGAGTAGGATTCATACATTTCCCAAGTATATTAGCGCCATGTGAAATGCAAACAGCTTCGTCCAAGAATTGAACTCGAGTTGACGAGTCCATTCCCTACGACTCTAACCATTAGACCACGTACCTCCATAGTCTCTATTATTATATGATTGTTATTGTTGTGCAGCTTATATGAATTGTATCGAAGATTTTAGAAAAAAAATGTCTTCCGTTTTAATGTATCTTCTCATTGATAATTTTTTATTTAATTTTAAAAACAAAATTTTTTGTTCTCTTTGCTCGTTATTTTTTGCATTCCGTTGCTTGAATTCTGAAGAATCTTTTAAAAAAAAAAATCAGTATTCTATTACTTATAGTTACATTCTTTTCATATCTTGTCTTTCGAAACGCTTGATGATGTTTAACGTTAAATTCTTTTAATACACAAAGAAATTTAGAACATAATGGACGGATTGAATTCTTTTATTCTTTCTTTCTTTCTTTCCTTAACGATAAAGAAAGAAATCAATGAATGAAGAGGAAAAGCGTACAAAAAAAAAAAAAAAAAGAGTGTAAAAAAGAAAGAAAGGAAGAAAAAAAAGAAATAATATCTAGACAGAATATGAAGAAAGAATTAAGATAATAATAGGTAAAAAATTGAGAAAGAAAGGAAGGAAAAAGAGAAGAAATTTAGAAAAAAGAAACGAATAAATAAACAAATAAAGAAAGAAAGAAACAAATAATATGAAGAAAGGATTAAGTAAATAGAATAAAAAATTGAGAAAGAAAAGGAAGGAAAAAGAAAGAAATTAAGAACAATAGAAACGAAGAAAGAAAGAAAGAAAAAGAAAGAGAAAGAAACAAACAAACAAAGAATACGAAGAAAGAATTAAAAATAAATAGATAAAAATATTGAGAAAGAAAGAAAAGTAAGAAAGAAATTGAGACCGATAAAGAAACGAAGAAAGAAAAGAAAGAAAAATCTATAGAAAGAATATAAAGAAAGAAGTAAGAAAATATATAGATAAAAATATATAAAAAGAAAGAAATAAAAGAAAAAAGAAATTGAGAACGATAAAGAAAGACAGGAATGAGGTAAGACAAGTGTTCATTATCTATTTCGACCCATTTTTTAAAATTCTTATTTTCTGTTTTTCTTTCTTTCCTTCTCAATTTTTTCTCTCGTTCCTTTCTCATTTTTCTTTGCTTTTCTCTATTCATTGATTTATCTTTCTTTCTTTTCTTTCTCTTTTTCTTTCTCTTTTGTTGATATTTTTCACTTTTTTCTATGATTTCTTTTTCTTCGTGTATATTTTTCTTCTTTGATGATTTTTTATTTTATTTGTACCTATTTCTTTTTTCTTACTTTCCATCCGTTTCTTTCTTTCCTTCTTTCTTTCTTTCTTTCTTTGTTCTATCTCTTTTCCTTCACACCCTTCTTTCTTTCTTTCTTTCTTTCTTTCTTAATTTTTTCTTTCCTTCATTTCTCCTTTTTTCTATTCTCTTCTTCTATATTTCCCTTCTTTATTCAATAATTTTCATCGTTCATTTTTTGTTTCTTTGCTTTTTATCTTTGTTTTCTTTGTTTCTCTTTCTTTCTTTGATTCTTTTTTTTTCTTAAATTTTTCTTTCTTTCCTTTTTCTTTTTTCAATGGCCTTCCATATTTTTTCTTTTTTATTCAATGATTTCTGTCTTCTTTCCTAACTGTCTTGTTTTTCCTTCATTCCTTCTTTCTTTCTTTCTTTCTTTCTTAATTTTTTCCGTATCTTTCTCTTTTTTCTACACACTTCTTCGATATTTCCTTTTTTTATTCAATGATTTTCATCTTTCTTTCTTTGTTTTCTTTGCTTTTAATTTTTGTTTTCTTCTTTTTTCTTTATTTCTATCTTTTTTTCTTCTTAAATTTTTCTTTCTTTTCTTTCTCTTTTTTCAATGGTCTTCTATATTTTTACTTCTTTATTCGATGATTTCTGTCTTTCTTTCTAAACTGCCTTGTTTTTCTTTCTTTCTTTCTTTCTTTCTTTCTTTTTGTGATTTTTCCTTTTTTCTATGCTTTTCTTTCGTGTATATTTTCCTTCTTCTTAAATGATTTCTTTATTTCTTTATATGATTTTCCCTCTTGCTCTTTCAATGTCTCTTTGTTTTTTCTTTACTTATTTTAACCTCTTTCTTTTGTTATCATTTTATTTCGTTCTTTCTTTTTTTTCCATTCCCTTTTCTTACGTCCCTTTCTCTTTTTTCTATGCTTTTTATTCTTCTATTTTTCTTCATTCTTCAATAATTTTTCTTTCTTTCTTTGCTTTCTTTCTTTTTGTACTTTCTTCCTTGTCTTCCTTATTTCTTCAATGATTTCTTTATTTCTTCTTCTCTTTACTCGACTTTACATCGGTTTTGTTTTTCTTCTTTATTTTCATTCTTCATATTCTTTCTTTCTTCTTTCTTTCTTTCTGTCTTTCGTTTTTCATGCTTTTTCATTTTTCTTTTTTTCTTTATTTTCCTTCTTTATTTCCTTTCTTTCTTTCTTTCTTTCTTTGCCTTTTTCTCAGTTGTTATGCTTTTTTCTCTTTAATTTCTTCTTTATTTTTCTTCTTTCTTTCTTTCCTCAATTTGTTTTCGTTTTCATGCCTTTTCTTCTTTCTTTCTTTCTTTCTTTTTTTTCTTTCTTTGCTCTTTCTCTTCTTCCAATGTCATTTCCTCTTTATTTCCCTTTCTTTCTTTATTTATTTTTTTTCTTTTCTCTGTGTTTTCATTTATTCACCCATTGTTAAAGTCTTCAATACATTAAGAAATTCTCATTTTACATAAAGCCCCGAGGGAGGTATTAAAAAGATCCAAATTAGGTTTGCATTAGATTCATGTATCTATGCATTAGAAGAGACGTCCCTTCATGGTGTAATGGTTAACAAGGTACTCGATATACATTACCACTGAATAGTGAGTTTGATCTTCACTGGATTCCCCATACTTGCAACCTGGTGTCACATCCTCCCCGTGTCAAACGGATTGGTTAAATAATGCGCGTCCGATTTGATGTAATTGTTAGCAAGCTAGTTCCGCGGATCCATGCAATTGAAATAGCAAGTATGATCCTCGTTGTATGCTCCATACTAGCGACCTCTAACTTGTCAAAATGTGTACCTGGTTTTGCATACACATACACACATCCATTTGTATATATATATATATACACGCATATAAATACATACACCTACATGCATATATATGCGTACAGACGCACATAAATACATATACACATATAAATACACACACACAAAATTGAAGATTGTATAAGCGAGAAAATAAGTCACCAAATTCCGTTATATATATATATATATATATATATATATATATATATATATATATATATATATATATATATATATATTCCCCAAAGTATTAGTGCTATGTGAAATGCAGACAACAGCTTCGTCCATGCTCTGAACTCGTGTCACCGTGTCAGCTTTCTACGACAATAACCATTATATATATATACTGGGTGTTCGGGAGAAATTTGACAGTTTCATAAGGAAAAAAAAGTTCTTGATCACTACACAATTTAATGGATTGTAAAGAAATTCAACATGCACGGAAATTACACTACTGTCAACAAATTTCCCTCAAAATAACCGCTATTAGTGTCGATCACAGCCTCAATCATGCTCTGGAACCTGGAGCAAGCTTATGTTACAGTTTCCCTGGGAAGGGTCTCAAAAACTACCTTAATTCAATCGATTAACTGGGCTTTTGCAGTACTGGCACGGCGATTGGTGACTTTCCCAACAGCGCCACATACATAATAATCCATGGGGTTAAGATCTGGGGAGTTCGGAGGCCAAACATTGGGACTGGTGTAGTCGTAAAGATTGGCCGACAATCATTTTTGACTTTTCCCAGTGGTGTGGTAGGGGGCTGAATCCTGCTGCCATATATATGGCCTACCATTGGTTACCCTTGTTAACCAGGGCTTGACTACAGTGTTTAGCAACTCCACGTAGGTATCTGAGAGTCCACCACTTTCTTCTGCAGATTTTCGTGAAATTCTGCTGTACGAACGCAATTAGATCATCTGTTATCTTGCTTTTTTCTGGCCACAGCCTCGTAGTCTCCATTGCAATTCTCCAGTTCATGCCTGATTGTTTTTACATTGTTCAGGGAGCATTGGGCAGCAAACATAATCTCCTTATTTTGATGGCAGCAGATCATCAGGATACAAGTTATTCTCTTCCATGGTTCAGGTGGGCTCCAGTCATCCATTCTATCTGTCATCACATAAATCTATATAGAAGGGTCCAATATTTTAAATGATGCGTAGTGTGCGTCAATACCTCCAACGTATGGAGAAATATAAATATGTCAAATTTATCCCAAAAACCCTGTATATGAATGTTAGGGTAGTGTAAACAGAAAGTCAATTGGACTTGAAAATTGCATAAGCGAGAAACCATATATATATATTATATATATATATATATATATATATATATATATATATATGATGTCTGAATCGTTCGTCAAAGTAGAGCATATTCATTTTCAAAAGAATTCTATTTTAGGTTCGATAACACCTTACTCATCCAATTTCCCAGTGAAGGTTTTATAAAAACCAAAACGTTCTAACGTCGGTTAAACTCACCACCTACAAATGAATTTATCTTTTGTAATACTTTGTTTTCTCTTATTGACGTTTCTATAAATATGTCACAACATATTTACAGCAGGGAATATTTGGTATACCTCTGTTATTTGCGTAATTGCATATATATTTTTATATATCTATTCGAACAATTTTCACTGCAGGCGATCATCGGTATATCTCTGTTTCTTGCCTTATTTATGCCCGTGGAGGGTGACCCGAGATGCTTAATGGCGGAACACTGGTGGCTGAGCAATCCATGACATGCAACACTCCACTTTGGCCCTTACTTATGCTAGACGTGTGGTTGAAGAGCTCACGCGATCAATGGACTGGTCACATCAACCCCTAGCACCTATATGATTGTTCCGACCTTATTGCTTTCATGACAACCCCCAACACTTTTATGATATATGTGCTAGAAGGCGGTGGCGTAGGGTGTTAGTGTCTTGTATGTGACATTTAACTGGATCTAGTGGTGAGGTTCAAGTTCTGGAGTTCTGGGGAGTGTGGAGTACCCCTTAATTGCCATTACTCCCAGGTCCACTCTGACTCGGAGTGGTAGTACGTATTAGTGTCCGATCTATATGATAAATAGATAAAAATATGTTTTAAAAATGAGTTTGAAAAAATGAATGAATACCTAACAAGAATTAATAAAACAAAACAGTCTTCGGCATAAATCAAAAGTAACGTTGGCAGAGTGGACTATTGCCCGTATTAGGTGGACAGCATAGGAGTCTATCCTCTTTTCACTAGTGTTAGACCAGGGAGATTGCTTCCTTTCTGATGTGGAGCGCCACACCTACCAGTGATTTTTTCTGAGGTGGAGTGCCACACGTTCCGTCAACTCTCCACTTTTAACACACAGATCAGATTAAAAATTAGAGTGGGGGACATGCATGTAATTTTAGATGTTGTTAAATCGAGCTAATATCTGGCATATGAAGATAAACAAAAACTCCAAATACTAAAAGTTTTATACATCAAACAATACAAACCATCCTTAAATAAAATTAATTTTTAATGCATTACTCACATTTTAAAATGCCTATAACACTTTTCACATCAGTTCTTCTCCTTCCAGCCTCCACATCTATATATATATATATATATATATATATATATATTATATATATATTATACTAGCAAATATATGCACCCTCCGGGTGCAAGTATTTAAATTTTAATATAATGAAATATTATATCAAATTAGAAAGTCTAATAAGAATGCAGATAAAAAGATTTGAAACAAAGTGGGGGTATAATAGAAAAATAGAAATGAAACTTACTCTTCCATCACTGCCGTCTTTCATTGCTGAATTTTACTTATTTAACTATTTAGTTAAATTAGGAAATAAAGAATAAAATTACACTTATTTTTTCTTGTTAATTGATTTCATTTAAGATTCATTGGAGAGATTTTTGCTTATATTCATTAAAATAAAACCAAACAGTTAGAAATCAATAATACTAAACACATATTTAATAAAATCACATTTTTAATATCAATATGCAAATTAGCCTTCCCATTCACACTGCAAACCGCTATTATTTGTATATATAAATACAATAGCATGTTATTAGTATGTAGATATGGGCAACACTAATAAAAAGGGGAAGCAATTTTATTAATAATTGAGGTTTAAATATAAATAAAGTCATGAAGAATGTGATTAAAATAACTATGTTAATTGTGACTTGATTAGTAATATAGTTTCGGTTACAGACAGAAAAACACACAATCTCCATTATAATAAGATATATATATATATATATATATATATATATATATGTGTGTGTGTGTGTAAGTATGGAAAGGGAATTGAATCCGACAATATGAGGAAAAAAATGAGTAAAGAAAAGAAATGTAGATGGATAAAAATGAATTTGATCGATATCACTTTTAATCGATATCACTTACACATGTGTTTCAGCCCGTTTATCAAAATGTATACGGATTACGCTATTATTATTATAAAAATAATCAGATGAAGTTGAAATAATGATGATAATAACAATAATAGGAAAAATGTAAAAATATTCCGTACACAGAGAGATTTTTTACAACCTTCATCAGAGTGAATTTTTTATTTTTTGAGTTAGCAGGGACTAGCATCGAACCAGGAACTCTTCTGATTGCTTATGTCGGTGCTCTACCGACTGAGGTAACCTTGGCAGAGTGGACTATTGCCCGTATCAGGTGGACATCATGGGAGTCTATCCCCTTTTCGCTAATGTTAGACCAGGGATGTTGTTTTTTTCTTTGAGGTGGAGCGCCACCCCTACCGTCGGTTCTCTACTTTTAACGCACAGATCAGATTACCTAATCTGTGTTACTCATGCACTGAGTTGGCGGGGACCAGTATCGAACCAGGAACTCTTGCGATTACTTGGGCCAGTGCTCTAACAACTGAGGTAAACCAGACACCAGATACCATAAAATCCAACCAACCAATCAACCAGCCAGGCAACCATCCAAACAACCAAAATTATTCCGCAGCTGGGGATCTTCGGAATATCTCTGTCCTTTTGCGTAATTTTACTTGTCTTTACTCATTTATGTTACTCATGCACTGTGTTGGCGGGGACCAGTATCGAACCAGGAACTCTTGCGATTACTTGGGCCAGTGCTCTAACGACTGAGGTAAACCAGACACCAGATACCATAAAATCCAACCAACCAATCAACCAGCCAGGCAACCATCCAAACAACCAAAATTATTCCGCAGCTGGGGATCTTCGGAATATCTCTGTCCTTTTGCGTAATTTTACTTGTCTTTACTCATTTATGTTACTCATGCACTGTGTTGGCGGGGACCAGTATCGAACCAGGAACTCTTGCGATTACTTGGGCCAGGGCTCTAACGACTGAGGTAAACCAGATACCAGATACCATAAAATCCAACCAACCAATCAACCAGCCAGGCAACCATCCAACCAACAAAAATTATTTCGCAGCTGGGGATCTTTGGAATATCTCTGTCCTTTTTGCATAATTTTACTAGTTTTTACTCATTTATGTTACTCATGCACTGTGTTGGCGGGGACCAGTATCGAACCAGGAACTCTTGCGATTAGTTGGGCCAGTGCTCTAACGACTGAGGTAAACCAGACACCAGATACCATAAAATCCAACCAACCAATCAACCAGCCAGGCAACCATCCAACCAAACAAAATTATTTCGCAGCTGGGGATCTTCGGAATATCTTTGTCCTTTTGCGTAATTTTCTATTGATTCGTGTCATTTCTGGTCGTATATTTGAAACTGTCGTTGTTTTTTCCTTTTACGGCTTTGAAGACACTTTAAGAAGGTGTCATTAAACGACAGCTGCAAAGTGTATTGAGTGCAACTCTCAAATGAGGACTTATATTTCTTACAAGACAGAGAGAGAAAAAAATAATGGTGAAGGTATTGATCGAATTATGTTCGCGTTGTACAAGATTTTATTTATACATTCATTTATCTATTCATTACATCTGGACCTATGTAAAGAAAGAGAATAAACCTGAGTGACAATTCTTGGAGACGTACTGTTAGGAGAGCCAAGAGTATATTACGGATAACACCGCATTTCAAAATGACACAATACTGGAAAAATATTATTATCTAGATATCTATATTTGCAATTAATACAGCAAACATAACTGGTGGTGGCCGGGCTGGTTGTACTTTACGGCATGTCAAACCTTGTTTGGTTGCTTGGTTGGATTATATATATATATATATATATATATATATATATATAAAATGTGACTTACCGGTGAATATGGGCACGATCGTTGGAGGTGCACAACATCAAGGGGTTAAGTCAGCGATATAACAAATACAGAGTGCTCAATAGAAAGTAGAGCAAATTTATTAAAGAAATGGATACAATATAAACCTACTCAAGTTTCACGATAAGGATCTTCAGGGTTAAATCCACTGAATTAATCGAGGTACCGATTAATTGCAAATATAAACAAGCGTTTCTTTATAACGTAACATCTTATTCAATGAACACACGTGTGATCGGCTGCAATTAATCGGCAACTCGATTAATTCAGTGGATTTAACCCTGAAGATCCTTATGGTGAAACACTAGTAGGTTTCTATTGTATCCATTTCTTTAATATATATATATATATATATATTATATGAATGACTTACCGGTGAAAATATTGGGTTGGTCTCAATATTTATTTGGTACAGTTATATATATATATATATATATATATATATATATATATATATCGAACATATATCGAACATTGGACTTTTACAATCACAAAAGGCGCTGTAAATTCAGTGGCATAAAAACTACATTATTTTTTCTGAGATTAAATGCGTATGATATATATATATATATATATATATATATATATATATATATATATATATATATATATATATATATCATTCGCATTTCTGTCTCAGTTGAAAAACGTTACTCGTCCTTTGTGACAAGTATTTATCGTAAGCGCACCTTTACTGGCCTCTACTTGAGTTGGGATTCGTTCGACCCCAAATCCAGAAAGGTAAACTTAATTAAATGCTTAACATTTAGAGCTCTTATGATATGCTCTGATTGCAAGATTAAAGATGAACTCAAAACAATTAATAACATCTTTGCCGCCAATGGGTATCCTGAGGATTTGACTACGAAGGTGATCAACCAAACCCTATCAAATATTAACAGCAATAAAGAGTTTGGTCCTCCTAAGTGTCCTGTATATTTATGATTGCCGTGGATAGGACTTGTTGGTCAGACATTGGCAAACAAGATCAAATTAGCCATAACACGCTGCTTCAACGCAGTTAAATTCCGGACAATTTTCACCATCATACCTGCATTTCGCTCAGCTCAAAAAGACGTCCTGCCAATTCTTGAACAAAGTTTTGTAATATATGAATATCAATGCTGGTCCGCTGCCAGTTATATTGGTAGGGCGACGCAGAGGTTGTGCGTCCGAATCAACCAACACGTCCCGAGGGGTATAAGAAGCATCCCCCAAACCACATCCAGGCTTTCACAGGCACAAGATTCTGCCATCGGTGACCACCTTTGTAGCATAAATAGTTGTAAAATCAACTACAACGATCAGCAATTTTCCGTTCTACAAAGGGCTAGGACAAGCCACCACCTCAATGTCCTTGAGGCAGTCTCCATTTTTTTACTGTCCGTCCCTGTGTAGACAAAGACACCTGAAACACTCCCTGGCAATTTTTGCTGGGGATGTGACTGCTGAAGTGGGGTTTACATGAAGGTATATACAAATACATTTTTCCTCCCTCTTTTCTTCATATTGCCCCACCATTTTGTAAGGTTTAATCTTCCTCTTTTACCCATTACATATACATTGTGACTTTTAAACGATCTACCGGTCGTTATTTTTGAAAAAGCACCGGTCGAAAGGGCCCTTGACTTTTTCACTTCTCTTTCGCTCTATTAAATTGCTGATCAATAAAAGTATGTTATTTTCTAAAATTATATACAAATTCAGCTGTACCAAACATTTGTTTATATATATATATATATAAAAATTCGTCGGGATGGCCTAACGTCAGTATCAGCCGGACAGCGAGGGAGTCTATCCTCTTTTCACTAGTTCTAGACCAAGGAGATTGTTTTTGCATCTTAGGTGGAGCGCCTCACCTACTATCAGCTTACTTTGCCGCACAGATCCCTGTGCTACTCATACGCTGAGTTGGCGAGGACCGTTAACGAGCCAGGAACCGTTTTGTTCGTTGACAGACGCTTTACGACTGAGCTAAACCGGCCCCTTATATATATATATATATATATATATATATATATATATATATATATATATATATTGTTGAACAGCGCAGCCATTTTCTGTCTGCAACTCTTGTTCATGGTCCTTTCGAGTTGCCGGATTGATGTAACTATATCAGGCGAAAATTAGCTGATGTATTTGTCATAACTTATTTAGGCATTTTAGAACATTAGTATTATCATTCGAAGTTTATTTCATTTAATTTAGAATATTTAAATCTAATATCTAGAGCGTACGTCTTAAGGAAAAATGCTTCCTAACTAACTAACTAACTAACTAACTATATATATATATATATATATATATATATATATATATATATATATATATATTGAAGGATAGCAAATAAGAAAAGTGTTTGTTATAAAAGTGCTGAGTGCTAAGTTAGTCGAGCAGATTTAAAGCCTAAAATACAAGTCTATGCGTCTATATTACTGTAACTCAAGTTTCGCGCGTGTTATGCAATCTTCAGACGAGTAAAGAGGATTTTCTTGTTTCTATTGACCCGTCTTAGGGTTGTATTTTAAGTAAAATAGTCAGGATAATCATATAGGGGCTAGGGCTTGACTTGACCAGGCAGTTGATCGGATGGGGTCTCTCAAAATAAGGGCCAAATAGTGTGTTGCATGTAATGGACAGAATTCGGTGCTCTTCCAATATGTGATCTACCGATTGGTTTCTAATCCAATATGTGATCTACCGAGTTGTTTACATTCCAATATGTGATCTATCCATTAACTACCCAATATTTTCTCATTAAACTAACTCTAAACACTAAACCTAACCTTAACCCTAACCCTGTCTTCTTTTTTCCTAGTAGATCACATGCCATGAATAGTAGATCAATAGTAGATCACAAACCTTCGGTAGATCACATATTGAAAGAGCACTCAGAATTCTTTAATCATAACAGATAGCCAACCAAAGCTGACAGGGGAAGGGGTGTTTACCTCTTTGCAGAGTAGCCGATGGCGTATTTTAAAGCTTCAACCGACTGGGCGAATAGCAGCCGGGTGTAGCATAATGGCGCGCCCCACCCGGGAACACCATATTTGTGGCCTTGTGCCAGACACAGAGAAACCTTAATAGGATGTAGCATAATTCTCAGACCTTACGGGAGTGGGCAAGCATGTAAAACTCGTTATCACCTTGAGTCTATTCGTAGCCAGTGAGTCTGGGATTTTGCTATTAAAATTTAGTTTAATCGGTTTGTCAGAAGAAAGGATGGTTGACCCGTTGACCTCTTAATTGACACGCGCAATTTGGTAGAACAATTAGAACCTTCGATAGATTCGAGTACATTCTAGAAGATTCATTAGCCATTTCTATATAATGAGGGAACCTTAGATTTTGTCAGTTGAGTTCCGGGGACCGAAGGAACAAGTTGCGCTACAGAATCTGCCGAGGACAGTCGGGGTTGGCAGTTTGGTCGAGTTAGTCATAAGCGGGTGACTGAAAGGCGTGTGTTACAGAAATCGACTCTCCCTCTCTCTCAATAACTTGCATTAAGAAAATAAATTGATGAAAAGCAAGAAGTGCTGTCCTCATCTTTATTCTACTACAAGAAATACTACGTCTTTTATGAATGAGATCCCCTTGCCCAAAAATATTCCGTGGAGATAGAAAGTCAATTGACCGTGACTAAGAGCCCGCGGCGTGTGTAAGGTGATACACTTCCCAGACCACTCGATGAAGTGCGGAAGAATTTTGGGCTTGAAGGCTGACTACTACAGATTCTGTGTGGAGTTGTAAACAACACCATAACGTTACACCGGGCAATAGAGTTAAAATCGGGTGATTAACATTTATAGTTATTGGAAATGGACTTTACGAACTGATTGCAAATCCGGCTCATCTTTCACGTCGTTTAGTTCAAGCTTATACAAATGGAAAGAGCATCAATCTATCTCTTTCTCTCAAGCTACCGTCATGTCGGTGGGGCTGTAGAATATACCAACTGCACCTCTACAGTGTGGTAAAATCACCCCACAATCCATTTACCAACCCCTCCGCACGATTTATTAATCGGAGTTTAACAGGTTTTAATCCAGAGTTTTCTTTCTCCTAGTTACCTAGCCAAAGCCCAATCTGCCCTACTATTTACCCATAGCTGGAGGGAGAGTAGTTGGATGCATACCTTTCCCAAGGGTATTAGCGCTATGTGAAATGTAAACAGCCATGTCCAGGATTTGAACACGGGTCGACGAGTACATTTCCTACGACTCTAACCATTACACCGCGCGAACCCATAAAAAATCCCCCCCCCCCAATGTGGCTACCTGTTGGCCGTGTAAGTTTAGTTTCTGTTCTTAAGGAATAAAAAGTGATAATTTAGAATTTGAAATCTTTTTTCTCATAAGA
>CM042166.1:27339799-27344799 GCA_023376005.1 Doryteuthis pealeii | reverse complement strand
GTCCTGCGAGAAAACAGTGAACTCGCTTCTTTTTGGCCCCCCTCTATTTCCCCCCTTCTACAGTTGGTTGTTTTGTTTTACGGCCTATCAACTCTCTTTCAGGTCACTTGATACCGAATCAAGTCATTTTCATAAAAAAGAACTCACGTTGCTTACAGTACCTGCTGTTGGATAAGTTGTTGGGAATCAGTACGTACGAAACAATAGGATCTGATCATAACGTAGGGATTCCATTTTCTCTTTATCGAGCAGGAACTGGCACCTTTAGCGTGACTTTATATATTGATAGATAGATAGATACGTAAATCTGAACAGAGTGAGATAGTCACGTATATAGACGAGAATCAAATTATGTCCAACGCCTAATCTAATAAGCTCACGATTTTAGACAAGAGATATTTATTGTTTTTAATATAATTAACTTTCCTGTTAATGCAATTAACACAACGCGTCTCCACTAATCACACACACCGATTATTATATAATGACCATTTCCAGAAAAATAAATCAGCTATCAAATACGTGGCAGTCTACGAAATGAAAGATAAACATTCATAGAAGTGTGCACACACACACACACACACACACACTCACACACACGTATATACACACATATACACACACACGGACACACACAAACAAACACACAAACACACACACACACACATATATATATATATATATACATTTATGTATACTAGCAAATATATGCACCCATATATGGAGAATGTGATGTCAATAACTAAGGGAATTGTGACTTGAGTAGGAATATAGTTTCGGTTACAGACAGAAAAACACACAATCTCCATTATAATAAGATATATATATATATATAAAAAATGGACTCTCGTCGATTTTCAACGCATGAGTGTTCATCCAATGAACAACCAACACAGTGATTTGATTATAGTGGCGAAGGCTTGTGTTGGACCATTCCACACTTTTTGGTACAGTCGATAGGAAAGAATTGGTGCATCAAGGAATATCACGAACCCAATCAACGACTGATCTCAGGAATTTTGAATTCAGAGTTATCCCTCTCCTAGACTGGTCACCTACCCAAGGTTGATAGAATTTTCGTCGGCCAAGTCCTTTATCCTTTCGGCCTAAGCGGTTGTCAATCTGAGGTGAACAATTAATTGATACATCCCTACGCGGAATGTTTTTACAATCACCCAAGAACTCAAGAGTGTAAACAGCGGACAGACGAATAACAGTATATATATGAATATATATTGTGTATATACATATACAAAAGCCAGATGAGTTATTGAGAATGATTCTAATTAGGTCCTTCTTTATATATATATATATATATATATATATATATATATATATATATATATATATATATGTGTGTGTGTTTTAATGTATGAGTAGTAGCTTACCGGTGGATACGAGTACGATCGTTGGAAGCGCACAGTATCCAGGGGTTAAGACTGAGAAAAAACAAATATACAAAGTGCTCAATACAATGTAGAGCAAAATTTATATATATATATATTAAAAAAAAAATATATATATATATATATTAAAAAAATGGACTCTTTCATCGATTTTCGACGCATGAGTGTTCATCCAATGAACAACCAACACAGTGATTTGATTATAGTGGCGAAGGCTTGTGTTGGACCATTCCGTGCTTTTTGGCACAGTCGATAGGAAAGAATTGGTGCAACAAGGAATGCCACGAATCCAATCAACGACTGACCTCAGGAATTTTGAATTCAGAGTTATCCCTCTCCTAGACTAGTTACCTACCCAATGTTAAAGATACCAGTCTGCCCTACTATTTAACCCATAGCTGGTGGGAGAATATATGACTTCATACCTTTCCCAAGGGCATTAGCGCTATATATATATATATATATATATATATATATATATATATATATATATATATATATATATATAAGTAAAATCATTGGAGTGGCCTAATGTCGGTATCAACCAGACAACGAGACAATATATCCCCTTTTCACTAGCGCTAGACCAAAAAGAAATATTTTGGCGTCTGAAGTGGAGCGGCACACATACCATCAGCTCCTCAGTTTACTATACAGATCCCTCTGCCACACATATATAACTCAGAGTATGTGTGTCAGGAGTAAAAAAAAACTCTAACTGGCCGAAATAATATAGAAAAACAAATAAAAACCAACAAAAAAGACACTAGAATAAATTAAACGTAATGAATAGTAAAGTCGTTAAGGTGGTATAAAGTCGGTATCAGCCTGAGAGCGAGGGAGTAAATCTCCTTTTCACTAGCGCTAGACCAAGGAGTTTGTTTTACATCTATGGTGGAGCGCCACATCTAATATTTGCTCCTTACTTTACCGCACAGTTCCCTGTACTACTCATACGCTGAGTTGGCGAGGGTCCGTATCGAACCAGGAAACTTGTGCTTCCTAGGCGGACGCTCTACCAACTGAGCTAAACTGGCCCTTGAATTAAACGTAAAAGTACAAATAAAGTAACAAATGAAGAACTTAATATAATATAAACTAGAACTCCCTCTCCACACCATGCCACACCAACTAAATCAGAATTCCACACTAACTAAATAACAATGTCCTCAAAATTTAAAGTTCCCGTGATACAACCTGCTTTTTGCCCATAGCTGGACGGAAATTTAGATTCATACCTTTTCCAAGGGTATTAGCGCCATGTAAAAAGGAAACAGCTTCGTTGAGGATGAATAAAGGGACAGCTCAACACCTATAATTTAATTGAAATTCGTTCTAAGGTCTTTCACAGGCGCGTTGTCTTGATGATAGGCGGTTATTACGCTGCTCTTAAACCAATAGTAACAATTACACCTTAAATGCATTGTATTCTATAAGAAATAAATACAGCTCTTAGAGTCGAAATCGAGAACTTTATTTTCCTTTCTCCAATATATATATATATATATATATATATATATATATATATATAATCCAAAAGTCCAGAGAAGAAATCTTCCTTACGACACAAGAGTTTTATTTAAAAAAAAAAGTCGCAGTTTGAGAGCTCAATGTGTGCTCTTAATGTTAGAGTCACAGAGCAAATATATAAGTAAAGAAATAACAAAAGACTTAGAGATTTAGCATTATAGTCTATTTCAAAGCTCCCTGAAATAGACTATAAAGCTAAATCTCTAAGTCTTTTGTTATTTCTTCACTTATATATTTGTGTGTGTGTCATCCGCAGACACGTGTTTCGAAATTTTCTTCAAATCAGTGCGGCACGACTTTTTAACAGCTACCTCTAGCCGGGATCGAAGCCCGACAGAATTTTCGTCGGCCAAGTCCCTTATCCTTTCGGCTAACAGCGGCTGTCAATCTGAGGTGAACAATTAATTGATACATCCCTACGCGGAATGTTTTTACAATTACCCGAGAACTCAAGAGTAAAAACAGCGGACAGACGAGTAACAGTATATATATGAATATATATTGTGTATATACATATACAAAAGCCAGATGAGTTATTGAGAATGATTTCTAATTAGGCCTTTATCTTTATATATATATATATATATATATATATATATATATATATATATATTATATATAATATATATAATCAGGGGAACTCAATGAATAACAATATTATAATTACATACCGAGCAGCTTAACCTTGGCATTTTTGTCTAAACTTGGACTTTCTCCACCAGACAAGAGGAAATATATAAAAAAGATCCAGGAGAAAACTCTAACCGCATCAGCGTGGATATGGCAATCCTACATTGTGACATCAAACCGTCAAAGTCTGGTAGTATCGTGAAATACTGCTGGGGCGCTCTGGGTTAGTGGTAATGATGCTTCGACCCCGAACCCATGCCTGAACCCAGAGTCATCATCTGATGAAGGCTTTGTTGGTTACAATGCTGCTGTGCAAATAGCAGTCGTTGTATGAAGATTTTTACAATTCTATATAAAGGAAAAACTAAAAAAAAAAAACGGCTTGTTGGCTTATTTCAAATATTCATGTCAACGAACTCCTTTTTAAGACAAGTCTGCATATATATATATATCTTATTATAATGGAGATTGTGTGTTTGTCTGTCTGTAACCGAAACTAAATCACTATTCAAGTCACAATTCCCTTAGTTATTGACGTCACATTTACCATGAATTTGTTTTTTTTAAACCTCAATTATTGATAAAATTGTTATACCTTATTAATACTGTTGACCATATCTACGTACTATTAACATGCAATTGTATTTATATATACAGCAAAATAGCGGTTTACAGTGTGAACGAGAAGGCTAATTTGCACATTGATATTTAAAATTTGATTTTAGTAAATATATGCTTAGTATTATTGATTTCTAATGGTTTGGTTTTCTCTTAACGAATCTGAGCAAAGATCTCGGGGATAAATCTTAAAAGAAATCCATAAACAAGACGAAAGAACTGTAATTTTATTAAATACTTCATAATCTAACTAAATAGATAAATTAGGAAAAATGAAAGACGGGAGTGAAAGAAAATGATGGAAGAGTTAAATCTAAAGCTGTTCTATTTTTCGATTATACCCCTCAGTTTATCATTTTCTAAATAGTTTATAATATTTTATTACATCATATATATATATATATATATATTTATATATTTATATATATGGGGGTGGATGTGGATATATGTGTGTCAGGACTGGTGAAGCACTGGTCATAGGAAGAGATTTATTTAACTCGATTTGGCGAAACAAATGAAAATCCGTCTGAGTGACTCATCGTCGAAGTTGATTTTACGTTTCAAGTGAGGCAAAGTGTTTTATTATTGTAACAATCGAATTGAGTTTCGTTCGCGGGAAAAAACACACAAGTGATTCTTCAGTCAAGAAAGAGAAGGAAGACTGCTGACTAAACAATCAAATGGTCGCATATACAGAAACTGAGAAGACAGATAGAGAGATATGAACCCATATATATATACATATGGATAGAGAAATAGAAAGAGTGAGTGAGTGAGTGAGTGAGTGAGTGGTGTGTTGTGTGTGTGTGTGTGTGT
>CM042166.1:27327299-27329799 GCA_023376005.1 Doryteuthis pealeii | reverse complement strand
AGCATCAAGTGCCAGGTTGTAAGTAATGGTGGATCAAAGGTAGGTGAAGGTGTTTATGGCTTCCAGGGTGTAGCTGTTGATGGTGATGGAAGGAGGATATATATATATATATATATATATATAGGCATTTTTGTCGTCTGCTAGGAATATTAAAAGCGAATTAAAAAATAATTAAATCTATTATTTAAGGTCAAACTTTGTCTAAATCGATAAGTAGTAACATAATAACCATCATTAAAAAAAGGAAAAATATCATTACATATGCAGTTTATTTTTAATACATTTAAAGGGATTTGTTTTTGTCAATTTCGACGCAATCCGCCATTCTGTCTCTTTTTCGATGGTTTTAAGTGCTTTTTTACAATTTTACTGTAACATTCGCGATTGCAAAAAAAAATTACCAAAAATCAGGTAATTATCTGATTTTAATAAAATTTTCAGTATTGATTTAACAATTAATGAATTTTATAATGCATTAGTTATTTTATTTCAAAACTTTAATTTAGTATTTTTGCTACGAAAAATTAATATATAAAATTCATTTAAAATGTGGAAAAATCTGATGTTAAGTTTAAAATGTTATATTTTTAGATTCTAGAAATAAATATCTATTTAATGCAAACCTTATTTCATTGCATCAAAGTATACTTTTTGAAGAAAAACTCGATTGAAAATGTACCCTTTTTAAGCAGAAAAAATATCGATGTATAACCTTTTTCTTTTATAAGATAATAGCCAATTAAATAATTATCGAAATGAGTAAAAAAAATCTCCAAAAATTAATTATCTATTATTTTTTTACATTTTATTTTTCGATTTTCGGTACTTATTTTCTCATAGAATACCCACCGTAAAGTTTTTTGTTTTCTTTCTATTTCTTCGGTCTTTTATCTCTTTATTTATACTGTAATTAGTACAATATAAGACCAACTTGAAAAAAATGTTACACCCCCAACATAAGCGGGGTCAAAATTAAGCGACCTGAAAAAAATGAGAAAGATTTGAAATAAAATAAATAATGCATTATGAAGGTCATTCATTGATAAATAAACACTGAAAATTTCATTAAAATCTGATATTTTCCTGATTTTTGGTAAATTATTTTCTGTAGGGGGGGGGGGCTAAAGTCATTTTGTCAAAAACGCATTTTAGGCTCATTTTGCCTGTAGCTATATATATATATATATATATATATATATATATATATATATATATAAATGGAGAACGTAAAAAGTTTTAGCATTTTTGCTAAAATAACGGCAGATTTAAAATCAGAGATAAAATATTATAGTGTTAATTTTCCGTAACTACAGTCTCATGCATATTATACATTTTTCAGATGGTCAAAATTTACAATATTAAAATCTTCATATTAAATCTTTTAATCTTTTAATATTTCAATATTTGGCCGTCTGAAGATTACATAATACGCATGAAATTGTAGCTAGGGAAAATTAACACCATAATATTTCATTTCTGATTTTAAATCTGCTCTGACACTATCGCATATATATATATATATAATATAATATATATATATATATATATATATATATATATATATATATATATATATATATATCAATAGAGGAAGAACTCAATACAGTAATCCCATAATAAATTTATTTCGACTCAATTGTGTCTCAATTCACTTATCTAGATAAGTGAATTGAGACCCATCTGATGAGGCGAAAATTTGGGGAGCCGGTTTAAATCAACTTAGATTTATATGGGCCCCAATTTTTGTCGAAATAAATTTATTATGGGATTACTGTATTGAGTTATTCCTTTATTGATAAATATTGCTCTGTATATAATCTAAAAGGTTATTTTACATTGAGCTCTCTTTAGTGATTTAATGATTCACTGTATTTATACATACTGGATCATCAATATTAGTACAGTGGATCTTGAAATCACATATAGAATCATCCCTTACTACCAAGTCTTGGATAAATCTCTATATATATATATATATATATATATATATATATATATATATATATATATATATAAGGTATCGTGTTTATGGACCATTTCCCCTCGCGAGTATGCCCACGAGCTTCTTCAGACCACTGATATCTTTTTATTTAGACAGGCACATGGCCAAACTCATCTTATATTCATACATTTCCCCCGCCTTCAGGGGTGATCGTATTGCATTTTTTCTTTTCAAGTGTCTTTTTTATTGGTGGAATTTTTTTTTCCTTAATCCTTTGCATGGTTGGCGGTGTTTTTATGTGTCTGCCTAGTCTGTTGGTAAATTCCTATGTTGGGTTTGACTGACCCACAGAATTCTACTTCTATTTATGACCTAGTAATAGAGACCGGGTTAGCTCAGTCGGTAGAGCTTTCGGCTAGAAACAACAAGGTTCCTAGTTCGATACCGGTCCCCGCCAACTCAGCGTATGAGTAGCACAGGGATCTGTGCGGTAAAGTAAGGAGATGATGGAAGGTGTGGCGCTCCACCTCAGATGCTAAAAACAATCTCCTTGGTCTA
>CM042166.1:27309799-27319799 GCA_023376005.1 Doryteuthis pealeii | reverse complement strand
TTGTTCATGTATATTTACAACTCAAAGGCATGTTTTTATACTAAAATAGTTTTCGATTTTAATCTAAAAAAAAATTAGTTATTTCATGTTGTTTTTGTTACTTCATTTTGTGATTGTTTCTGGCGGCAGTGGTAAGTTAATAAGTAATTGGTGAGGTTCAAACGTTTCTCTGATTTCTAAATATTTTGGAGACGCTACATTTGGGACTACCGTCGTAGATAAGTATCTACGTCTTTTTTCTTGTTATTTTTCTTAGCTCAGCAAATTGTTTGATACATCTACAAATCTTAAGTCAACTCACATCAATTTTACTTCATTTTGTGGTTGGCTCTGACAGCAGTGGTAAATTAATTGGTGTGGCTCAAACGTTTCTGTGATTTCTAAATATTTTGGAAACGCTACCTTTGGGACTTGTGGGGATTAAATAAAACTAAAACAAAATTGAAATAAAAAAACAACAAACTCCCATTGGCCTTCACCGGAAGAATCCTAGGCGCAAGTGCGACAAAAAAAGAGTGACTCCCGACCCCCCTCCTAAAAAAAGAATATCTCGGCCATTCGAGTTTAGGCCTTAACTGCATGTAGTCGCTTCCTTGGCCAGGGGGATATCCCTTTACCACGGGCGACTATGGCCGGTCAATAAAGCCTAAATCACAAAACCACCTTCTGTCTCTGTTTTTTTCCCTTTCGTTCCTTAAATTCCTTTGTTTTCAGCGCGACCGCCAAAATTAGATAGGGTACAAATCAAATACCCTAATAATACGCACCGAGAATATCTAACTACATTTAAACCTTAAAACACAAAAACCTCTTGCTACTCCATAGACTACCCTCGTAGATAAGTATATACATCTATTTTTTCTTGTTATTTTAATTAGTTTAGCAAATTGATTGATACATATACAAATCTTAAATCAACTTAAATCAATTTTACTCCATTTTGTGGTTGTCTCTGACAACTTGGCTGATTCTCTTGTAATAATTCAATTTTCTTTCTCTTACATCAATTCTGATCATCATCACACTATGAGAAAGATCTATATAATAAAATAGTCCGTTGTTTTCCATAAGAGCAATTTGAATACGGTTGGGACAATCATGTAGGTGCTAGGGCTTTAAATATCAAATCATCCATGCCATGCCAACCACCCCCTTCAATGTTTCTGAAATTTTGTACAAGTGTGGACTAGTTAAAGTTAGACATCCCCCAAAATTTGAGCTTTCAATTCCAAGAATTGGCGGAGTTATTTCGATTTTTAGCTCTCCAAATTTGAGTGGGGGTCGCAAAAATGGCGACATTTTGTAATCTATTTTTGTCTGTAAAATGAGTTTTGTGCTTCCCTACTCCTAAAAATTGGTTTATAAAAGCATTATTGCCTACGAAATCCAAAAATGCTATCAAAAACGTCTGAAGCTCAACCACTTTTTAAGTATTGATAATTTCTGATTTTTTCATAGCAAGATCAATATCTCGATGTGGCATATATTTATAATCATCTTTTTTATGTCACTGTCATGGCTCCTCGAAATTTAATCACGTTATGCACTGGGCAGAATGCAAATTAGATGTTTGCAAGAAGGATCGTTTTTTTCTTCGAAATAATTCTATTTTTCCATATCAAGACGTTAGAATCTCCACGGCCACGCAACCTACCAACCCATCCGAATTTTAATAGCCTGTTTGGAAGTAAAAAAATCGCTTCAAACCCCGATTTGGAAAATTGCCCCAGAGTTTTCCAACGTATCAACTATCAGGTAAGGTGTCCGGGGACGGTCCCTAACTAGAAACAACAGTTGGAATATTAATTTCATAGTTTTAAGGAGTCCGCCGGGCGTTTTTAAGTTTTTTTTACGTGCCTCAAATCAACCTGAAAAAAGGCCTGTTTTGAAGGCTTTTTGGCTTGTTTTTGACGCTCGATTTTCAGTATATGAATTTAAGCAAAATTTTTAAAGTTAACCAAAATTTTCAAACTTGCAAACTATCAGGCATCATTAGACCCGTTAGGGGCTTGCTAAAAATACCAAATTCAATGGAAAGAAAAAAAACAAATGATGTAATGTGGTTTGGAACAGCCTCATTGGCTGTAGTGTTATTAGACTGCCCTGTTCACAAGGGTAGGTTGATTTTAGAATTGTAACATCTCCCATGAGGTGAACTTTGCAAATTAACACAAGAAATAGGGTTTTGCACCCAAAAATATTTTTCTTCAAAACTTTGCCTTCATTTGAGGAAATAGATTTCAGTCTTTTAAAATGATGTGGCACTGAATATATGACAAAGGTTTTTTCTGTTATTATTTCATATCTATTGAACATTATTTGTAACAAAAAGATAGTTTTATATTTGCTCAGAACCGGAGCTACAACGTTCTTGTGTAAAAATGATATTATAAACCAATTTTTAGGAGTAGGGAATCTCTAGAAGTCATTTATAGACAGAAATAATTAGAAGATGTCACCATTTTTCACGAACCCTACCGTATTTGGACAGCTAAAAATCGACATAACTCCACCAGATTATGGAATTGGAAGCTCAATTTTTTAACATTTACCCATGAAACTATTACCCGGTGGAATTTTTAAATCTCTTAAAATAAATAAAAAAACTCTTGCCAATAAATCTGTATAATTAACTACTTCATTTATAAAACTCTTTCATGTAACATGACCTGTGACATTTTAATGTTGGTAATTCTAATTTCTAAAGGTCTAAGTGATCTAGTTTGGCATGGCACACTTGCTAAAACAAGATATCTAAAAGGTCTTAGGTTGAACATCCACTTGCAACTGGTTGAATTTTAAGAAATTGATACCTACTAATATAGGTATAGTTAATTATATAATTATTGGATATTGCTGAAGTCTAGCTCAAATTTTCCCAATTGTTGGTTTAGCAACCATATGTATACCTCTCTCAGTCACTCGTATAACTACCAGGTCTTTGCTTGTTATAGCCTTGGTTTTTGAAATCTATTCTAATACTAGTTTCAGTACTTTACTAGAGTGCTTGGGCTGAATTTATTTAAAATGATATATTGAGAAACATACAAAGCTAAAATGGACTAAATTCCAAGTTTGGGCATTTCTTGCTCTTTATGGCTAAACCTATGGAAACCAAGTAATCTTAAAAAAATTAAAGGCATTGAATATTGTACATTTTTACAATTGATATAAACTGTTTTATTTGTATATAGATGACTATATTGAATTGTTAATGGCTTATAACACATATAAGGCATGATTGATTGCTTTAATTATAGAATGAGATTCAACTTAGTATCTGGTGTCCTAGGTAAGCCTTTTTTTTCTGTAGGAAAATATCTAATTCTGAATCTTTTTTTTAACTTAAACATTGTCCACACATGTACAAAATTTTAGAAAATTAAAGGGGGTGGTGACAATTTTACTTTTTTCTTGATGATTTGACATGGAATTGCCCATATGATAAAATGGTTCAATCTGCCAGAATACTCAGAAGAATCCTGGAGACCTGAGGAGACTTGCTGTCACTCAGACTCTAGGGAAAGACCATCAGCGTTAGCTGATGTGAAAACTCAAAAGGAGTAAATAATAATTGCAACATATAAACAAGCAGAAAAACAACAAAAACAAGACAACAAAAATGGAGAAAAATAAAAAAATATCATACACGACTAATGGGGGAATTGCACAGGAAAAGACCTAGACATGGTTAAGAAAAGGACATCTCAAGAGTGTTACGTTGTAATACTCACGGTACTAAAACAATACAAGCACCGTAGTCCTCTTTTCTTTCTTGGTACTAAAACTCCGATAAAAAATCATAACACGAGAAACATGTCGTCACAACTCCCAGCCTTTATTAACGTGCTCGTCTAGTGGCTTCTACCAGGGAGGAGGAGAGGCAGAGAGAACGAGAGAGAGAGAACACTACTAGATTCCTGGGTTCTCATCAGGTCTGTGCCCCACGACGGACGCCGGCAAAAAGAGGCTGAACCCTTTCTTTCTTCCCCCACGTCACCACGTGACTTCCGGTCAACACCCGACTTCCGCTTGCCCCTCAATTCTTCTTCGTCGGGGTCACGCTACGGTCAAAACCATCGCTCTCCTCTTTTGGGTCATCACTATTTTTTTAAGCCTTTGTTATTTATTCCTCCTCCTTCCATTAGCAGTTCTAGCTCACACAAGTCATATTGCACATTCCTCCTTACCATCATTCTAAATTTTTACCCGTAAAAATTTTCAAAAGTATCTCTTTTTTTTCAAGAATATGCGTAATTATTCATTAGATTTTTTTTTCCCTTCTATCCGATATAGACCTTCCTCTCTCCGATAGAGCCACACGAGCATTCAATTTTACAATAATACAAAAAACACATACATATATAAAGTAAAAAGAACATTTACAAAATCATTAAAGCAGGTGATATTCTCCTCTTTGTTCCACAATTGTGCTCTGACCTTACCTACTTATTTGTTCATTTTTCTTCTTTCTCTTTTCTTTTTTTTTTTTTTTTTTTTTTTTTTGGAAATACTCTCCCCAATTTGAATTTAAAAAAAAATTACTCATTTATTTTTCATTCTTATCAATTGCAGACCTATACTGATTTATAGCTTTTTTTCAAGCAACGGCGTTATCGTCGCCTTCTTCAGCTGGTCAATAATTCTTTTCTCTATTATTCCTTTTCTTTTTGTATCTATTCATTTTAATCCCTTTCAGTTTTTCATTTATTTATCTTTTCTTTTCCGTCATTATTCCATCTCATATTCCGTGTGATTCATATTTTCATTTACTCATTTTTCTTATCCTTTTTCTTTTCTTTTTTTTTTTTTTTTTCATTCATCTATCTCTAATTTATTTCCGAGCGCCAAAACTAGGTTTTTCTGGAAGGTATCTGCTGTGTGAACAAACACTTGAACCACAGGCCTTTAAAGCTATCTTCATAGTCGCTGTCTGGTGGAGTATCATGTTTCCTTGTGGGCAGTACTGGTTGACCCCGGGTGAGCTCGCTGCTACTACCATAATCATTAGTACTCCCAGCGTTCTCAATACTTTCTTTCATTGCAACTCTAAGCATAGCTATCTTCCTTTCCATTAGCGGAACATATTCTTTTATTTCTCTGTAGTTACTATCTGACAGTGTGGTTTTTATTTTAGCCCTTACTGTTTTAGGGGAATCTTTTGTGATGCTATTCACTGTTGGAGTTATTTTGTGGTTTTCCATTTTAGCCATTTCTTCAAAATTATTTTTATCATTATTAACGTCCACCTGTCTGTTCAATTTCTCTTTCTTTTCTTTTTTCTATTGGGACATAGTTGTTCATTGTTCCTATCACCTTCACCCGTGTGATGCGTACCCTCAGTATCCACATCACTATGTGAAGTATTAGTATACTTATCGGAGTTTTCTCTCTTAATAGCTGTGTATTTATCCTTATTTTCTGTGATATTTTCAGAGTTGTAGAATGGACTTGCGTGCCCTCCTTAGTTTTGCCATTCATATTAGACAAAGCGTGGTGCTGATTTTTGAGGGCTATCCATGCTTGTCTCTATTTTTTAATTTGTTCGGATGTGCTTTTAGGGGTAGGTGCCATCCACTTTTTATTAATTTTTACGGGACAATTTCTAATGAGGTGATACTTGCTATTAACCCCCAACAACGTCTAGTCTGGTCTCTATCACCTATCTGAGGATGCACATTGCAATTCCTCACTGTAGGTACGTTTCTACTCTGCTTGTTAAATTTTTTCTATTGTTACTTGTTCTTAATCTATCCTCTAAAAGAGTTCTTTGATAGGCCCTATCCAACCCTTTTCAACGCTTTTTAAGGCACTCGTTACAGAATTTAATGCATCAACCAAGCCTGCGGTGAGATTCTGTAAGAACTCTTTAATGGTCTGAGACTCCATTTCGCATAAACAATTTCAGTCACAGAATAATAGAAGACTTATACTAATATTAATGATATCAATAACCAGTGAAGAGAAAAAAATACACAACCGTAGAACAAGAGAAAAAAAAATTATCACCTACCTTGTCACTTCTACGTATATTTTTTCCTTTTTTTCATTTTTTTTAAAGTTCTTTTTTTCTTGTAAAGTTCATTAATTCCGTCTTTTCTTTTTTTTTTTTTTTAAATTCACACGTGGACGTATATTTTTTCTCCACGTGGGTTTCTCCTTCTTTTATAAGTCCTTTTCTTCTTCTTTAATTGTTAGTTGCTGTTGTTTTTTTTTTTCTCGTCCTTTTTTTTTCTTCTTTAAATCTTTTTGTTTTCTTCACGTGGGTCCTTTTTTTTTTTTTTTTTTAAAGTTCTCAATTGTCTGTTGACGTGTTGTTGTCGTTCATCTCCTTTAATAAGATTTTAAAGGTTGCTCCCTTTTCTTTTTTTCAAGGTGGGTCTTTTTCTTTGTTTTTCTTTTTAAGCCCTTTTTCCTCTTCAAATGCTCGATGTTGTTGTTTTTTCTTTCTTTTTTCTTTTACTTCTCCTGTTTTTTTTTCTTTTCTTTCTCTCTCGTTTCTCAACAGGTCACTCCCTTTTTTTTTTTCGTCACACGTGGGTCCTTTTTCTTTGTTTGTTTGACTCGCTCTTTCTTTCGTTTACGTTAGTTTCTGTTACAATTACGGCCGATGTCTTTTCTTTTTTCGTATCCCTCGTTGCGTCGTGGTAAACTGGTTCCTTATGAGTCCGTGTTTGAACTCCGAGGTCAACGGGCACCAAAACGATATATGTTACGTTGTAATACTCACGGTACTAAAACGATACAAGCACCGTAGTCCTCTTTTCTTTCTTGGTACTAAAACTCCGATAAAAAATCATAACACGAGAAACATGTCGTCACAACTCCCAGCCTTTATTAACGTGCTCGTCTAGTGGCTTCGAGAGAGAGAGAACACTACTAGATTCCTGGGTTCTCATCAGGTCTGTGCCCCACGACGGACGCCGGCAAAAAGAGGCTGAACCCTTTCTTTCTTCCCCACGTCACCACGTGACTTCCGGTCAACACCCGACTTCCGCTTGCCCCTCAATTCTTCGTTCGGGGTCACGCTACGGTCAAAACCATCGCTCTCCTCTTTTGGGTCATCACTTTTTTTAAGCCTTTGTTATTTATTCCTCCTCCTTCCATTAGCAGTTCTAGCTCACACAAGTCATATTGCAACAAAGAGATAAACCGAGTCACTGATAATTAGAACATAAGACGATTGTGAGAAGACCTGTTCTGCACTCTACTCTGTCGATGTACTTGTCTAGACCCCAACGTTGTGAATTATGTGCTGGCCGAATTTAAGGCACGAGTCAGAAAAACAGGCTCACAACGATTAAAACAAAACAACAACAACAACAACTACAAATGTGTGTAAACAAGACGCGGATGGAAGAAGAGTGTGTGTGATGCTTTCGCTGTCTATCCAGCTGGCTACTACTGCTATCCCTACTGGTGAACTTAACCCTTCGATCTCCGGGTTCTAACTAACTTAGGGCTCGAGTTTAGTTGTATTTATGTCAAATTCCCCTTCCCCAAACCATCTTCTCCGGACCACACAAATGGCCAGCACTTAAATAAATCGCAGACTTTTAGTCGCCATTAACCCTTAAAATTAAAGTACTTAAATATTTTTTCAGACAATATGTCTTCAATACGTTGATCATTAATTTTTTTCAAAAGAGAATTTCTCCTAAAAATCCTTTTTGCTTTTAATACCTGGGTGCCTAAGATATTATCACCAAGTGGTCCCATTTCATGGTGGGCATACAGGTCTCTTTAAACTTTACGACCTAATCTTTTGGATTCGTAAAAAGGTCAGCCACCCACCTTTTGCTTATGCCTGACTTTAACCTACTCTCTTTCTTTATTTATTTTTATTTCTGACCATGTTCGTATTCAACCACAGTATCACACAATGCCATAAAAAACAAATTATTAACATATAAAGTCGTGTGAACGATCTTTGTTTTAACATATTCAACCATAAGAACTGGCTTGGTTTTCTTTTATAAATCCCAATCGTGCCAAGAGATTTTTATTTTTTATTTTTCCAGAATTCCACGCGATGTTTCTGTCCGCGATGATTAGTCTTTGAAAAAGAAGTTTGGGGAGATATTTTAGTTCCACAATACTTCTGAGACAGTCTTCCAATGTTCTTCAAATGAACTTTTGTTTTGTTTCAGAAGCAGCGTCGCTAATTCAATAAAGCCGTAACCTAACGATAAAAATAGCTTTTGTTTTTCACGGCAGATAGTTCTTTTTCAAAAAATAATTCCTTAGTTGACAATGCACTGCATTAACTTGCAAAGAATGATCTCACTGAACTCTCAGTAGACTGTGGAAATTTAAGATGAATCAGCAACAGGGAATCTTCGCTGTCTCTGTCCGTCTGGATGTCTGTCTGTCTCTCTTTGACCCAAGTAAAAGTAAGTGAAGTCCTTGGGGTGGGCTAAGTCTGTATCATCCAGGCAGCAAAGAAGTAGATCTCCTTTTCACTAGCGCTAGGCCAAGGAGATTGTTTTTACGTCTGAGATTATGCGCTACACCTACCATCAGTTTCTTACTTTACCACACAGATCCCTGTGTTACTCTGAGTTGGCGGGGGGCGGTATCGAACCAGTAACCTTGAGGTTCATATTCGGCTTTGTTGGAGGGTTGGTATGACAGGAGGTAAATGACTGTATAATATAACAGGATGGAAAAAAGCAAGGAATGCAAAAGATTACGTGTAGATAATATGGAAAGTTTTTGATGACGAAGTACTAGGCCAAGTGTCGAATTCTGATTGGTTTGGACAAAGTAGTGAAAGGAGAGAGAGAGAGAGAGAGAGAGAGAGAGAGAGAGAGAGAGAGAGAGATCTGTTTGGAACAAAGAATTGGCAAGGGGCAGACGCAAAATGTGTGTCGGTTCCCCAAGGCATTTTGACTTGGGAATAAAATAAAATAGCTCACGAGAAAAAACAAGAACGTCTTGCGTTATTACTTATAATGACACAAGGCAAGAATCCTCTAGCCAATCCCAAGTTGTTCCAAACTTAAACAGCTAAGAATGTCAGTCAGACCAATAACCAGATTCCAGCTTCGAAGAAATTTCACGGGAATATATATGTATTTTACGATTACAATTATCATTGACACGTCATCACTACTTTCAAATGGATCCTATACGTTACAATCGCAAAGCTGCTACTTCGTGAGGTCCCGCTTGCAGGATTTGTTCAAGACAGCTGTTATATAATCGCCCTGCACCTATATTTGTGGCCTTGTGCCAGACTTGGAAAAGAACCTTAGAAAAATGTACTACCGATTATCTTAGATTACTGGGTGGTCTTTGTGGAATCACCGAAAAAGTAGTTAGGATAGATAACATCTTTTTAACGAGAAAAAGCAGACGATAAGTCTAGGATTAAGGAAAAAACAGTCTTTTGGACTCCAAGAAGCCTTTGATGTTTAGGTTAGTGAACGCTGGTTGACCAGTGAGATTGGAACGAATCGAAAGAAGTCGAACGTTCTAGAGAAGGAATCGTCTAGAAGATTTTAGAAATACTATTTAAGACCCGCGAATAGAATCACGAAAGGTCAGTTAGGGTCTGCGAGCAGAGCAGTGAGGGTCCGAGAGTCAGAGGCAGTTAGAGCCAGGAGGCGTGCGTGGCAGTTGGCAGTTAATGAACTGAGGTCGCTGATGTGTGAAACCCGAGATGTAATATTTTACACTGAACGAAGTTAAAACCATATTTAAGGAAGCTGACCATCTCTCTCTCTCAAATGTTATAGGAAGTTTGGAACATAATAAACTTCGGAGAAGTAACCCGGTGTTATTAGTCTGCTCTATTTACAACGAAAGAAATCATTTTATGAATGGACTCACGATGCAAACAAGATAGTAAAAGTCACTATCGCAGAGAAATCGTACTCATGAATGAAAGTCATTAAAGTGTAAACTTGTCAACACGTCAAATTGGCCGTAACGAGGAGCACGCGGCGTGCGTAAACGTGATACCTTTCCCTTGACCAAAAGAAGTGGGAGAAGGATT
>CM042166.1:27292299-27304799 GCA_023376005.1 Doryteuthis pealeii | reverse complement strand
AATAACATTAATTATTATTATTAATAACATGTTAATTATCAGTCATAATTAAATATGGCTAATGACACCAACATAATACAAAATGAGGACACTTAAGATAATATGGTATTAATTTAATCTGTGTGATACTGTTGTATACCTACTTTTGCACTTCCCTATACTATAAGGGAGATTGTATGTTTTTCTGTCTGTAACCGAAATAAAATCACTTCTCAAGTCACAATCTCCTTTGTTATTTATGTAATGTTCTCCATGATTTTATATTTATTTAAACGTCAAGTATTAATAAAATTGTTTAGCATTATTAATACTGTTGACCATATCTACATACCAATAACATGCAATTGCATTTATGTATACAACAAAATATCGGTTTACAGTGTGAACGGGAAGGCAAATCTGCATATTGATATTACAAATTTGATTTTAATAAATATGTGCTTAGTAAGTATTGATTCCTAATTGTTTGGTTTTATCTTAATGAATATAAGTAAAAATCTCAGAGATAAACCAATTAAGAAGAAATAAGTAAATTTATTCTTTACTTCCTTTTTTAACTAAATAGTTAAATTAGGAAAATTTAGCAATAAAAGACAGGGGTGATGGAAGACTCAGTTTCAGGTGTTTTTTCTTTTTCGATTATAGAAGGCAGATAAAAAGATTTTAAACAGAGGGGGGGGGGGCTCTTTAAAATCTTTTTATCTGCCTTCTTATTTAATTTCATTTACCTTTCTAATTTAATATAATATTTAATTTCATTAGCCTTTCTAATTTAATATAATATTTTATTACAAAATTATTTAGTTTCATTGGTCTTTCTAACTTAACATAATATTTTATTACATAATTATTTAGTTTCATTGGCCTTTCTAATTTAACATAATATTTTATTACATAATTATTTAGTTTCATTGGCCTTTCTAATTTAACATAATATTTTATTACATAATTATTTAGTTTCATTGGCCTTTCTAATTTAACATACATAATTTTCATTGGCCTTTCTAATTTAACATAATATTTTTACATAATTATTTAGTTTCATTGGCCTTTCTAATTTAACATAATATTTTATATTACATAATTATTTAGTTTCATTGGCCTTTCTAATTTAACATAATATTTTATTACATTAAAACTTGAATACTTGCACTCGGTGGGTGCATATACTCGCTAGTATATGTAATGAGTTTTTTCTTTAGTTGCTTTGGTATACTGTATGTATGTGTTATCTACAACTAGTATTGCAATGTTAGTTCGAATATGGTGACTCCTTGTTTTATATTGATTGATGGAGTATGTTTTATTGAACTCTTTGTCTGACAGATGTCAAGCTAATCTTAGAGAAAGTGTTGTAGTTGTACAACCAACATATATTAGCTCATTTTTCATTATCCCCCATGAATATACGATTATATAATTTATATATCATATCGATTTTATTTAGTATACTAGCAAATATAAGTAATCTCCGGATGCTAGTATTTAAGTCTTAATGTAATGAAACATTTTTTCAAATTAGAAACACTAATGAAAAATGCAGATAAAATGATTTGAAACAGATGGGGATATAATAAAAAATAGAACAACTTTAAAACTCACTGTTCCATCATTTTCCATCACTCCTGTCTTTCATTACTAATTTTTCCTAATTTAACTATTGAGTTAAGTTAGGAAGTAATGAATAAAATGTCAGTTATTTCATATTGTTAATCAATTTCTTTTAAGATTTATCCCTGAGATTTTTGCCCATATGCATTAAAATAAACCCAAGCTATTAAAAATCAATAATACCAAGAACATATCTATTATAATAAAAATGTTAATATCAATACACAAATTAGCCTTTGCGTTAACACTGCTATTTTCTTGAATCTATAAATACACTTGCTTGTTTTTAGTATCTAGATAACTCCATAAAATAACCCAACAAGGGTTTACATGCCGTAAAATCCATCCAACCAAACAACCAACCAACCAACTAGCCAACCAACCAAGAAGGAATAAAACAAAAATGTCATTGGTATAAAATAACTCAACAAAGGCTGACATGCCGTAAAATCCATCCAACCAACCCACCAACCAAGAATCAAGAAACCAAAATGTCTTTGGCATAAAATAACCCAACAAGGGTTGACATGCCGTAAAATCCAACCAACCAGCCAAGAATGAATAAAACAAAATGTCATTGGCATAAAATAACCCAATAAGGGTTGACATGCTGTAAAATCCAGCCAACCAGCCAAGAATGAATAAAACAAAAAATTCTTTGGCATAGAATAACCCAATAAGGGTTGACATGCCGTAAAATCCAACCAACCAGCCAAGAATCAAGAAACCAAAATGTCATTGGCATAAAATAACCCAATAAGGGTTGACATGCTGCAAAATCCAACAAACCAACAAAGAATGAATAAAACAAACATTTCTTTGGCATAAAATAACCCAACAATGGTTGACATGCCGTAAAATTCAACCAACGAATCAACCAATTATTTAGATCAAGCTGATTGTTATGACAGATAATGTAATTTATTTTTCTATCATAATTTCAATGTTTACGATAAAGAATGGAAAACAACGTCAAACCAATATTCGTCGAAAACCATTTATTTAAGCGGACGCATAACCTAACAAATGTAATCTTTTTAAAAGCTTTGTGATGAGAAATACAAAACGACAGTTTCAAACATGAATAAATCAATAGTTTAAGTTATTGATATTTATCATTATGAAGAATCGGTTCAGCTCTGGCTGAGAATTCGTCTAGGAACTGCAAGGTTCCGGGTTCGATAGCGGCACTCGTCAACTCTGCGTATAATGGCCAGTTTGACATGTGCGGTAAAAGTGAGTGGTTGATGATAATATTAAAATTAACGATTTATTAACTTGTAGCTAATATTCGCATTTTTATAAAGTATTAGGTTTTCATGAAGAGGATTACCTATCTCAGAATATTCGGTGCTGTTATAGTATGTGGCCTACCTTTTTGATTCTTTTATAGTATGTGGCCTACCTTTTTGATTCTGTTATAGTATGTGGCCTACCTTTTTGATTCTGTTATAGTATGTGGCCAATTTTTCTGATTCTGTTATAGTATGTGGCCTACCTTTTTGATTCTGTTATAGTATGTGGCCTATCTTTTTGATTCTGTTATAGTATGTGGCCTACCTTTTTGATTCTGTTATAGTATGTGGCCTATTTTTTTGATTCTGTTATAGTCCTACCTTTTTGTTCTGTTATAGTATGTGGCCTATTTTTTTGATTCTGTTATAGTATGTGGCCTACCTTTTGATTCTGTTATAGTATGTGGCCTACCTTTTTGATTCTGTTATAGTATGTGCCTATCTTTTTGATTCTGTTATAGTATGTAGCCTATCTTTTTGATTCTGTTATAGTATGTAGCCTATCTTTTTGATTCTGTTATAGTATGTGGCCTACCCGGTTTGAATGTGTCCTACCTCAGTAAGTGTATGTTTTTAGATATAAGTAGTCGGCAATTTATTGAAACTAATTATTTTTCACATATATTCAATTTCAAGAATTGCAATTCAGTCATAAGCTGTATATAGTAATTAAGAATAATTAAAAAAAGAATTTATCCATAATTTACATGAATAAGAGATCTATTCAATTCTAAAATTCTAAAATTCTGAAATAGGGTTAGGGGTTAGGGTTAGGGTTAAGGTTAGCAGTTATTATTATAACTTTATAATATGCTTTTATGGGAGACGACATACTATAAGAGAGACATGATTTCGTAGGTCACATTCAAAAGGTAGGCCACAAACTATAATGGTACCAAATATTCGGTAGGGAAAAAGACAATACAATTAATACAATATAACATTTAATTATGCAGCATAGAATGAGGGAAACAAGTTCACATCCCAAGCCACAAAGGAGTCACATGGTGTTCGGGGGACATGAGGAAAGTTTCAGACAACAAAGGAGTGGGAACCTGGGGTCTGGAAACAAGGATAGTCACTATGTGCGTAGCGCTGCTGAAGACACGAAAAGATAAAATAAATAATATGACCTTACACAGTTACCTCCCCTTAACCATCGCCTGATAAAAGACCTTGCCCCTTAACCATCGCCTAATAAGAGACCTTGTGCGATTGGCTAAAGGCCATTGTCGGTGACCAATCAAAACACACATTACTTGGCTTAGTTTAGCCGTAAAATTTCGAAGATTAATACTATCAATCTCCCTCTTTCGCTGCGATCAGACGCCGTTAAAGGACGTGCTTAATGAAGCCAGCTTACCCAGGAGCCGGTGACTCGTAGAGTCGAACTTAACTCAAGCTAACAAGAGACACTCACCACTTATACCAGGGACCAGATAAGTTTCGCAAACGCATTATTTTGCAACCCTACACATACACTCTACAATTGTATAATTTATAACACATTTGTATACCACACACACATTTTGTATATCACACGTTACATATTGTATATTGCATGTTCATGTTGTTTTTTAAATACACCGTTTATCTAAAGCCTTGAGTCGTGTTTCATTATAAGTTAAAGTGACAATTCTTCGAGCCTGTGGTTATATCAGTGCTGCTGTATGACTGCACCACCTGTACCCTTACGAGGCGCCTTAAGAAAAAGCTTGATGCGAGCTGCACAAGAATGCTGCGTGCAGTCTTTAACAGATCGTGGAAACAGCACCACACGAGAAAAGTTGTACGGCCACCTGCCCCATCTCACAAATCATTCAGTGAGACGGACAAGGCATGCTGGACACTGCTGGAGAAGCAAGGACGAGCTCATAAGCGACGTTCCCCTGTGGAAGCCAACACATGGACATGCTAGTGTGGGCCGCCCAGCAAGGACTTACATTTACCAGCTTTCGGGGATACTGGATGCTGTGCAGAGGAACTTTCTGGAGCAATGATTGATAGAGAAGGTTGGCGAGAGATTGTCATGGATATCCGTGCTAATTTCATGACATGATGATGATGATGATGATGATATATATTATATATATTATTAAATATATTATATAATTATATATATATATTGGCTAATTACATAATGTTTTCAATTGCCTGTTATTGGGAAGTAGATAAGGTCAACTGCATGAATAATATTCAGCATTTTTTAAATCAATAATGGACATTTAAATAGAAATTTAATAATGGACAATATAACATAAATTACTAAGGAAATTGTGAGGTCAGGGGTGACGTAGTCTTGGTTACAGAAAAACATACACATTTTGGAGATACACACAAAGGCACGTCTGTTTACTGCATGAGCCTGTTTAGTAGAAAGGAAATTTATCAGTTATGAAACGTAACTGTTTTTCTGGACGGGGTACCACTATTGTGTACCGATCATTTCACCGGTTATCACCCACCATCTAACCCTCTGTTAGAATGTGTGTGATAGTTTTTCTTTATTTTTTTTAATGTTTTAGAAATAATTGACGAAATTGGTCCACATTGATTTAAAAAGGAGAAAAATAAACGTTTGATTGGACTGGTCGAGTATTTATTCTGTAGATACGGTAAGTTTTTTTATATATTTTTTTTCTTATAATGGTCATGTTTTTAAAGTTGACAATTTAAATTTTAGTCCAAAAATCCTACACCGGTGTGTGGGAATGTCGACTGCTGCTTTACCTAAGAGATTTTCGTCTTTTTTTCCGTCAATGTCTTGGTTACACATAATCTCCATTATCACAAGATTTAGACGTAGTTTCTAAGTTAAAAACTTAATTTTCTCATCGTCCTCACAATCGATCTGAACAAGAGCATGTAGCAACCCTAACTGAAAGGTCAATAACTAATCGATACACATGAATATCAAATTGGATCATCCTCCCACGGTATGAAAACATATTTACAATTCAATAGGACATGGCGGATACTGAGGCGAAGAATTGGCGGAAGTCGACATTAGTAGATTATTGGGATTCCCTACGTTCTGTATAGAATTTCGCAAGACATCACAATAGAATCTATAGTGTAATCAGTCTCCTAGTACAAAAACACATACAACAAAAGGCGTTGGAAATGGTAATCTGATAATCTGAAAACGAAGAAGATAAAAGCTTGTGAAAACCGATTCCTTTTGAGAAGAGAAAAGAGCGAGTTCTTCCATTCCAATCTTGTGTCAATTCCAAAGCATCACGTTGAGCCAATAAAAGACAGCTAAAGGCTGGTGGTCCGACCACCATTTCTCATTCCAACAATTGGAACTCCAACTCCATTGTTTAATACGTTCCGCTACGAGGATAAATATATATTTATCACCCCCCCTCACACACTCACACGAGCAGGATGTGACACTGTTAAGTTTTCATGGGCCATCCTTTAGCAATAAAGCCTGAGCACTTTGAAATTGGATCCCTGATAAAGGGTCCCTCGATAATGAATCCTTTGGTTTCTCTGGTAAAGAGTTCACAGTTCCTGGTAAAGAGTCCTTTGATAATGAAGCCTATGGTTACTCTGGTAATCGTATAAGTCCTTCCTGAGTGTTGGTAAAGATCTGGTAATCCTATGTCCGTCTTCAGTGAGCGTAATTGTAATTATGACCAGTGGGCGGGGGGAGGGGGTAAATAGTGTGTCTTCCACGCAATATGATTAGTGATTGGCTGCAGGAATAACTCACGTGACCTTGGCTTGTCTATAAATCCAGGTCACACCATATATACTAAATATTCCAACAGACACAAGGTCAATATTTTAAACGGGTCTTAATTAGGCATCCTACGAGGACCCCAACTTGCAATACAGTTATAATGAATCTGCTAGAATAACTTTTTGTTCTCCCCTGTATTCAGGCGACGCAGGGTAGCAATGTCTAGTATGATATACAAGAGAAGAAAAACTCTGAATTCAAACCTGTTCAAATCTGATTAAAAAATTGGCCTTGTGTCAAATCCTGCTGGTGCAGACGGGTTGGTAAAATATATTTACCCATAGTCAGAGGAGAATAGTAATATTCATTCAGAGTTTCCGCTATTTGAAATGCAGACTGGCTTTTTAATGTTGGTGTGGCACCAGGTTTAAATTCAGAGTTGTACTTCTCCTAAAGGCTAGACGAGCGGTCTGAGAGGCTCCCTCCGATCAATCGGGTGGTCACGTCAAGCACACGCTCCTATATGATTGTTCCGATCCTATTGCCCTAATGGCAAGCCCCAACCCTTTTATCATATGGGTACTATAGGTGGTGGCAGAGGGTCTACATGTCTTGAGTAAGACGTCAAACTCTATCTGATGGTGAGTTTTCAGTTCTGGGGATCTGGGGAATGTGGAGAACCCATTCATCACCATTGCTCCAGGTCCACTCTGACCCGGAGTAGTAGTACCAGTTAGTGTCCCATCCATGGATTAAATAGAAAATTGAGTTTAAAAATTTCTATCAAACTATCACTACAAATCTTTAAAAACCTTGCCGGAATTAATTGAATCATCGAGATTTGTATGTCGTAAAACAAAACAAACAAACACAAACTAATTTAATAAGGTTTTTTATGCGCCTCCTTGCTTTTTACTATAAAAGTGCATTGGAAATAATTTCAAATATAGTAATGCATTGGGCAATGATTTTTACTATAAAAATGCTTTGGAGGTGATTTTTACTATAAAAATAGATTGGGCAATTGTTTTTACTATAAAAATGCATTACAAATGATTTCACTATAAAAATGCATTGGAAATGACATTTACTACGAAAAATGCATTGGTAATTATTTTTACTATAAAAATGCATTATAAATGATTTTACTATATAAATGCATTAGAAAGTATTTTTACTATAAAAATACACTGGAAATTATTTTTACTATAAAAATGCATTGGAAATGATTTTTTAAATAAAAATTCATTGAAAATGAGTTTTACTATAAAAATGCATTGGAAATGATTTTTACTATAAAATGCATTGGAAATGACTTTTTACTATATGAATGCATTAGAAATGATTTTTACTATAAATACATTGGAAATAGTTTTAACTCTAAAAATGCATTGACCAATAAGTATAAATTCACTAATTTAATAAGGCTACATGCTGTTGTTGCTACTGCTCTTGATTATAATCATGACTATCTACATTTTCAATGTCTTTTTGTCTATAATCTATATATCAATAATCTTCTTCCTTAAAAGCACGATTGTTATCATCTTGGAACACCCTGTGGTTAAAAGTTAGACCGTCTAGTTTAAATGCAAAAGTGTAAATCCAGATTATCTGGTGTTGCTAATTCGCCAAATTCTAATTTCTCATGAGTGTCGTAACCTCAGCTAAATAAAGGACCATTCTATTTTTATTATATGGTAAGAAAAAGCACATGCAACACAGAAAAATATATAATAAGAAAGAAAAAAGAGAGTAGTGAAACGATAGAGAGGGGGTGAGCGCGTGGAAGTGATAACGCTAATCTGTTTCAATCGAACATGATGAAAACAAGGAAAGAAAAGAAAAAATAGTTAAATCAAGATTATTATATTTTTGAACTATTTCGCAATAGGTCTTAAGTAAACATATTAAACGTTGTCATAATTAAATTATCATATAGTGGTATATCTACATCATTAAATTATTTGTATTTAAAATTATTTGTACTACCAGGACGGTAGTACAAATAATTTGCACAGTTATATGGTTTTAATCATTCCTTTCCCATGCTTTTCTTTTAAATTGTTTTGGCGTCCGAAGATCACGATGTTCCTGAAATACAAATGTTAAGCTGCATCATTTCACTTGTGAGATTGAAGTCGACTGACGTTATCGAAGTCTGTTCACATCTATTCATGCTCAAATCTATCAAAATTTGCTAATGTCTAATTATCTATATGTATATTCGAATGTCTCTGGCCATTCAAATTTAATCTCTGTCTCATTCATATCTATTTACATCATTTTATGTTTTATTATATTTATTGTGATTGATTTTATTCAGTTACCAACTGTCTATCAAGTGAATGGAAAGTTGCGGATCGTTTCCTACCAGTTACCATTGTTTGTTTTATTAACCATTTCTCATCGTTTTTTTACCGTCTCTTGTCGTTTCCTTTTTTACCACTTCTCATCGTTTGTTTTGTTACCACTTCTCATCATTTCTTTTTAGCGCCCCTTATTGCTTCCTTTTTACCACTTCTCATCGTTTTTTATACAGCCTCTGATCGTTTTTTACCACTTCTGATCGTTAATTTTTGTTACCGCTTTTAATCATTTGTTTCTTTTTACCACTGCTCATCGTTTTTTACCGCTTCTCATAATTTGTTTTCTTACCGCTTCTCATCGTTTCCTTTTTTACCACTTTCCCATCGTTTGTTTTGTTACCACTTCTTATCATTTGCTTTTTACCGCCTCTTATCGTTTCCTTTTTAGCACTTCTCATCGTTTTTATACCGCATCTGATCGTTTGTTTTTTACCGCTTCCCATCGTTAATCTTTATACCGTTTCTCATCATTTGTTTATTTTTTATCACTGCTCATAATCTTTTACCACTTCTCCTCATTTTTTTACCGCTTCTGATCGTTTGTTATTTTACCACTTATAATTTTTATTTTTATTTTAATAGTTCACCATTGTTTGTTTTATTTACTATTTTTTTAACCGTCTCTTGTCGTTTTCTTTTTTACCACTTCTCGTCCTTTCCATTTTTACCACTTCTCATCGTTTCCATTTTTACCACTTCTCATTGTTTTTTTACCACTTCTTTTTGCTTTTTTAAAAACAATTCTCATCGTCTGTTTTTACTATTTGGCACTTTGTTTTCTGATCGTTTCACTTTTCCATTTCTCTTTCTTTGCTTTTTAAAAACTTCTTATCGTTTGTTATTTGATTGATTTAATTTTTACCACTTCTTATTAGTTGTTCTTTTACCATTTGACACTTTTTGATTATTTTACCAGTTCCATCATTTGCTTTTCGATCACTTTTATGCCGCTCTGCCAATTCTTATTGATTGATTTTTTACCATCATCGTTTACTTTACTACAATTTGTAATCGTTTGACTTTTTTTACCAGTTTTCATTATTTGTTTTTCTACTAGCTTTTTTACCTGTTCTCACCTTCTGTTTTTTCTACCAGTTGATACTATTTGCTTTCTACCAAGTTTTGCCGTTTAATTTTCTACCAACTGTCACAGTTTGTTTTTCTACCAATTACCCAAATGTTATCTGTGTCTTTTTCTAAAACTTTATCATTTCACAAATGTTCTATTTTCAATCTTTTCTTTTCTACAAATAATCATCGTTGGATTCTTGTATCAATTCTTAATTAAAAATAAAAAGCAGATTCATTTCTCATGCAGCAGAATATATAATCTTTCTCAACATTCGACTAGATGAGTAGATAATCTAATGTCTACGACATGTTCTTTCGCGAATTCAATTTTCACTGACCTCGTAAAAAGCTATTTTTTCTGTTGATATCCCGAACATAACCAATTAAAAAAACCTTGGAAGGTCGAACAGCACATCTAGAAAAAATGTGACATGAGCATCCCATCTTATTTTGTACAATTACCTTTTTTGGATTGAATCGATTTATAATATATCTATTGATAATGGAGATTCGCTTTCGGTTTTTGTCTGTAACAAAAATTACGTCACTGTTTACGTCACATTACCCAAAATCGCGTCATAACATAGAATACATACACTGAAAATTTAAACATGCAACATTAGACAGTCCTCATTTTTTTAAAAAACAAGTTTTAATAAATACATGACTGGTATTATATATCTATATATAGTTTGTTTTATTTTAATACATATTTAAAGTTTACATTTCAAATTGTTTTATTTTTTAATCCTTTAATGAATTTGCTGAATTTACTTTCTTAGGGTACAAACTCGCTGACATTGAATTTTTAACTCCTACCCCTCAGGCAATATGTTTCAAAAATCTATTTTTACATCGCCCAGAGGCTGTTTTTTTATTTGTACTAGTGAGAATAATATACAATACATAATCAATATTTGTATTTTAGTTTGTTAAAAATTATTGATCGTCTGTTACAGCTTAATTAATTAGGTAAAAATCAGCATATCAGAGGAGTCGGTGGTGATGGGGGGGGGGCGTTCAGCTAGAAACCACAAGGTTCCTAGTTCGATACCGGTCCTCGCCAACTCAGCGTATGAGTAGCACAGGGATCTGTGCGGTAAAGTAAGGAGCTGACAGTAGGTAATGCGTTCCACCTCAGACGCTAAAATAATCTCCTTGGTCTAGCGCAAGTGAAAAGTGGATAGACTCCCTCGCTGATTGGCTGATACCGACTTTAGGCCGCCCCGACGACTTTACTTACTTTTACTTATTTTCAATTTGAATTCTATTTATAATATTTAATTCGTTTCATTTTAATAAAATAAAATATCATTTCTGATTTAAATATTGAAAACGGTAAATTTTTTTAACCAATTTCTAGGCCAAATATTGTAAAAACAAGATTTTTTTTGTGAATTCTAGCAAACGATCTTTGATGCTATTTCCTCAAACAATGGTACAAGTAAAATAACTAATTGTTGGTATCAGTATTCAGTATACTAACACAACTTTTGAATAGATGGACAATTTGATATTTACAAAAAGTGAAAGATCGACCCACCCTAATCACCAATGTAAGTGAGAAGGCAGAATAACCACAATACACTTTCGGTAACGAGTCATAGGTATGAGAATGAAAACATAGACAATAACAACACCTTGTGATATATCATCAGCTACAAAAAGAAGCTACCAGATGAAACACACATCACTAATCTATTACATCATGTTAACGCTTAACGAACACGATCTATATCTTATCATAATGGAGATTATGTAACTGTTTGTCTGTAACTGAAACTACGTCACCACTAACCTCACAATTCTCTTAGTTAATCAAGTTATATTCTCAACGATTATGAAATAGTCATTATTTAATCTTAATTAGCACCATATTTATTAACGATGACTCTTTTAAAGTTTAGCTGAATTAGTTTTGCTACAAAACTACCCCTACCTTAATGCATTTAAAATCCTAAAATATGTGTAATATATCTCTAAGAAACAAAGACTTACATATTATATGGAAAGAATAATTTGCATAATGATTTTAACAAAACTGGTTTTAATAAATAATTATTTGCTGTTACTGATTTCTAATAATATAAAGTTATTTTCAAACGTATTAAAAGCCATTCTAAATATAGTTTTGTATTGAAATGTCTCGGGAAGGGATATATTAGTAGAAGTAGCAGTGTGGTGGGGCCACGGTGACAGAGTGGTACAATCAAGCAGGTAAGTAATAGTACTGGTGCGACGTCGTAGTCGTAAGCATTGTACCTCTACATTAATCCGTATTTATGTCTGACACCAGCCAATCATATTACTGTGAGGGGGACCCAGGTGTATGCATATTCATTAGATCAAATCAACCAAAATAACATTAAGATAAATGTACTATTTTATATTCATTCAAATTTAGTTTTATAAGTAAGTAAAGTCGTCGGAGCGGCCTAAAATCGGTATCAGCCAATCAGCGAG
>CM042166.1:27269799-27287299 GCA_023376005.1 Doryteuthis pealeii | reverse complement strand
ATTCCTCATTTAAAGCCATCTGTACCCTTTTTTGCGAAGATCGGTTTTGTTTGTTTTGTTTTACGTCATACCAACTTCGGTGGGTCATTTAATGCCGCCTATGTTTTTGGTTCATAGCGATAGTTTGTTATAAAACAAATGTATATATTGGTTTGTTGGTTGGTTTTGAAGGCTATCACAATGCAAGTGTAAAGAAAAAAGAAGGTAACTGTAGTGTTGTTTGTTAACCTGTGATTTATTCTTAATTCTTAATATTTCGGGATAAAAAAAACCCTTCTACAGAAGATCGTTTGAACTGAAGTTGTTGCTAGTGGCTTTTCATTTGTTCTGTCTCATGTGCACACACACTTACACACATACAAACACAATCACACACATAAACACAATCACACACATAAACAAGCACCCTCCCCACACAGAATTTGGAAGACATGAGACAGAACAAATGAACAGCCACTAGCAACAACTTCAGTTCTGACAATCTTCTGTAGAAGGGATTTTATCCCGAAATATTAAGAATTAAGAATAAATCACAGGTTAACAAACAACACCAGAATTACCTTCTTTTTTCTTTACACTTGCATTGTGATAGCCTTCAAAACCAACCAACAAACCAATATAAACACAATGCTTCAAGCAAATTACAAAACCCTTTTATTAAATGTATATATGTATAGATTTTAACTATTTTTCAATTACTTATATTTTTTTAGTACAATCCCACCTCTTTTAGTAAATGTAGAATCCTGTATGGTCTTATTTTCGCGAAAAAAATTTTTTTTTCAAATTATTTGCTTGGTAGTATTTTGTTCGCTCTAGATCAAAGTCTACACACTCTAGCAGTATATACTTCACTGTAAATCTCTCTTGGCATGTAGTGCATATTGGAGATTCTATGGCCTCTAGTAAATGAGGATTAGGGCATAGAATCCCCAATATGCATAACATTCAAGAGCATATTGGGGATTCTGTGCTCTCTAGTAAATGATGATGAGGACATAGAATCCCCAATATGCACTACATTCCAAAGAGCATATTGAGATTCTGTGCTCTCTAGTAAATGATGATGAGGACATAGAATCCCCAATATGCACTACATTCCAAGAGTATTGGGATTCTGTGATCTCTAGTAAATGATGATGAGGACATAGAATGCCAAATATGCATAACATTCCAAGAGCATATTGGGGATTCTGTGCTCTCTAGTAAATGATGATGAGGACATAGAATCCCCAATATGCACTACATTCCAAGAGCATATTGGAGATTCTGTGCTCTCTAGTAAATGATGATGAGGACATAGAATCCCCAATATGCACTACATTCCAAGAGCATATTGGAGATTCTGTGCTCTCTAGTAAATGATGATGAGGACATAGAATCCCCAATATGCACTACATTCCAAGAGCATATTGGAGATTCTGTGCTCTCTAGTAAATGATGATGAGGACATAGAATCCTCAATATGCACTACATTCCAAGAGCATATTGGGGATTCTGTGCTCTCTAGTAAAGGATGATGAGGACCAGAATCCCCAATATGCACTAGATGCCAAGAGCATATTGTGGATTCTGTTCCCTTAAGTAAATGATGATTAGGACACAGAATCTCCAATATGCACTACATTCCAAGACCATATTGGGGATTCTATGGCCTCTAGTAAATGATGATGAGAGCAGAGAATCCCCAATATGCAATACATGCCAAGAGCATATTGGGGATTCTGTATCGGACAAGTGAGTGAGGGAGATCGATTGTACAAATAGAGTCTAGAGCACTTTAGGAATTACGAACATCCTACAGTTGCTCCTGGTGGCTGAGCGGTTCATGACGCGTTAAATTCAACATGACATGCAACACTACACGTTGGTCCTTACTTAGGTTAGAGGGGTTGTCAGGGAGGCTCCCTTCGATCAATCCGCTAGTCACGTCAAGCCCTAGCACCTATATGATTGTCCTAACAACGGTTTATCAAATCGTGGACGAGGTTGTTTGCATTTTACATGCCACTAATACCAACCGATTGTACCTTTGCAGAAGGGTAACTGTTACGAATTTAGTGGCCATCATTTAGGCTTCAAGCAATGGCGCTTGTTCAGCGGAGATTCTTTGTGTTAAGCAGAGCGTGATCCTTGGTAAATAATCCTTTGGTTGTTCCTTGGCGCTCCTCAGTCTAGTAAGTCCTTTGTCAATGATTGCAAATGGACCTCTTTTAGTATCTGCGATTAAGTAGTTAACCAGCCACGTATTCGGACTGTTGATTGGCGGAGGTTTAAAGCACGTGACCTTGCTTAGTCTATACATTTAAGTGGGGTATTGTAGCACACCTTTTATTTCAAAATAATCCAACAGACACACACATACATACATATATATGTATATTATATGAATATGCATGATATATATATATATATATATATATATATATATATATATATATATATATATATATATATATATATATATATTTACTTATATTTATATATATCTACATATATATGAATACACCTCTCTCTTTAAATATATATATATATATATATATATATATAGTTCATGCACATTTTCAATAATCTTTGAGGCACAAAATTTCGATGGTATAATGCTTGCAATCTTCTAGTTTTTTTTACAGTTTATGACAAGGGAAATAATTGCTGGGACATTTTTAATTTCGTTTCTAATGATTGAGAGATGCTGGAATAGAATATTTATTTGTTTATTAATTTCTTCTTAATTGTTTGTATTGTTTCATCTGAAGTTTTTTCTTTCTTTCTTTCTTACTATTTGTTTTTCTTTCTTTCTTTTTTTCTGCTTGAATTTCTTTCTTTCTTTCTTTCTTTCTTTCTTTTCTTTTCTCATTGCTTTTCCTTCTCTTTCTTTCTGTTTTCTTTTTCATTTCTTTCTTTCTCATTGCTTGAATTTTTCTTTCTTTATTTTTCATTTATTTATTTTTCATTGCTTGTTCTCATCTTTTCTTTCATCCTTTTTTTCTTTCCTTCTTTCTTTCTTTTTCATTTTCTTTCTTTCTGTGTTTCTCGTTGCTTGTCTTTCTCTTACTTTCTTTCGTTCTTTCTTTCGTCTTTTCTTTCTTTCTTTCGTCCTTACTTTCATTCGCCCTTTCTTTCTCATTGCATGTCCTTCTCTTTCTTTCTTTCTTTCTCATTGCTTGTCATCCTCTTTCTTTCGTCCTTTCTTTCGTCTTTTCTTTCTTTCCTTCTTTCGTCTTTTCTTTCTTTCGGCCTTTCTCATTGCTTGTCCTTCTCTATCTTTCTTTCTTCTTTCTTTCTTTCTCATTGCTTGTACTCTTTCTTTTGTTCGTCCTTTCCTTCTTTCTCATTGCTTGTCTTCTTTCTTTCTTTCTTTCTTTCTTTCTTTCTTTCGTTCTTTCTTTTATTCTTTCGTCATTTCTTTCTTATTGCTTGTTCTTGCTTGTTCTTCATTTTCTTTCTCATTGATTTTCCTTCTCTGTCTTTTTTCTTTCCTTCTCATTGCTTGTACTCTTTCTTTCTTTCGTCCCTTCCTTCTTTCTCATTGCTTGTCTTCTTTCTTTCTTTCGTCCTTTCTTTCTTTCTTTCTTTCTTTCTTTCATTCTTACGTTTTTTCTTTCGTCATTTCTTTCTTATTGCTTGTTCTTCCTTTTCTTTCTCATTGATTTTCCTTCTCTATCTTTCTTTCTTTCTTTCTTTTTCATTATTTGTCCTTCTATTTCTTTCTTCCTTTCTTCCTGCTTTTCTTTCCATCTCTTTAGTTCTCCGCTTTGTTTTATTTCATCAACCTGATTGCAAATCAAATCAAAACAGTTTTAACAAGCATGCGTCAATTATTTTTAAATTAAAATAAAAAAGTAAAAAAGAAAGAAAAGATTTCCATTTGATGTCCTCCTCTGCGTCAAAGTTTAGAAACATAATTAGATGATAATCACCAACTTTTCATCGGGGGAAAATTGTCTCTTGTTGTTTTCATCGCTTGGAAAATGGCGACGTCTGCCTCGTTTTAGAAATCTGTCTCATATCAAAAGTCGATCCATGAATATTGTTCAAGATATTTGTTTTCAGATTGAAATTTTAAATAAGCCACCGAGGTTCATGTGCAATTATACAAAGATAAAAAAGAAACATATCTATCCAATTACTGATATCTATCTATCTATCTGTTCATATCTATCTATCTGTTCATATCCATCTACCTATCTATCTGTTCATATCTATCTATCTATCTATCTATCTATCTATCTATCTAAGTTTGTTTATATCTATCCATCTATCTATCTATCTATATAAGTTTGTTCTATTATCTATTTATCTATCTATCTAGGTTTGTTCATATCTATCTATCTAAGTTTGTTCATATCTATCTATCTATCTATCTATCTATCTATCTATCTAAGTTTGTTCATATCAATCAATCTATCTATCTATCTAAGTTTGTTCATATCAATCTATCTATCTATCTAAGTTTGTTCATATCTATCTATCTATCTATCTAAGTTTGTTCATATCTATCTATCTATCTATCTGTTCATATCTATCTATCTATCTATCTATCTATCTATCTATCTATCTATCTGTTCATATCTATCTATCTATCTATCTATCTATCTAAGTTTGTTCATATATATGTATCTATCTATCTAAGTTTGTTCATATTTATCTATCTATCTAAGTTTGTTCATATCTATCTATCTAAGTCTGTTCATATCTATCTAAGTTTGTTCATATCTATCTATCTAAGTGTGTTCATATCTATCTATCTAAGTTTGTTCATATCTATCTATCTATCTATCTATCATCTATCTAAGTTTGTTCATATCTATCTATCTATCTATCTATCTATCTATCTAAGTTTGTTCATATCTACCTATCTATCTAAGTTTGTTCATATCATCTATCTATCTATCTATCTATCTTCTAAGTTTGTTCATACTCTATCTATCTATCTATCTATCTATCTAAGTTTGGTTCATATCTATCTATCTATCTAATCTATCTATCTAAGTTGTTCATATCTATCTATCTATCTAAGTCTGTTCATATCTATCTATCTATCTATCTAAGTTCATATCTATCTATCCATCTAAGTTTGTTCATATCTATCTATCTATCTATATAAGTCTGTTCATATCCATCTATTTATCTAAGTTTGTTCATATCTATATACCTATCTATTTAAGTTTGTTCATATCTATCTATCTATCTATCTATCTATCTATCTATCTATCTATCTATCTATCTAAGTCTGTTCATATGCATCTATCGATCTATCCATTTCAATCTGTTCATTGCTATGTATCTATGATTATATCTATCGATCTAAAACTATTCAAATCCATCTATCCCAGTTTATCCTATATATCTATTTATCTATCAATCTTTGTTCATATCTAAGTTTATTCCTGTCAATCTATCTATCGATCAATCTATCTATATCACTCTTTTCATATCTATATATATCAATCTATTCTAATCTATCAATCTGTTCATATCTATCTATCCCAGTTAATTCCTATCTATCTATCTATCTATCTATCTATATATCTATATATTTATCAGTGTATTCCTATCTATCTATTGATTGATCAATCTAACTGCTTCTGTATATCTATATACCATTAGAAAAGTTCAAATCGGGCGATACAAACTTCGCAGATGAAGAAGGAAAAGGTTGACCATTATATTTCAACGACCAGGCCCTTTTGCCAGACGTGGAAGAGTACGAAAGCTTGACAACGAGAATGTTGGCCAAAGACTTCAATGTTGACCCTTTGACCATCGTTCATCGTCTCAAAAAGCTCGGTAAAGTATAGAGATTGGCTGGGTACACCCCCACAAACACACCGATAACAACAAAGCCGAACGTGTTCGAATTTTTACCGATTTCCTGAATTTTTTTATAAAAAATAGCAATAATTATGCACCAACCCATCCTTTTATCCATGGACAGTTTGTGGGCTCGTTCATGGCTCTTTAATCCCGCCAAAGTCATACATATCATAGTAGTTATTGTCTGAAGTAGTATCAGTACAGACATTATACAGGGACATAGTTTTCTACAACAGCTAATGTTGCATAGCTCTTCTTTGTTCGGCACTAAATCGTATATGTTATATACTGGCATCTTCAAACTCACGCTGAATCGTATACGTTGCTGGTATACTGTGGGTAGGTTAGTAGTCGGCGTAGAGACTCAACACATGGGCATTGTAACAAACTTTAGTTTATTTCTTTACATTCTCTCATGGTGGGTGGCGAGCTTGACAATGGGAACTGCCCAAGGGTTGACAATGACTACTCCTACTGCTGCTGGGATGAATAGCGTTGGAGAGGCGGGAGGTAGCTACGTGACGGTTCACAGCCCATCGGCTGTGATTGTGAGTCAGTCATTGCGTTCGCCGTCTCCTCCTGACTCTAACTGGTCTGTTCACTACTGACCCTGGCTTTTGTATTGACGATACGCCTACGCATCTCTACCCTTGATCTGATAACTATCTCCGAACTTATTGTTTCCCATCCTTCTTTTGTTCGCTTTGTTTAATTTAAGCGGAAATTCATATTTCCGTTTGTACAATATCCAACACTAAGTCCCTCTCTCGGTTCAAAAGGTAGAGATCCAACAACAAGCAGAAGCAAGATAATTGGCAACAATAGGACGGACGGAATGGTCATCCGCTGGATGGTTTTTATATCCTATATTTTCTTCTCCTGGATGGGTTGCCTTCTGTTCGCTTACGTTATTTACCCATGACTGGGACGTGTGTTATATGCTAGATGGTCGTTGAGCGAAAGGCTTCATCCGCCCTTTAAGAGATTTTTCGATTTGGTGTCGAGCCACCCACCCAATACATACATGCAAACATGGTATATGTCCCAAGTAATAAAGAGTACAATTATGTCCCAGTAAACAAAAAGAAATCTTATACGAAGGAGGGCTTATTAAATTTACAGGTTTTCCATTGTTGTTCTTGTAGGATTTTTGTAATATAAGGCATGGGGCAAATGGTCACTTCTAAATATAGACTCTTTGACTACCACGTGACCACCGAAGATTACTATTATCCAATCACTGGCAGTGCTGCTGCAGCTGTTGGTGTATTTATAGAGGCCTGATTCTAATCTTAACTCATTGACACTCGGACCATCTTGGACCTCGGACCTAAAGGACACACTATCCCACAAGGACTTATTGGTTTACTCACTTGTTTACTTCAAGTTCTTTTACAACTGGAACCAAGGATGACGGCCAGTTACTCAACAGTTCTGCTCTAAGAAAAAAAGCTAGAATGAAATGTGCTCTTCGGTCAAAGAGCGGAGAGAAACAATAGTCTTTTATCCTTTTCTTTCTACCCTTCATCATTTATATAAGCTGAATGTTTACTGGCAGTTTTATTACTTTTGTTAATCTACTAGTTACAAAGTCGCATAAATCACTTCGTAGGATTCTGTGATACAATAGACATAGACATACTGATGTATTCTTAAATATTGAATTTTACCTCCAAGGATGCCTACAAGAATGATCTCAGGTGCTTTGGCATTGCCCCTTCCAGCTGGAAAAATTTGGCTCAGGACCACCCTTGGTGGCGACTGTTCATGTCTGAAGTCACCCTGGCACAAGACCATGAAGCTAAGAGGTTCAGAAGAAAGCAGCAGCAAAAAAGCACTGGAACATCTTCCTCTGGCTCAGGACCGCCCTCCGTGTCAGCAGACTCTCCGTAGAGGACTGTTCGTATCAGAATTCACCCTGACGAAACACCATGAAGCTAATAGGTCCTGAAGAAAGAAGCGGCAACAAAGCACCGGCACATCGACATCTTCATGGACAGCCTTCAAATGCGACATCTGTGGTCGAGAATGTTTTTCAAACATTGGACTTCACAGTCACAGGAGGCGCTGTAACTTAAGGGACACAAAAACATTATTATAGTCTTCCGAGACTGAAATGCCAATACAATAAGAATTTTACCTTTCCATTAGATCACATAGAGAATAAAAGAAAAGACCCAAAATTGAGAAGAATAGGATTGATTATGAAGGAAAAGTGACCCAACGAAATTGCGCAAAATACTGAAGTTTGGCCATGCTGGAAAAAAGTGTCTTAGCAAATGAGACGTATATATATTTACCAACCCCTCCGCACGAGCAGGATGCGACACAAGGTTAATTTCTTAAGCGGAGTTCCGCAGGTTTGAATTCAGAGTTTTCCTTCTCCTAGACCGGTTGCCTAACCAAGGTTAAAGAGCCCAGTCTGCCCTACTATTTACCCATAGCTGGAGAGAGAGTAGGATTCATACCTTTCCCAAAGATATTAGCGCTAAATGAAATGCAATTACCAATCCAGGATTTGAACTCGGGGCGACGAGTCCATTTCCCATGACTTTAACCATTACACCACGCGCTTCCTACATGAGACATATAAGATTCTCTGGTTCTTATATTTTTTCGTCCTCCACCTTCTCCTCCCCTTTTCGGTAATTTTCACTTTTAGTTGTTAAAATTCCGAGCAGAAAATTGTGCGGGCACATTACGTGAAATTAACTTAATTGTTATTAAGAACACATTTTATGATATTTTTCTGATAAAGCATGCAGTTGTATTGTTTTCGAAACGATTCTAAGATTTGTATATTTCGCACGGACACCATCAAAATGGCTACCGGCTTGTTTCAAAGTGAAAGTCAGTTGGTTAAATTCCCAGCATAAAATTATTCAAAATGATCTCAATTGTTATCAAGAACACATTATATGATATTTTTGTGTTAAAGCATGCAGTTGTATTGTTTTCGAAAAAGTTTCTAAAATTTGTTTATTTCGCACGGAGACTTTCAAATAGCTAACGGCTTAGTTCAAAGTGAAAGTCAAGGGAGGTTACTCTAATAGCCTTATCTACTAGGAATTTTAACAACTAAAGGTGAAAATTACCCCCTTTTCTTTATACTGTGACAATCCTCTTCTTCATGCTCCTCCCCCTCTTTCTCCTTCGTCTTCTTCACCATCCACCTTTTCTTCTCTGTTACGATTTTATGGGCCATCCTTTAGGCTTCAATATCCAGCGCAAATCCTTGGTAAAGAAGCCTTTGGTTGTAAGTTCCTTCATCAATGATTGCAAATAGACGTCTGTTCAGTATCAGTGATTAAGCAGTCAATCAGCCACGCATTATGGGTGGTAATTGGAGCAGGGATAAATCACGTGGCCTCGCCCAGTCTATAAATTTAGGCTGTGTATTGTAGGACATCTTATATATAAACTTTTCCAACATTCATTCTTTTTTTCTTCGTCATCTTTCTTTCTGATTTCATCCTCCCTAAACGTATCACCAAATGTTGCGACAATTCCAGCCCATCCACTTGCTCCTCTCTTTTCTTTTCCTCTAATTACTTCACTCTCCCTTTCATGTTTTTTCGCATATATTTTCTTTTCGTTTTTCTTTCTCTCTCCACCCTAATAATTTTTATTCTTCCGTTGCGGCGATTCCAGCTCATTCTCTCATTCTTCTCTTTTCGTTTCTCCAAATTCCTTCATTTTCTCTTTCACATATTTCTTTCTTTCTAACGTCCTCTGTGATGCATTTCCCTCTTTGCTCTTTCTTTAATTCCTTCAATCTCTCTTTCACATATTTTTTCTCTCTAACGACTTCTGTGATTCATTTCCCTCTTTGCTCTTTCTTTAATTCCTTCATTCTTTCTTTCACATATTTTTCTCTCTAACGACTTCTGTGATTCATTTCCCTCTTTGCTCTTCTTTAATTCCTTCATTCTTTCTTTCACATATTTTTTCTCTCTAACGACTTCTGTGATTCATTTCCCTCTTTGCTCTTTTTTAATTCCTTCATTCTTTCTTTCACATATTTTTTCTATCTATCGTCCTCTGTGATTCATTTCCCTCTTTTTTCTTTAATTCCTTCATTCTTTCTTTCATATATTTTTTTCTTTCTAACGTCCTCTGTGATTCATTTCCCTCTTTGTCTTTTTTAAATTTTCTTTAATTCCTTCATTCTCTCTTTCACATTTTTTCGCATCCTTTTTCCTTCTTTTTTTACCTTCTCTTTCCACAACTCATCTCTTTTTTTTTCACGCTTCCTTTATTTTTTCCTTCTCTTTCGACCCCTCATATTTTTTAATGTCTTGTCCTTTAAAACTCAGGTCGCTAAAAGAGAAAGTGTTAAGTGACATAATTGCCATGTGACCAACGGTCTTGTGATCTGGGTAGAACTGCCCACAATTCCATGAGATATAATTATATTTGCATCCTTAGAATGTTAATGGAAGTTTACCTAATATTCTGTAATTGTAGTTTTGCATTTAAAGTGATTCCGTTGGCAAATTGTCAGTTTGTTTGATAGAACGTGATTTCCATTCTCATTAAATGTCCTGCATTCGATTAGGATAAGAGATAAGGAGAGGTTCTTCGTATATTGGTTATTGTCGTAGAAACTGAACACGGCGAACCGAGTTCGAATCCGGAACGGGCTTCTTTGCATCTCTGCAGGGAATACAGTCTGGGCGTTAGATAACGCTGTAAGTGGAGTTATTCCTCAAATCATGGTTTAAATATCCAATATGTATAAAACCAAAACGTTCGAACGGTGATGAAGGGGTGCTCCACATTCCCCAAACCTCCAAAACTGGAACCTCACCATCAGATAGAGTTTAACATCATTCCCAGGACATGTAGACCCTCAGCCACCGCCTTCTAGCACCCATATGATAAAAAGTGTTGGGGCTTGCTATAAGAGCAATAGGGTTGGGGCAATCATATAGGTGCTAGGGCTTGACACGACCAGCCGATTGATCGGATGGGGCCTCTCATTAAGTGTCCTGCATTCGATTAGGATAGATAAGGAGAGGTTCTTCGTATATTGGTTATTGTCGTAGACACTGAACACGGTGAACCGAGTTCGAATCCGGAACGGGCCTCTTTGCATCACTGCAGGGGATACAGTCTGGGCGTTTGATAACGTTATAAGTGGGGTTATTTCTCAAATCATGGTTTAAATATCCAATATGTATAAAACCAAAACGTTCGAACGGTGATGAAGGGGTGCTCCACATTCCCCAAACCTCCAAAACTGGAACCTCACCATCAAATAGAGTTTAACATCATTCCCAGGACATGTAGACCCTAAGCCACCGCCTTCTAGCACCCATATGATAAAAAGTGTTGGGGCTTGCTATAAGAGCAATAGGGTTGGGGCAATCATATAGGTGCTAGGGCTTGACGTGACCAGCCGATTGATCGGAGGAGGTCTCTCATTAAGTGTCCTGCATTCGATTAGGATAAGAGATAAGGAGAGGTTCTTCGTATATTGGTTATTGTCGTAGAAACTGAACACGGCGAACCGAGTTAGAATCCGGAACGGGCCTCTTTGCATCTCTGCAGGGGATACAGTCTGGGCGTTAGATAACGCTCCACATTCCCCAAACCTCCAAAACTGGAACCTCACCATCAGATAGAGTTTAACATCATTCCCAGGACATGTAGACACTCAGCCACCGGCTTCTAGCACCCATATGATAAAAAGTGTTGGGGCTTGCGTTTGATAACGTTGTAAGTGGTGTTATTTCTCAAATCATGGTTCAAATATCCAAAATATATAAAACCAAAACGTTCGAACGTAGGATGAAGAATTCATTTATTAAAAAAAAATTGAGGTAATGCCAAGGAATACCATTTGAATAGTCTCATTTACATCTAATAAATAAAAAAGGGAATGGAGCATTATTCAATTGAAGTAATGACAGGGCGTGACACACGTAGGTCGGTACTAGCGTATTAATGTATATACATATTAAACTCACTCTTCCGGAGCCCGCAAACAGGCTTAAAAAAATTACCAGTCAGAGATCCTGGGTGAGTGCGTGCCGGTCCTGACTCTTCGCAGCTGAACAGAATTGAAAGAAAATAAAGCAAATATGTTTTTTATTGAGGAGCAAATACAGGGGTAAATTATGCCAGAAATGTTTATTCTAAAATGTCTAGTCTTCTGAGTTATTTGATTACTAAATAAACTAACGCGGGATTTTTATATCATATAAAAATCTATATCTTGTCAAAAAAATAAAAGAAATTGGAGACTTTTATATTAATATAATGACTGAACAAAAAAAGCACAAAAAGATAATTTTTTTTAATCCGAGTAACAAGAAAACAATGTTATCTTAGAACCACAGAGACATAAAAAATATCTAGATTAAATATAATATATTAAAATTATATTAAATATAATATATATATTATATATATATATATATATATATATATATATAATAGATTAATATATATATTAAATATATATATATATTATGTGTGTGTGTTGTGTTGGTGTCTCTCTGTGTGTGTGTGTATGGTGTATACATAATATATATATATATATATATATATATATCATGTAACATATGTGTATGCATACATATGTAAACATGCATAAGTATATATTAGAACACACACACACACACACACACACACACATATATATATGTAAATATCATACATATGTATATACATAAAATATATATAATATATATCTATTATAAATATATATATATATATCTCCATAAATATATGTATGTATATATCTCCATAAATATATGTATATATATCTACATAAATATATATATATTCATATATATCTACATAAATATATGTATGTATATATATCTACATAAATATATATATATATATATATATATATATATATTATCATATACGTATAAACGTACATATATAATTATAGACATATACATACTCATGTACATGAATATATATATATATATATTTATAAACTATATATATTTAAATAACTATACATTTACATATATCACATATACATATATATATGTGTGTGTGTGTGGTGTGTGCGCTATATATATTCTATGCTTATACATACATAAATATAATTAATCATATATATTATACATATATATATATATATATATATATTATGTGTGTGTGTGTGTGTGTGGTGTGTGTGTGTGTGTGTGTGTACTTATTGTACATATATATATTTAATCAGATAATACACGCTCTGATCAAACAATAGCATAGATTCATTCATAAATTAATATATATATATATATATATATAGATAATATATAATATTATATATGACTGGTGTGTGTAGAGAGACAGAAAGAGAGAGCCAGCGAGATCAATGTGATCTACATGGTATCTAGTCAGGACGACCCCCCCCCCGCCTCCCCGTCCACAACATGACTGCTTGAAGGACGATGTCTAAAAAATAAATTCACAATTATCTGTCTGAGACGTTTAAAACACACAACAAAGCTCTTGGTAAAGATATAAAAAATATGTTGATATTGTCATAAAATTGATGTGAACAAAAGAAGTCGAGATGAAAATTAAACCACACTCTGCTACAATGTAGACAAAAATTAATCCTTAAATTTGTGTGAAGTAATATATATATATATATATATTATATATATACATATATTTATAAGGGCGGGTTAGCTCATGATTCGGTTAGAAACACAAAGGTTCCTAGTTCGATATCGGCCCCGCCCACCTCAGCGTATGATTAAACACAGGATCTGTGCGGTAACAGTAAGGAGATGATGAGGTGTGGTGCTCCACCTCAGATGCTAAAATAATCTCCTTGTCTAGCGCTAGTGAAAATGGAATAGACTCCCTCGCTGTCTGAAGTTGATACGACATAGGCCGCTCGACGAATGACTTACTTTACATATATATATATATATATATATATATATATATATATAATATATATATAAAGAAATTTTGAAAAAACAAAAAACCCGATTTTCATCCTCCTCTTATCTATAAAACATCCATCATTTTCTTCATCCCAAGATACCATCCTGATGAAGGTACAATGAAACCGAAATGTTATAAACATCCGATAATTAAATTCATCCCATTTTCGGAACACTTGTTTTTTCAAAATTTTCTTTATATTGTCGGATTTATTTCCATATTACTCCCCATACTGATATAGAATATATATAATATATATATATATATATAATATATACTATATATTTAGTGGGTGGGTTTAGTTTAATCGTTAGTGCGCCTTTCTCAGATCGCCAAGGTTCCGAGTTCGATAATGACCCCCGCCAACTTAGCGCATGATTAGCATATATATGTAGCACAGATTGGGTAATATGATCTGACGGTAGGTGTGGCGCTCTACCTTAGCAAAACACTATCTCGTTTAGCGCTAGCGAAAATGCGATAGACTCCTATCTGTACCGGCTGATCCAACAATAGTCAACTCCGACAATTTTATCATATATTAGAAGTTCGTGGTACAATTTTTTTCATCGTTCGAAATGGGTTTTTTTTACGGCATATCAACCTCAGTGGGTCATTAATGCCTAAAAGTTTTGAAATAAATAAATTCTTAATGGATAATACAATTTTTTATAAATACATTTTTCTATCTTAACCCCATAGATGGGACCGTCCCTAACAGGTACTACCACTCAGGGTCAGAGTGGACCAGGGAGCAATGGTGATGAAGGGTGCTCCACATTCCCCAAACCTCCCAAAACTCGAAACCTCACCATCAGATAGAGTTTAACGTCATTCCCAGAACATGTAGACCCGCAGCCACCGCCTTCTAGCACCCCACATGATAAAAGGGGTTGGGGCTTGCCATAAGGGCAATGGGTGGGAAAATCATATAGGTGCTAGGGCTTGACGTGACCAGCCGATTTGAACAGTGGATAAACACCTTCTCCAAAAATCTATTGTTAACACTTGGCTAACCGTAAGTAAAGGATTATCTTGTCTAAAAGGATTTGAAAAAAGAGTTAAGAGATCTTATAATATTTTGTCAGTAAATAAAACTATCTTTTAAAAAGATTAATGTCTCATAAGTTCACGTCTTTGAAAGATAAAAAATGGCAAAAAATCAGGAGAACAGTGTTGGAATATTTAGTGGTATATAAACTGTGCTGCAGTACACCACTTTAATTTATAGATTAAGCGAGGTCACGTCGTTTAAACCCCAGCCAATCAACAGCCTGAATACGTGGCTGGTTAACTATTTAATCGCTGATACTGAGAGACGTCTACTTGCAATCATTGACGAAGGACCTTCAAGTCTGAGGAGCACCAAGGAACGACTATAGGATTCTTCACCAAGGATTGCGCTCTGCTTAACACAAAGCGATATCGATTCATAAGGAAGTGTTTTTCATTTACACCGTCAAAATCCGGTTGTTTGTTAATAGATGATTTTCAGAGGTTTTTAAAAAATTATAAAACTAACCCCTAACCCTAATTCTAACCCCTAACCCAAACCCCTAACAAAAACCCGGATTTTGACGGTGTAAACGAAAAACATGTCCTTATGAATCGAGACCGCAAAAGGGGTGCCTAAAGGTCATATGGCCCCACATTAAAACGCAACTCAAAATTAGAGACAAATAACTCCTTGTGTATTTGACTTATATATACTTACCCTACCTTAACATAATGAGCTTTGGGGTGATGTTTTTTTGGCATTTTCCCACGCAGTGTATACTTATCTTTTGGCCCTCAACGCCAACTGACTGAACAAACAATTCTTGATTGTAACCTTGCTTCCCGCTATTTCACTCCGGGTCAAGTGCACGTTCCACCTTTCTCGGCCAGCCACTCTACATATAATATAGATTATTTGTGTTGGCACAAAGAGAGGTTTTCTCATAAAGATACGCTGTTCCTGACGCCCATGTTCCTTCAAGACAATATTCTTTGAAAAGTCTGAAGAAATACGGTCAAACATTCAAAGAGAAACATCGACATTGTGTGAAATAAAACAATCGGGTGCTTATCTCTCTGACCTTTCTTCAAAAACGAAAAAAGAAACAAAACAGAAACGAAAAGAATGCGAAGAATACAGATAACAAGCAGGGCCTGTGAATATACTACAGTATGATAATGATTCAATTATTATAACGTTTTAATAATCTTCATACAATGACTGCTATTTACACAGTAGCATTGCAACCAACAAAGCCTTCATCAGATGATGACTCTGGGTTCAGGCATGGTTTCGGGGCCGAATTATCATTACCACTAACCCAGAGCACCCCAGCAATATCTCACGATACCACCAGACTTTGTCGGTTTGATGTCACAATATAGGACTGCCATATCCACGCTGATGCGGTTAGAGCTTTCTCCTTAAGAGCTTATTACTTAAGGGCTATTGCGTAATATTTCAATATGTAAAAGTAAAGTCGTGGCTTAAAGTCGGTATCATTCAATCAACGAGGGAGTCTATCCCCTTTTCACTAGCGCTAGACCAAGGAGTTTGTTTTTGTGTCTAATTTGGAGCACCACATCTACCATCAGTTCTTTTTTTTACCACACAGATCCCTGTGCTACTCATACGCTGAGTTACGTAGGGCTGGTATCGAACTTGGAACCTTGTGGTTCTAGCGACTGAGCTAACCCGGCCCTTTGATATATAAAAATATATTATAATCTTGATTTAACACTCGCTTTTTTTTCTTTACTTAAAAAAATAAATGTTTTCATTAAGTTTGATTGAAAGTGATTAGCGTTATCGCTTTTCTGTACTCACGCCGTCTCTCTATCTTTTTCATTCTCTAGCTCAGTCGGTAGAGCGTTCGGCTAGAAGCCACAATGTTCCTAGTTCGATACCGGTACTCGCCAACTCAGCGTATGAGTAGCGCAGGGATATGTGCGGTAAAGTAAGGAGCTGATGGTAGGTATGGCGCTCCACCTCAGACGCCAAAAAAAATCTCCTTGGTCTAGCGCTATTGCAAAGGGGATAGACTCCCTCGCTGACTGGCTGATACCGACTTTAGGCCGCCCCGACGACTTTACTTACTTTACTATGTAGCATGTCATTTTTCTTACCTTTCTTTCTTTATAATAAAACAGGAATGGTCCATTATTTAGCTGAGGTGACTGTAGGTTGCTAGGTAGACCACGCCTATGATTTAAAGATGCCTGCGGGAGAGACATGATCATATGTCATATTGACATTAATACGTGGGATATAGATTCAAAAAATAGATCAGTCTGGCGCCTTAACGTCAGGCACAGAGAAGGGTGAGGCGGAGAGGAGAGGAGCCTTGACAGCAAAGAGAGCCAGAAAGAAGGAGAAAAGACAGCAGCCCCATAAAGCATCCTAGTGTGCATTCAGTGCACTAAATACTATCACCCAGGAATTGACCTGCAGAGTCACTTGCGCAGATAATTATTTTTGGACACTACGCCCTCATCCTTAGTAGACGGAAAGATGCCAACATTATTGCAAAATACTTCAACGTGTAAAAAGATATCATAATCTTGATTTAACTCTTACTATTTTTTCTTTACTTTAAAAAATGTTTTTATTAGTATTTCTCTGAATGTTTGAGATGAGGCATGAAGATTAGTATTAATCTGCGTTATTCGGACTATTGTCTCCATCTTCATTGTTTTTTATACAACGCTTGCGCGATATGCCTCCGGCCTTCTTCAGGTATTTCTTGTCGGACAACGGGACCTTCTCGGACTCGGAACC
>CM042166.1:27257299-27264799 GCA_023376005.1 Doryteuthis pealeii | reverse complement strand
TCAAACGGTAAAATGTTGAGGTCTGATTTGAGAGCTTGATGTTTATTTTTATAAACAGAGCAATATAATTAATAATTTAATCAATTTTACTTACACGTGTTTCGGTCAGGAGTTTATCCATGTGTACATTATTCAAACTATTATTATTCTTAAATAAAAATGAAATGAAATAATAATAATAGAAAAATGTAAAAATGTTCCGCGCCCAAAGAAGAGTAATCCGGTTTTTTTTCATATATATATATATATATATATATATATATATATATATATATATATATATATATATGTTCATAGGTGTGTTTCCAGGTAATCTGGTATTAGGATGATTCGATTCTAAGCAGGCACTTTCTTCAAACGGTAAAATGTTAGACAGTTGAGTTCTTTTTTGAGAGCCTGATGTTTATTTTTATAAACAGAGCAATATAATTAATAAAGAAAAAAGCTTAAAAATTGGCTATTATGCGGTTATAGTACCATTTCCACTCACAGCTATCTGAATGTATATAAAAGAAATATCAGAATTTATCTGTATACCATTCTCAATAAAGATAGCGGTCTGATGAAGCTCATGGGTACATTCAAATACCTGTGAGTGGAAATGGTACCATAACCGATAATAGTCGATTTTTAAGCTTTTTTGTTTACTAATATATATATATATATATATATATATATATATATAATATATATATATTGGGTTTGGAGTTGATTTGAAGGCTATCACAATGCAGGTGTAAAGAAAAAATAATAAGGTAAAATGGCGTTGTTGGTTAAATTTTTCTTGTTATTTCGAGATAAAATCTTTTTTTCAGAAGAACACTGGAACTGAAAAAGAGATTTATCTCGAAATATCAAGAATAAATTACAGGTTAACAACAATACCATTGTTACCTTATTATTTTTTTTTTACACCTGCATTGTGATAGCCTTCAAAATCACCTCCAAACCAATATATACACAATGCTTCAAGCAAATTATAAAACTCACTTATATATATATATATATATATATATATATATATATATATATATATATATATATATATTTGTTTAATTTTTTTAAATATAATTGTTTTCCATAAGCAACTACCCAGGTTTATATTATATTTAAAAATATATTATATTTTTAAAAATTCAACAAATAAATAATAAAGCTCCTACAAATTTGTGGTTGAGCACTGTGATTTCTTTGTTTCATCAAATGTTATATATATATATATATATATATATATATATATATATATATATATATCGACCTAGTGCCACAACTAAGCTTTGCGATGATGAGAGATTTGTCTATAAAACAAATATTTGTTAATTAACTTACTAAGAATTTTCTCAATAATTATAGAGTAGTAATTCAGGGCATCATCGGCTCGCCTGCAGTCATATTCCATTTGCATAGCTTCTAGGCCTTTACTTGTTACCGCCTCGGCTTAAACGTAAACGAACATTCTGATTAATTGCTGAGGGCCACAATCTTTCTTGTTCTGCAATCTTTTGCAACTATTACCTCTGGCCAAAAATTATGGAATTAACACACTTAGGTGATGTTCGCCTTTTCACTGTTTTAAAATTATTTGGTAGTAAATAAATAATATATAAGATGCAACACCGTATGGAATTGGCATGCTAATTGAGAATACTCATTAGGTTTTTATTATTTAGCAGTAAATGAAGTAATAACAGATAAGACGAACAACATGATAATTTAATAATACTTAGGTGTTCGCCTTGTTGTGAATTTTATTCGTTAGTAAATAAATAATATATAAGACGCAAGATATTATGGAATTATCACACTAATGAGAATACTCATCTTATCATTTAGCAGTAAATACTTTAATAACAAGTAAGACACAAAACATGATTATTTAATAGTTTTTAGAAGATATTTGATTTGTGCTTATTTTTAGAAATTTATTTGGCAGTAAAAAGATTTCCTTGAAATTCTTGGTAGGAAAAAATGCAGTATTAGTAGATACTCCTTGGCGGAAAGTCTGTAGTATACCTTGAAATCCTATTCTGTTGGTCTTGGTCGCAGAAATTTCAATTTTCAATTGATTTTAGGACAAATACCAACGACCTTAAATCCGTCCTATATCCGGAAAAGAATTTCTATTAAAAGTAGTTCCGTCTTTTCAAAATCATGGTGCTATTGATCTTTTAACTCAGTCGGTAAAGCGTTCGGCGAGAGACCACACTGTTCCTAGTTCGATACAAGCCCTAACCAACTCAGCGAATGAGTTGCACATGGATATGTGCGGTAAAGTAAGGAGCCGATGGTAGGTGTGGCGCTCCACCTCAGACGCAAAAAAATTTTCCTTGGTCTAGCGCTAGTGAAAAGGGGATAGACTCCCTCGCCGTATAGCTCATATCAACATTAGACTTTTATATAAGCCGTGCAACAATACACCAATTAAATTTATAGACTAAGTGAAGTCACGTGGTTTACACCTCAGCCAATCAATAGCCCGAATACGTGGCTGGTTAATCGCTGATACTGAAAGACGTCAATTTGCAATCATTGACGAAGAACCTTCAAGACAGAGGAGTAGCAAGGAACAACCAAAGGATTCTTCACTAAGGATCGCGCTCTGCTTAACATAAATGATCTCCGCTGGACAAGCGCTCTTGCTAGAAGCCTAAAGGATGGCCACAAAAATTGTAACAGCAAGATTAATAGTAGCAAATATCACAGACCTAATATTATTAAGATAAAAAGGAAAAAATCACCCAGCTTACTGAATTTAAAATTGTCTTACGTACGAAAAAGTTAAAATATTATTCTTAATTTTGTAAACAAACAAACATTTTTTGCGATTTAAAAAAGGGGATATAGAAAAAAACACATACTATTATTATTTTTCAAATTGCTAACTGGATATATATTTAACACAATGAAATTTGAATAAAGGTTAATATTATCTTAAAATTTTTTGAACCATTCAAAAGAAGAAACATTAAAACAACTCCTGATGATTTAAAAAAAATCAGCTTACGGAAATAATGAAAATTATAAACGAAAACAATGTTTATCTTTTTGCACCGTTAAATCAATTGAAATTTAACGTAGCCAAAAACAAGTTATGACTACCGGTTTTTAAAAAATTCTATGGAAAATCAACTAATAGTCAAATTCTGACGAAATTTTCGATAATTATTCATCTGTTGATGAAAATATGTTTGAAATATTTTTTTCTTAAAATGAATTGGGGGAAATATTTTTAGGGGTGGAGGCCCTATTTTTTTAAAATGAAATCTGAAAAAAAATTAACAGATGAAAAACGATTTTTTTCTATAAAGATAGAGTCTGATAATTATATCAGAAGATTTTTATGAGTTTTTATATGGGAAATTTTTTTAGTAAAAAAAAACAAAACCCCTCCAAAAAATGAATTCTAAATTCTGCTAAAATGTCATATTATTAGACACAATTCGTAGTATATGGCATCCCAGCAAAGATTGAACACACAATTCAGTAGTAATGAAGAGACTACCTTGCTAACCATTACACAATGATAGGACCTCATTTTCTTACCCAACCTGTTCATCACAGGTAGGATATGGTACAAGTGTAGCAGGATGACTGGTGAGCTAGACCTGCTAATGGAGAGGAGGAGGAATAAATAACAAAGGCTAAAAAATAGTGATGACCCAAAAGAGGAGAGCGATGTTTTGACCGTAGCGTGACCCCGAACGAAGATTGAGGGGCAAGCGGAAGTCGGGTGTTGACTGGAAGTCGGGTGTTGACGGAAGTCACGTGGTGACGTGGGGAAGGAAGAAAGGGTTCGTCCTCTTTTGCCGGCGTCCGTCGTGGGGCACAGACATGATGAGAGCCCGTAATCTAGTAGTGTTCTCTCTCTCTCTCGTTCTCTCTGCCTCTCCTCCTCCCTGGTAGAAGCCACTAGACGAGCACGTTAATAAAGGCTGGGAGTTGTGACGACATGTTTCTCGGGTTATGATTTTTTATCGGAGTTTTAGTACAAAGAAAGAAAAAAAGGACTACGGTGCATGTATCGTTTTAGTACCGTGAGTATTACAACGTAACACAAGGTCGAAAGTAAAAGGCATCTAGCAAATATTAAAATTGCTTTTCAGTAATTATATGAGTCTAACTTGCAAACCCTTACACCACAACGGGATGCTATTAATATTTAAAAAAATGTAAACATCAAAAAGAGACGATTCCTAAAATAAACTAATATCATAATACACAAACTGTTAGCTTTGTTTAACATTAAATATCCAATAAACGAATAATTTTCGTTCTAATGAAAACCCATTGTGTAATCTATTCAACCGATAGATGGGTTCGTAACTGGCACAACAACTCTGGATCAAAATGGATATGAAGGAGTATTCCACATTTCCCAGAGATCCAGAATTAGAACTTCACCATTAGATGCACTCTAATGTCGTACACTTTTTAGGAACACACCCTTGTGTTCCTAAAAATATTTTCGTCCCGTCATTGACAGTGAACATTTATTTTTAAAATAAATGTTAACTGTGATGAAGGTCGATCTTTGTATGTGTGCGAAAAATATTTTCACACACATAAACTGACCGAAACACATGTGTAAGTGATCGATTAATTCATTTTATCATTTACTTTTCTTTTCTTTTACTCATTTTTCTCATATTGTCGGATTCAATTCCTTTTCCATTTTTACACACACACACACACACACACACACACATATATATATATATATATATATATATATATAATTATATGGGGGCGTGTTTTGTGCTTCTTGTGTCTGTTTGAGGGAGTGTTGGGAAAAATAAAACACTACTTCAATAATTATACTAGGTACTTACGGCACTCAAGTACCGAAAAACTGTCCATTATTTTGAGGTTGCGGTAGATGGATTCAAATCCTTCAACTATCATCGTAAATATGACAAGGAACTAAACACAATTTTCAGTCGAGTTGGACAATAATTTTCTTAATGGAAGAAACATCAAAGAACATCAACTGATTTAGCGTATGAGTGAATGACATTTCAATTTTACTGATCAGCTTCAAAGAACTCAACAAAATCCCCCACTCATTTTTATTCGATGGATATCAGCTTTCAAAAATCTAGAATTTGCTTTGATGTACGTAATAGATTGAATAGATTTTGAGTAGCGCCAAAGAAACGCGAAGGAATTGAGTAATAAATAAAATTTTTTTTTTTCAGTCATTGGTATTATTTTAAAAAAGATGGCGGGCGTCTTTATATATTGTTTTTGTTTTGTCATTTAATATTAGTTCGAAAATGAAGTCTGAATATACACAGATAATAGGGAATAGGAGGAATTGGAAGAAAAGAAAGAAGAAGTAATGAATAAAGAAAGAACAAAAAGAAAAGAGCAAATAAATTAGGAAAGAAAAAAGAAAGAGCAAATAAAGAATAAAGCAGAAAGAAAGAAAGAAAAAGAAATAAAGAAAATAAAGAAATAAAGAAATAAAGAAAGGAAGAAAAAGAAAGAAAGAAAATTAATAAAGAAGGAAGAAAAAAAAGAAGAGCAAATAAAGAAAAGAAAGAAAGAAAAAAGAAAGAAGAACAAATAAAGAAATGAGAAAGTAAGAAAAAAGACAGAAAGAGCAAATAAAGAATAAAGAAAGGAAGAAAAAGAAAGAAAGAGCAAATTAATAAAGAAAGGAAGAAAAGAGAAAGAAAGAGAAATAAAGAAAGAAAAGAAAGAAAAAAGAACAAATAAAAGAAATAAAAAAGGAAGAAAAAAGAAAGAAAGAGCAAATTATAAAGAAAGGAAGAAAAGAGAAAAAAGAGCAAATAAAGAAAGAAGAAAGAAAAAAGAAAGAAAGAAAGAACAAATAAAGAAATAAAGAAAGGAAGAAAAAAGAAAGAGCAAATTAATAAAGAAAGGAAGAAAAAAGAAAGAAAGAACAAATAAATAAAGAAAGGAAAGAAAAAAAGAAAGAGAAAGAAGAGGAAAATAAGTTTATAGTCCAAATTTATAGTCTCTATGAATGGGGAGAAAAATGAAGAAATGATAAAAACAAATAAAAAAGAAAAAACTAAATAGAAAGAAAAAAAAGAAAAAGAGAACATAAAGTTGGAAAAAGTATAGAAAGTCAAATAAAGGAAATAGAAAGAAAAGAAAAGAAAGAAAGAAATGTTGAACAATAGGTACCACCAATTTTCCCTGGGAAATTTAGCCCCGCTATATTTAACACAATAAAACTTGCATAAAGCTTAATATTGTCTTGAAAATCTTTTGTCAATTTAAAAGAAGAAACATTAAAAAAATCCTGATGATTTAAAAATTGCTTTTAGCATACGAAAATAATGAAAATTATAAACGAAAAACAATGTTTACATTTTTGCACCGTTAAATCAATTGAAATTTAACATAACCAAAAACAAGTTATGACTTAGTTTTTTTTTTTAATTCTATGATAATCAATAAATTGTCCAATTTACACGAACATTTTCATAATTACTTACCTTTTGATGAAAATAAGACTGAAATAGATTTTTCCTAAAATATATTAGGGGAAATTTTCACGTGATCTATCTCCACCCACACACCATTTTATTTTATGAAACATGAAAAAATGAACCGACAAAACACGATTTTTACTTTTTTTCTAAAAAGATAAGATGAGATATATCAGATGATTTTTTATAATTTTTTATGCGAAAGCTTTTTAGTAAAAGAACCATGAATACAGAATTATGCTAAAAACTTTTTTTAGCATAATTCTGTATCCATGGTTCTTTTACTAAAATGCTCTCGCATAAAATATTCTGATATATGTTATCTGATATATCTTATCTTTTATATCAATAAAGAAACTAACCATCTTGTAAAAAACGGACTGTTTTGCTAATCTTTTTAAGATAACGGTGAGTAATTTCTCCTCAATCGGATAATTTCATCTTTGAATTAACTGTTTTTCTTTGTAACAATTCTTTATGTTTGTTATTTCTTTCATGCGAGATTTAACAAAAGTTCAAAAATATTTTCGTTTCTTCCTTCAATGTGGCCTTAAACTGATCACGTGACGGATTTTGCTGGTACCTAGAGAACAAGAAAGAGAAAGAAAAAAATAAATATATAGAAAAGATAAAGAAGGAAAGACAGAAAAAGAGAAAGTAGGACAAAGAAATCTATAGAAAGTCCCAAAAGATACAGGAATAGTGATTGATTGATTGATTTTAACGGCATTTCAACCCATCCGGGATTATTCTATGCCAAGCGGAAAGTTGTGAGCGATGGTCAAATTTATTATTATGTCTATTTTCAAGAACTTTTCTTTATTTTGACAGTAGGATTTTTGCAGTTATCTGTTGCTAAGTGGATTGGAAATCAGTTTAAGGGATAAGTTTATAGGATAAAGTTCAAGTTTGTTATAAGTGATAGTTTCTTAGAAAGTTTTTTAAACAATTTTTTTAAACAATTTTTTTCTATTATTTTTCTGAATTTTTTAGATGAGGCTTGATAATTAAGATCATTTGTATTATTCGAACTATTCTC
>CM042166.1:27212299-27252299 GCA_023376005.1 Doryteuthis pealeii | reverse complement strand
AAACAGCTACGTCCAGGAATTGAACTCAGGTCGACGTGTCCATTTCCCATGACTCTAACCATTAGACCACGCGCCTCCAGATTGGCCTTGATATAAACAGACAGGTTAATTTTAAAATTAAAAGGACTGGTGTGAAGGTGTTCAAAATTACGTCTCAAAACAAATTATGTGAGTTTTTAAGAGAAAAGTATTTAGAGTTTTTGTTTGGATATTGTTAAAATACTCTTCATGTGCGGCGTGAGAGATCGGAATTATTTTCTTGAAGAAAAAAAAACTAGTTCCTGCTTAACATCCGGGCTTATTGCTAGAATATGTCACAGCTTTAGAAATACATTGGGGTCTGGAATATCAACAGATAATTGAAAAGATAATGATGTCGATAATGCTTAGTCTAATTCATAAACAGTATTGTACAACTGGGTACCATTCACGCAATCAGTACCGTCTGTTCATTGGTAAAGATAAGGAAACAGAGTTATCACATGGGCACCTCGGGGTACTCGGGCATATCTTGTTCATGGAAAACTGATATATAATGTACGAAAGTGAGAGTCTGTGGAATATATCGATAAAATGGTGCCTTGAGTAAATGTAGGAACCAAATGAAAAGACAACAGACAGTTTTGTTCAAAGTAACAATGAAAACAATGTACAGACGTAACTCTCTCTCTCTCTCTCTCTCTCTCTCTCTCTCTCTCTCTCACACACACACACACACACACACACACAATGTGGAGGCGCTTGGTGTAGTGGTTACAGTCGTGGGAGATGGACGCGAGGAGACGAATTCAAATCCTCGACGAAGCTGTTTTGCATTTCGCATAGCGCCAATACCCTTGGGAAAAATATGAATCCAACCCTTCTCCTTCCATCTTTCGGTAAATAGCAGGGCAGACTGGGCTCTTTAACCTTGTTTAGGCAACCAGTCTAGGAGAAGGAAGAGTCTGAACTCAAACCTGTTAAACTCCGCTCAAGAAATTCATCTTTTGTCACATCCTGCACGTGCGGAGGGGCTGGTGTATATATATATATATATATACACCAGCCCCTCATAGAGGTTCTTCACAACAAATGAACATGCTACTATCAAACACACTCGCCTACCCGGATTTTAACAGCATGTTAAACCCACTATAACACTTGAACATTTTTAACTCTTCTATAATGCTCCCTTTCTAATAATGTATCAACAATTTCTTCAAATAATAAATTTTCTCCTGAAGATGACCGAAGGTCGAAACTAGTTGAGATTAAACAACAAACAAGAAATATTCCTGATTGTCTTAATAATAATTTTTGTTCACACTATATATATATATATATATATATATTATATATATATTATATATATATATATATATATATAACTGAAAAAATAAAAGGTTTAGCTTTTATTTATTATCACAGGAACGATCTTTACGACCGAGCGGTTGCTTGCTAGGTCATTCGTCAGGTAAACAAAATAGCTTTTGAATATGAAAGAAATGGTACAAATGGTTAAATGTTTTAAACTGAATTCTCGAGATATTGAGCACTCTTCTAATAACACTGTACGTTGGATTATTACCAGTTTTTCAAGTATAATAGTGCCAACCATACACATTAATAATAATGATAATAATAATAATATATATATATATATATACCAGCCCTCCGCACATGCAGGATGTGATATATATATATATATATATATATATATATATATGAATTTAACATTTATGAAAAAACAAATGATGTTTATAATTGTTGACAGAAATCTGTTTCGACCGTGTTAATAGATCGGTCATCATCAAGAGCAACATATGAGAGAAAAACTGTTTTTCTCTCATATGTTGCTCTTTGATGATGACCGATCTATTAACAATTAAATAAATGTTAAATGCATACTGTCGGATTAATTTCCATTTATTTTCACACACACACACACACACACACACACACACACACACACACACACACATATATATTATATATATATATATATATATATATGTATATATATGTATTAGATGTATTGGTGTAATGGTTACCGTCGTATGAAATCGACACGGCGTTGAAAAGGAGTTCAAACCCTGTACAAGGTTATTTGCATTTTACATAGCGCTATTTTATTTGATAGAGCGTTGATACCCTTGGAAAAGGTGTGTCTAACTATTTCTCTCCAGTTATGGGTATATTGCAGTGAAGACTGGGTTTTTGGTTAAGCAATTGCAAAGAAAACCTCAAATTCAAAACTTCTCTAAAAAAGACCTTGTGTCGCATCTTGTTTGTGTCGAGCGGTTGTATATATATATATATATATATATATATATATATATAATATATATATATATATATATATATATTTAACTTTCCGTTTTCTTTCCTTCCTTTTTTAAATTTTTTCATTGTGTTCGATAGAAACAGATTAGCTTTATCGCTTCCGCACGCTCATCCACTGTTGCAGATTGACTATTGTTTCAATTTGTTTTGCGAGGGAAGTTCGAAAAGACAAAGGAAAATTGAACAAAGAGACTGGAAAGGGAAGTAAGGACTTCCGGCTGAGGGACAAAGAGAAAGAAGAAAACGTATAGGCGTTTGAGAGATACAAAAGACAGTCAACAGTCAGTAGGGACAGTCAGTCAGATGAGAGACAGCCGACGAGAACGTGCGTGACCGGCGTGACCGCGGTCACACACCATCGCTGCCAGCGGGCAGTGACGTTCGTTCACCCCTCTGTGCCTGAGATCCCAACAGTAGTAAGTAGTAGTAGTAGTAGTAGTAGTAGTTCCCATTGTCAACGTCCGCCACTCACACGCACCATGAGGGAATTAAATAAACGTTCAAAGTCTTACTACTACATATGTCTACGTGTGAATCTTTATACTCCACTACTAACACATACGACCCAGCAACAGTATATAACATGTACGATTTTGTGGCCCGAGTCGAGCGCTATGCAACACCACTATCTTTCCCAACTATCTATCTATCTTTCTTATTATATTTTTCTGTGTAACATGTCCTTCTTCCCTTTCATTCTTTATAATACAAATGGAATAGACCATTATTTACCTGAGGCGATGACACTCATAGGAAATTAAAATTTGGCAGATAAGCAACACCAGATAATCAGAATGTGCATTTTGCATTTCCTCTTAGACAAATGAGACGGTCTCATTTTTAACCAGAGGGTGTTGCAAGATGATAATGGTCGTACAATTAAGAAACATAAATATTAATACATAGACTAGCAGGGCCTGTGGATATACCACAGTATGATAATTTAATTACAATTGTTGATATGTTTACTCAAGAGCTATTGCAAATAGTACAATGTATGAAAAAGTTTAATAATCATGATTTAACTCTGCCTCTCTCCCCCCTCGCTCTCTATCTACCGCTCTCTCTCCCCCCTCTCTCTCTCTCTCTCAATTTTCTTTTTCTTTTCATTATGTTCGATTGAAACAGATTAACGCTATCAGCTCCCTCTCTATATCTTTCTCCTACATTCTTTCTTATTATATTTTTTCTGTATAGCATGTCATTTTTCTTCCATTTCTTTCTATATAATAAAAAAAGAAATGATCCATTATTTAGCTGAGGCAACGACACTCATAAGAAATAAGAATTTGGCGGCAAAGCAAAACCAGAAAATCAGGATTTACATTTTTGCATTTCATCTTGGACAATTTAGACGGTCTCATTTTTAACCAGAGGATGTAACATGATAACGGTCGTACAATTAAGAAACACGAGTATGAATGAATAGATTTATTTACATTTTTGTATTTCATCTTAGACGATTTGGACGGTCTCATTTTTAACCAGAGGATGTTGCAAGATGATAACGGTCGTACAATTAAGAAACACGAGCATGAATGAATAGATTTATTTACATTTTTGTATTTCATCTTAGACGATTTGGACGGTCTCATTTTTAACCAGAGGATGTTGCACGGTGATAACGGTCGTACAATTAAGAAAAACTAGTATGAATGAATAGATTTCTTCACATTTTTGTATTTCATCTGGAAGATTTGGACGGTCTCATTTTTAACCAGAGGGTGTTGCACGGTGATAACGGTCGTACAATTAAGAAAAACTAGTATGAATGAATAGATTTCTTCACATTTTTGTATTTCATCTTGGAAGATTTGGACGGTCTCATTTTTAACCAGAGGATGTTGCACGGTGATAACGGTCGTACAATTAAGAAACACTAGTGTGGATGAATAGATTTATTTACATTTTTGTATTTCATCTTGGACGATCTGGACTGTCTCATTTTTAACCAGGGGATGTTGCACGGTGATAACGGTTGTACAATTAAGAAACACTAGTATGGATTAATAGATTTATTTACATTTTTGTATTTCATCTTGGAAGATTTGGACGGTCTCATTTTTAACCAGAGGATGTTGCAAGATGATAACGGTCGTACAATTAAGAAACACTACTATGGATGAATAGATTTATTTACATTTTTGTATTCCATCTTGAACGATTTTGGACGGTCTCATTTTTAACCAGAGGATGTTGCACGGTGATAACGGTCGTACAATTAAGAAACACGAGTATGAATGAATAGATTTATTTACATTTTTGTATTCCATCTTGAACGATTTGGACGGTCTCATTTTTAACCAGGGGATGTTGCACGGTGATAACGGTCGTACAATTAAGAAACACGAGTATGAATGAATAGATTTATTTACATTTTTGTATTCCATCTTGAACGATTTGGACGGTCTCATTTTTAACCAGGGATGTTGCACGGTGATAACGGTCGTACAATTAAGAAACACTACTATGGATGAATAGATTTATTTACATTTTTGTATTCCATCTTGAACGATTTGGACGGTCTCATTTTTAACCAGGGGATGTTGCACGGTGATAACGGTCGTACAATTAAGAAACACTAGTATGGATGAATAGATTTATTTACATTTTTGTATTTCATCTTGGAAGATTTGGACGGTCTCATTTTTAACCAGAGGATGTTGCAAGGTGATAACGGTCGTACAATTAAAGAACACGCGTATTAATATATATATATTAACAGAAACTCTATGGCTTCCCAGAATTCCGTTCCATTTGTCAACAACCTAATAGATGCCTTGCTCATAAAATTCTTAACCTAACTACAAATTCTATGGTTTGTGCTTGGAGCATTTTGTTTACAAGACTTTCGCACATTTTTAAGGCTATAGCTTTCATGCAGTGTCGGGGTTTTTTTGTGTTCTTTTTTCTGTTAACAGGCCATATTTCCTCGTGGTTTACCGTGTGATCTTCCCCTTTAAACATGTGACTTCATTTGTTTTTCAGGTTGCTTTTAGGGAGGGGGTGTTTTTTTGTGTGGTTCTTTATGTAATTGATGTCATGGGTTTCCTTCGCAACATGACGTCATTTTCAGTTCTCTTTTGTGATAGTTGGCGAGTTTCTCACTTCTCTTGCTCTGTCCTTCTCTTTCTCATGTCTCTTCTTTTTCTCTTTCTCTTTCTTATTTCTCCGCTCTTTCCTTCTCTTCCATTCTCTTCTTTTTTCTTTTTATTTCTCAATTCCCTCCCTCTTTCATTCTCTTTCTCACTTTACTTCTTTTTCTCCTTCTCACTTCTCTCCCCCTTTCCTTCTTTTTCTCCTTCTCACTTCTCTCCCTCTTTCATTCTCTTTCTCACTTTACTTATTTTTCTTCCTCTTTCCTTCTATTTCTCTTTCTCAATTCTCTCCTCTTTCATTCTCTTTCTCACTTTACTTATTTTTCTTCCTCTTTCTTCTATTTCTCTTTCTCAATTCTCTCCCTCTTTCATTCTCTTTCTCACTTTTCTTCTTTTTCTCTTTCTCTTTCCTTCCCTTTCTCTTTCTCACTTCTCTCCCTCTTTCATTCTCTTTCTCACTTTTCTTCTTTTTCTCTTTCTCTTCCTCTTTCCTTCTCATTTTCACTTCTCTTTCATTCTCTTTATCACTTTTCTTCTTTTTCTCTTTCTCACTTCTCTCCTCTTTCCTTCTTTCTCTTCTCTCACTTCTCTCCCCTCTTTCATTCTCTTTCTCTTTCTCACTTCTCTCCCTCTTTCATTCTCTTTCTCTTTCTCACTTTCTCCTCTCTTTCATTCTCTTTCTCTTTCTCACTTCTCTCCCTCTTTCATTCTCTTTCTCTTTTCTCACTTCTCTCCCTCTTTTCATTCTCTTCTCTTTCTCACTTTCTCTTTTCTTTTCACACTTTCTTCTCTCTCTTTCCATTCTCTTTCTCTCTTTTTTCAATAGTCTCCTTTTTTCTTCCCTCCCTCTTACCTTCTCACTTCTCTCTTTCTTTCTTTCTCTTTCTACCTTCTATTCCTCAACTCCTCTCTTTCTCTTTTCTCTCTTTCTCTCTTTCCTTCTCTTTCTAATTTCTCTTCCTCTTTCATTCCCTTTCTCACTTCTCTCCCTCTTCCATTCTCTTTCTCTCTTTTTCAATAGTTCTCCTTTTTTTCTTCCCTCCCTCTTACCTTCTCATTGTCTCCTTTCTTCTCTTTCTACCTTCTATTCCTCAACTCCTCTCTTTCTCTTTCACTCTTTCATTCCCTTTTCTCATTTCTCCACTTTTTCTTCTCTTTCACATTTGTCTCTCCCATTCCTTCTCTTATCTCCCACTTTCCTTCTCTCTCTCTCACCTCTCTTCTTTTCTTTCTCGCTTCTCTCACTCTTTCTTTCTCACCTCTCTTCTTGTAGTTAGGTTAAGAATCTTATGAGCATGGCATCTATTAGCTTGTTGACAAATGGAACCAAATTCTAGGAAGCCAGAGAATTTCCGTTAATATATATATATATATAATATATATATATATATATATATATAAAAATTTTTACTTGAAGGCACTTACAACGCATGTATCGCATAAAATTCGATACTTTTTCTTATAGAAAATGAACTTGACAAGTGTAATCCCAGTAAAGGATGGCTCGATGTGTAGAATACCGTACAGACTGTTTCGACTTTATTAAGTCTCATCAGCGGTATATACTAACGATTTCCCTCCGACAGAAATCGAAATATATACTTTATTCAGCAACGTTTCTAAAAATAAACAAACATCCAAAAATCTTATATATATATATATATATATTAATACGCGTGTTCTTTAATTGTACGACCGTTATCATCTTGCAACGCCCTCTGGTGTTCACATTTTCGTTTCTCTTCCACTTTCCTTAACACCACTTCCTCCTTCTTTCTCTTTTTTTTTTACTTCTCTCCATCATTCCTTCTTTTCTTCAATTCTCTTCTTCCTCTTCCACACATTCTTTCTCTATTTCCTTTTATTTCCCGCGTCTTTTTCTCTTTCCTCCTCTTTCTCATTTCTCTTCTATCTCTCCATGCTCTCTCCTTCTCCATTCTTCCTTTCTTTCTTTCTTTCTTTCACTTTCTCATATCTTGTCGTCATTTCTTCTCTTTCTCTTTATTCTTCATTCATTTCTCTATCTCTTTCCCTCTCTTTCTCACTTTTACCGGTTTTACCCCTCACTTTCTCACTCCCTCTAATATTTTCTCTTTCTCACTTCACTCTCTCTCAATTCTTTTATTCTTTCCTCCTCTTTCTCACTTCTTCATTCTTAATTCTCTTTTTCTTTTCTTTTCCTTCCTCTTTCTTTCACTTTCTAAGTGCTCCTTCCCTTCTCTCTTCATTTCCTTCTCTTTCACACTTCTTTCTTTCTTTCTTTCTGTCACATGCTCAGTCCCTTTTTCCTTCTCACTTTCTTTTACATTCTCACTCTCTTCACTTCTCTTGTTTCTCTCCTTTTTTTCTCTTTCAGTTCACTCCCTCTTTCATTCTCTTTCTCACTTTTCTTCTTTTTCTCTTTCTCTTTCTCTTTCCTTCTCTTCCATTCTCTTCTTTTTTTCTTCCTCTTTCTCACTTCTCTCCCTCTTTCATTCTCTTTCTTTCTTTCTCAATACTCTCTTTTTTTCTTTCTCTTCCTCTTGCCTTCCCACTTCTCTCCTTTCTTTCTCTTTCTACCTTCTCTTTCTCTCTTTTCTTCTCTTTCTAATTTCTCTTCCTCTTTCATTCCCTTTCTCATTTCTCTCACTCTTTTCTTCTCTTTCACATTTGTCTCCCTTCTTCCTTCTCTTATCTCCCACTTTACTTCTCTCTCTCACCTCTCTTCGTTTCTTCCTAGCTTCTCTCACCCTTTCTTTCTCACCTCTCTTCTTGTAGTTAGGTTAAGAATCTTATGATTATCTCTGTCCCTTTTTCCTTCTCTTTCGCACTTCTTTTACATTCTCAGTCCCTTCACTTCTTGTTTGATTCTCTCCTTTTTTTTCCTCTTTCATTTCACCCTCCCTCCTTCACTACTTTACTCTTTCCTTTCTCATTTATATCCCTCTTTCCCTCACTTCACAGTCTCTTTGCTTCTCTTTCTTACATTTTCTTCCCCTTTGCTTCCCTTCCTTTTTCCTTCACTTCTCCTCTCATTCTTTCTTTCTCCCATTTTCTTTCTTTGGCGCCAAAAAATATCAAGAAACAAAAAATGCCTTTTCTTTTTTGTTCTTCTTTGATTCTATAACTTCTTTCAATCTTTTTATTCAGCCATAGCTTTTTTTTTAAGCACCGTCCGTATCCTCTTTCCTTTTTAAAACACATTTGAATATTCATTTTTCTTTTGATTTCCCTCTTAATTTATTAAAAAAAGAATTCTTCGGTCTAAACGAAAGTTGTCACGATATTCCTCGCCTCATTTTCTTTCCAGTCAAATAATTATTCTCTTTGTCTCCTTGTTGGTGAATTTTCTTTTTTCTTCGTTTCGTGTTCAAGGCCTACTTGGGATAATTTTTAGTTCTTTCACATCAATACTCTCATTTGGAGTTTTTACAGTACTCCAAATTAAAAAAAAAAATTCCATATCACCTTTAGGCACCCCTTTTTGATCTCGATTAAGAAAGGACATGTTTTTCATTTACACCGTCAATATCCGGTTGTTTTAACAGACAATGTTTAGATTATTTAAAATGATAAAACCCCTAACCCAAACCCTAACCCCTAACAAACAACCGGATATTGACGGTGTAATCGAGATTTAAAAAAAGGGTGCCTAAGGGTTATATGGTCCAAAAAAAGTTTTTTCAAAACATTCTTAGGCGAAAACGGTTGTTTATTTTCATTAGAGCAATGTTGGTTGTTTTTTGTGTTTTACGGCATATTAACCCTTTTTGGGTCATGTAATACCGAAAGAAGTCATTTTGATAAGCAAAAAACTCAGGGTACTTACAGTACCTGCTGCTGCTTAACTGGTCACTTAATTAAGTATTGAGCAGTCTGTTATCAATGCTTTGTCTCTCATCCTTTCCTTTGTGCTGGCTCTGATGACGTAAGACTTAATTTATTTTTCTCAGCCATCGTTATTACTGGAAAGCCGAAAAGGTTTCATCCGCGCGGTGAGAAGATGGATTACTTGGTAACAGATGACCATTACGTCTGCTCTCATCGATGAACCGCCAAATTCTAACTATTCTCAGTTCCCTTCACACGCTTCGCCTTTAGCTAATAAGAAATTAAAGACTAGGTCAGTGAAAGGTGCACTGCTGTCAATCACTTCTATAACGGTCACGCTATGATTCAATGGTGACTTTCCATTTACAAATACCGTTTTTTAAATTCTACTACACTACAGTACATAATTCGTTGGCAACCCATGAATTATGTAGCATGGTTAAGGAAATAGATAAGTTTTTTAAAAAATCAACGGAAAAATCTTAAGTCCAGATCAACAAGTAAATAAATAAAATTGTGATACCACATCGAGATAAGAACGGAGACAGGGTGACTGACCTTTCTTTGTCACATCTGAGTTGATAAAAAGGCGATTAGAATTAGATTAGATCTAAGAATCTTTGTAGATAAGAATAGAAATACGAGTCACCGACCATAAAGAAGGTGTGACGGTGATCTGACCGGAAGTGGGCGTGGTTAAGTAGGCGTAGGCACTCGGGCAAGAATGGGCGAGGCCAAGTGAAGTTAGGTGAATATAAGCAGTCGATTTTGACAGTTCGAAGTTCACAATCAATTACTCAGTTTCTTATGAATGCCTTCACCCCAGCAAAAATAATGGACCATTCCATTTTTAAAATAAAGAAAGAAAGGGAATAAAAAAGGCCATACTTCAGAGAAAAAAATATTGTAAGATAGATAGAAAGAGAGTAGGAGAAAGAGAGAGGGGTTGAGTGTGCGGAAGTGATAGCGCTAATCTGTTTCAATCAAATATAAGGAAAATATGAAAAGAGGGAAGGAAAGAAAAAAGAGTGAGAGAAAGTAAAATCAAGGTTATTATACTTTTTCCCTTTTGAACTATTTGGCAATAGCTCTTAAGTAAATATATCAAATGTTGTAATAATCAAATTATCATACTGTGTTATATCAACAGGTCCTGCTAGTATAATAAAATAATCTTAATTCCATCAGGTGGTTATAAAGCAGATTGTAAATTGTAGTCCCTACGTTAAACACACATTCTTCTAAAACATTACTACAAAGGGTAATTCAACACACTCTTAGACTTTACCTTACTCTAAGAAAACTAATATTAAAATGACTAGTAAGTAAGTAAAGCTGTCGGGGTGGCCTAAAGTCGGTATCAGCCAGACAGCAAGGGAGTCTATCTCTTTTTCCCTAGCGCTAGGCCAAGGAGATTGTTTTGGCATCTGAGGCGTAGCACCACACCTACCATCAGCTCGTTACTTTACCGCACAGATCCCTGTGCTACTCATACGCTGAGTTGGCGAGGATCCCATCGGCAATGCCTGAGGAATATCCCCCAGGGATCACGCTGTTAATATGGCCGAAGCCGACTGAACTCTGCTAAAAACAGTCATTTTCCCCCGCGAGAGAAACTGTTTCAGCTTTTATGCCTCCTCAACGACCGAACAACTCCAACCTACAAGGTAACAAGACGCCTACACAAATCCCCACTCACAATCTGGAGATTCCGAGTTCAATCTGTATTTTAGTTAGGTAATTTACTTTTCTCGCTACAATTGGTATTTCCTAAGATTAGCATAGCTGTGGCACAAGGCCAGATTCTGTGAGGGCGCTTAGTAAGATAGCTAATTCTCAGTTATCTTACGAACTCGTAATGGGTAAGAAAACTACACTAAGACGAATAAAGAATGTATACACAAGAAAAGAAAACGTTATCTTGTTTATTCATTCCACCCAAAAAGATGGAACAGCGTGGGGTCACGATGAAAGAATTTTCTCGTAAAAAGAAAGATTTCTTTTCATATCCTTCTTCTTTTGAAATTTTACACAAAATGGGGGGCAGCAGAATTTTTCAGTAAAAAAGCTGTATTAACAACACCAAAAATACTAAGATACTCTTTTATTTTGTGATTACTATTTGTATATTTATCTAGAACTTGGGGTTTCCTGTTTTTGTCATTGGAAAACAAACAAGGGGAGTTTGAGATCCTTTGCTTTGAAGAAAGGCATCAACATATTCTGTCTCCCAAACCAGGGGTCCATCGCATCATCACAGATTCTTGTCGCAGACTTGAGAAGGATGGCTATATATCTATTAATAATGGTTTTTGCATCCGGTTTTTGTCTGTAACAAAAACTATTTTCACTGCTTACGTCACTATACCCGAAATCGTCATAACATAGAATAAATACACTCAAAATTTGAGCATGCAAACATTAGACAGTCCTCATTGTTTTTAAAACAAGTTTTAATAGATACATCCCCAGTATCATATATACATATATATTTTTGTTTTATTTTAATAGATATTCAAAGTTAATAGAACTTAGTTTCGATTTCAAATTGTTTTTTTTTTTTGTTACTCCTTTAATAAATTTTGATGATTTCATGATTTATGGTTCAAACTCTCTGAGATTTAATTTTTAACTTCCACTTCCTCAAGCAATATCTTTCAAAAATTTATTTTGCTAGTATGATAAATACATATTAATATAATGGAGATTATGTATCTATCTGTCTGTCAACATCATAGTCCCTCATTTATTTACGTTATATTCTCAATGCTTATTGAATAATAGTTATTTTTTATCTTAATTAGCACTTTATATTATTAAAAATTAAAATTAAAGTCTACCTGAGATAGATTTGCCTCAAAATCGACCATGTTATTTACATTCATTTACCTCATACCCCACTTGTATGGGTTGGGCACAAGGTCTTGTTTTTATGTGGGATCACCCACGAGCCGAGACTCATGGGTGGCAAGTGGAAATTTTGAATCGATCCCGTTGACATTCCCCCTCAAGAAGGGCACCTCAGGCACTGGGCAATAAACCCAGCCCTGTCCCATTTCAGCAGGTCATATTCAGGAAAAAAGTTTTTAGTGCATATAAGCATATATTGCTGAAAACAGTCTAACTGTATAAAAGCAATTTGGCTGTTCAAGCAAGCAATAAGCATACACAAGACATCTCAATAGCAGGAAATAATAATAATAATAATAATAATAAATAATAATAATAATAAAACTTAACCTACGATGTATAAGACGCAAGGCAATTTTTTTGGACCTAAATTTAGGAAAAAAGTGCGTCCTATATGCCGCCAAATACAGTATATATCAATTCTAGTGTTCCTAAAGTGTACGATCGTTTATCCTTGCAACACCCTCTAGTTAAAAAACGACACGGCCCAAATCTTTCAAGATGAATGCAAAAAAGTAATCCTGATATCTGGTGTTGCTTATCACCGAATTATTTCTTATGAGTGCTTTTACCTCTACTAATTAATGGACCATTCCGCTTTGTTCTTATAAAAGAAAAAAAGGGAAGAAAAAAGACAGGTTGCACAAAAAATATTTTTTTAAAAAGAATGAGAGAAGGAGAAAGACAGAGATTTGGTTGAGTATGTGAAGGGATAACGCTAATCTGTTTTCAATTGAAGATAATGAAAAGATGAAAAGAAGGAAAGAAAGAAAAAGAACGAAAAAGAGTTAAATCTTATTATACTTTTTACATATTGAGCAATATATTGCAATAGTCCTTAAGTTAACATATCAGACATTGTAATAAAGAAATATAGTCTAAATTGTTACAAGAGGTGTATATATATATATATATATATATATATATATATATATATATATATATATATATATATATAGCTTAAACACTATGAAAGATATGAGACAGTCCGCTAAAAAGATTAGGAACGATTGGGAGAAAAATGTCAGTCTATCCTGCACATCCTCACCACACCCGAAAATATATTTAAAAAAATAACAGCACGTGTTCTCTTTATCGGAACCAGTAAAATTCACTAACCCGAGGACGTTTATATATATATATATATATATTATATATAGTATTAATACAAAGTGTGTGTGTGTGTGAGAGAGTATACAGTATTTCATTTTTATTCAGATAGTCTTTTCCCTATACCTTGAAAAAGGGTGGATGTTCACCCGAAATATCAGAATTGATCGAATCAGGGACAGAAAAACAGTGGAATATTAAAATTCTGTTTTTTTCCAATGCTCCAAAAACAACCCCCCCAAAAAACAACAGTCATGAGAACAAAGTTAATACATAACACACACACACACACACACACACACATATATATATATATTTACAGATAGATAGATAGAGAGAGAGAGAGAGAGGGGGAGGGGGCTTACGCTCGTAAGTGATTCAGATTCGAATCAAACACGTTCTTCAATGGGTTAATATTGACATACTTAGAAAACAAGAACAGTATTGAAATTACAGAAAATCCATCGAAAAGTAAATATTTTTCAAACCAATAATTTGGACATATTTAAAAAAAAAGGATAAAATTATTATTTCCGATTATAAATCAAGGAATAGCCAATGAATAAATTATTTTGATAAAAATATTTTTGATGAGCGAAGTTTCGTGAAAGATTGACTGAATAGTATTCGGGAGCCTCCGGCTATTTTCGTGAATTTCCGTAAGACCTTCGTGAAAATCTTCAATACTCATCATTGGCTCGCGGTAATTTTACTCCGTTTAAAAAAGGACAAAAACATGAGGAGAGAACGTCATTGTGCCCTGAAACGCTGTTTCGACAATAGACGTACCTACATCTTCACACACACACACACACACACACACACACACACACACACAGACACACACACACACACACACACGCGCGCACGCACACTCTCAAACGTACCTCCTCTTTTCACACACGCACAAACACAAAATTACAAACACAGACACACACACGTGCAAACGCACATACACTATCTCAATCAGACGTACTTTCATCTTTTTCACACACACACGCACATGAAAGCACACACGTGCAAACGCAGACAGATTATCCCGTCAGACGTGCCTTCATCTTTTTACACACACACACAAACGCGCACACACACTATCTCTCCCAGACGTAACTTCCTCTTTCACACACAAACACACACACACACACGCACTCACGCACACACACACACGCATAAACTATCTCGCTCAGATGTACCATCCTCTTTTCAAACACACACATGTTCAAACGCACACACCCTATCTCTGTAAGACATAACTTCCTCTTTTTCACACGCACACCCACACACACACACACACACACACACACACGCGTGTTATTTCTCTCGCTCACTCTCATTCTCGAACACTTACTCTGTCGATTTTACATCTTCACTCTCATCGTGTTTCCGTCTCTCCTTCTCTTTTTCACTCACTCTTTATCGCTTTCCTTCTCAATCTTTCTCTCTCACTTTCAATCTGTTTATAACTCTGTCTCTCTCTTTCCCTGTATCTTTGTCTTTCTGTGTCTATCTGTCAGTCGTTCTCTGTCTCACTTTCCCTCTCTCTCTCTTTCTATCTCACTCTATCTCTGACAGTCTTTCTGTCTCTTTCCATCACTATCTTTCTCTCTCTGTCATTTTTTCTGTCACACTTTCACTCTCTCTCTCTATCTCAATCTATCTTTGACTGACTTTCTGTCTCTGTCCATCACTATCTTTCTCTCTCTCTCTCTTACTCTTATTCTGTCATTTTTTCTGTCTCACTTTCGGTCTCTCTCTATTTATCTGACATAATTTCTGTCTCTGTCCATCTCTCTCTCTCTCTCTCTCTCTCTCTCTCTCTCTCTCTCTCTTACTCTTATTCTGTCATTTTTCTGTCAGCTTTCACTCTCTCTTTCAATATCATAGTATCTTTTAGCAAAAGTGTTTAATTTTTTTTTTCAATAACCATCAAAAACGAATAAAACAATGTTTTTGGCATGAAATAACACAAGAAAATTTGACATGCCGTAAAACCCCATCAAACAGACTAATGATATTTAGCTGACCTGTTTATTTCTGTATATTCATGGTATAATGTAAATCCAAACTTCACAAAAATATGTTTAAAAATTGAGTTAAAAAAGTAACCATCACGAATTAATATAACGTGTACGGCATGAAATAATCCAACAAGGTTTGACATGCCGTTAAAATCCAACTATCCAACAATTTTAATTAATAGGATGTAAAAAATAACATTTCTTATTTTTGTAAATTTTCATTAAAGACAAATCAGATCACTAGTCATTGTATATCTTGTATTTATTTTTAAGAAGACAAAAAATTAAAGACATTTTCTTTTATTTTTACCTTTTATCCACTTACACCAAATCATTATTTGCAGAGAGAGAGAGAGAGAGAGAGAGAGAGAGAGAGAGAGAGAGAGAGAGAGAGAGAGAGAGAGAGAGAGAGAGAGAGACCATTGTTGGTTAATGGAAATCACTATATATATATATATATATATATATATATATATATATATATATATACATCTTCATATACAAATATATTCACACACATACATACATATGTGTGTGTAAAATTTCTCTGTACTTCATTAAATTGAACGTATCTCTCTCTCTCTCTCTCTCTCTCTCTCTCTCTCTATATATATATATATATATATATATATATATATATATATACACACACCACATTTACATTAATATATATTAATATGCATATACAGATATATATTTATATATGAATATATATATATATATATACGTATATATAAAAACATATTTACATATATGTACCATTATACAGACATAAATATATATTCCTATATGTATATATATATATATATATATATATATATATATATATATATAAAACATATATTTACATATATGTCCCTTTATACAGACATAAATATATATTCATACATGTATATATAAATATATATATATATATAAAAACATATATATGTGTACATATATGTTTATGTATATACGTATTTATATATACACATATATACGTATTTATTTATACACATAAATATATATACATCTATATATAAATACATATATACCTCTGATCATACATTATATTATATATATATATATATATATATATACATAAATTTATACATATATATATATATATATATATGAACATACAAATATACATATACATCTGAACACATATATTCACACACAACTATACACATATATTCACACACAACTATGCACACACACAACTATACACACACACATATAACTATACATACACACATAACTATACACACATACACACACACACATATATATATATATATATATACATATACATTCCTATATATATGTGTGTGTGTAAGATTTCTTTGTATTACATTAAACTGAACACACACACACACATATATATATATTCATATATATGAGTGTCTGTGTTCTCTCCGTGTGCACCCGGGTATATTTATGTGTGTAGTGGTTATATTTGTTTTCCGAGAATCAAAGAAACCGTTCATCTTTATTCGAATCAGCAAACAACGGTTTTAACTGGCTAAATCTAAAAGTGTCTGCCTTGTCGTTATTTTGTCGTTTATTTTTCCTGATATTTAAATGGCTTCTAAGAATCAAAGAGAAGAGACATCTTTTTTTAATCTAAAAGAAAACATTTTGTATCAGACCCAATAATAAAATTGTCTCTTCATCCTTTGTTTTCCAGGTGTTTATTTTACCAAATCTGGCAGTCCAAGAAAATGGTCATTTTATCTGAATCTCTCATAAAAATTCGTTTTTTTTACATATGTAATCAAAATACCAAGCCGCCCTGTCGACTGGGGCTATAGAATACACAGACTGCAGCTCGGTAGAGGGGTACCCCCCCCCACTGGGGCCACCTGTTGGTTGTGGGTGGCGATTCATAATGAGCAGTCAGTTCATATCATGATTATCTCGACTGTATTCTTTAAATTGATCTTAAGGTAAAACTCACAAAATATTTCGTAGAGGTGCCAGAAGGCGGTGGCTGAGCGTCACCCACAAGTTTATAATTTTATTAATTTATAAATACACATGAAATTAATGCCAAATATTTATATCAATCTATGAAAACAAATCAATATTTACCTACTACATTATATATACTAGCAACAGAAAACACCCTCCGGGCGTCGTAAAAATTAATTTTTGAAAGACATTGCCTGAGAGGGTGGGAGTTAAAAATCCACTGTCAGAGGGTTTGTATCATAAGTAAGCAAAATCATCATATTTATCAAAGGAGTAAAAAAAAAATAAAACAATTTGAAATGAAAACTGAGCCCCGTCCCTCTCAAATAAAATGTTGCGTGCATGTAATAATCAAACAATTATTTTGAATATTTTCCACATCGATTTTACACAAAATCGTAGGTATTTATTTATTTGTAAACTTTTTAGTTAACTTCTTGTTACTGTAAAAAAAAAGGACGAGAGTAAAAAACAATTTTTAGAATTGCTTACTCAAATTTTGGATGGCATAAAAATATTGTGATGCAAGCTGTGACGTAGTTTGTGTTACAGACAGAAATACAGACAATCTCCATTATATATATATATATATATATATATATATATATATATATATATATATATAATAGTCAAACAGTGTGTTTTGAAAATGGCAAAGGCCGACAAGTTGTGGGAGATTATATGCTTAATTAAAGTCATACCTAATTTTGTTAATTAATTACGCTTTACATTTAAACCGATATGCACGCCTAATTCATTTAGTTATAATTAATTAATTAACAAAATTAGGTATGACTTTAATTAGGCACATAATCTCCCATATATATATATATATATATATATATATATATATATATATATATATATATAGTGTAAAGTCTAGCAAAACTAAAGAGACGTGAAAGGCCGAAAACCGGTGTCTGTGGATGATTTTAATATATGATCCCAAACCCGGTAAAGCTCTTGGGAAGGGGATTTAGTTGACGGTCACCACATTCCGCATAAGCAAGGCTCTCTGTTATTTACGGATATGAGCTCTCCCAGAGACCGTAACATACGTATGTATATATGTATTTATCAGTTAAAATTCTGCTTCTGGTCGGCAGATGCTGAGGGCTGAGGGTTTAAGTAATCGGACTGAAAGAAAATTTCGCGGGTTTCGTTCTCTGCTGGTGATATTCTACTAAGTCTAGACACTGAAGAGACGTGAAACGTCGAAACTCGGTGTCTGTGGATTACTATAATACAATATATATATATATATATATATATATATATATATATATATATATATATAAGTAGTAAGTAAGTAAAGTCGTCTGAGTGGCCTAAAGTCGGTATCAGCCTTAAAGCGAGTCTATTTCACTAGCGCGAGGCTAAGGAGATCATTTATGACATCTGAGGTGGAGCGCCACACCTACCATCAACTCCTCAATTTACGGGACAAAACCATGTGCTACTCATACGCTGATATATATATATATATATTGTAAACACGGTTTGTTTTGAATGGCTTTTTGCCGATAATTTTTGGGAGAATAAGTGCTTAATTGGAGTCGTACCTAATTTTGAAAATTAATTAATTAATAATGAATTAGGCGGGAATACCTATTAAATGTATGGCTAAACAAATCGAGAAAAATCAATCTCTGTATGTACATTTCGGCCTATTAGGCCTCATCAGCAGAGCTATAGATCGGAAGACCGCCCTGTGCGTGATTTGAAACCGGACTGCCAAGCTGACAGGCCGATCTCATAACCTCTACACTAACCGGACTTCTTAGATTTTTATGATTTGTTTAGAGTAGGTTAATATTCCACTTCTAGTGACTTTTATTACACGACGATATGATAAGTTGTAAACACGGTTTGTTTTGAATGGCTTTTTGCCGATAATTTTTGGGAGAATAAGTGCTTAATTGGAGTCGTACCTAATTTTGAAAATTAATTAATTAATAATAATACCTATTAAATGTAAATCTAAGAAGTCCGGTTAGTGTAGAGGTTATGAGATCGGCCTGTCAGCTTGGCAGTCCGGTTTCAAATCACGCACAGGGCGGTCTTCCGATCTATAGCTCTGCTGATGAGGCCTAATAGGCCGAAATGTACATACAGAGATTGATTTTTCTCGATTTGTTTAGCCATACATTTAATAGGTATTCCCGCTAATTCATTATTAATTAATAATTTTCAAAATTAGGTACGACTCCAATTAAGCACTTATTCTCCAAAAATTATCGGCAAAAAGCCATTCAAAACAAAAACCGTGTTTACAACTTATTCATATCGTCGTGTAATAAAAGTCACTAGAAGTGGAATATTAACCTACTCTAAACAAATCATAAAAAATCTAAGAAGTCCGTTAGTGTAGAGGTTATGAGATCGGCCTGTCAGCTTGGCAGTCCGGTTTCAAATCACGCACAGGGCGGTCTTCGATCTATAGCTCTGCTGATGAGGCCTAATAGGCCGAAATGTACATACAGAGATTGATTTTTCTCGATTTGTTTAGCCATACATTTAATAGGTATTCCCACCTAATTCATTATTAATTAATTAATTTTCAAAATTAGGTACGACTCCAATTAAGCACTTATTCTCCCATATATATATATATATATATATATATATTCAGGGTTCGAATCTCACACAAAGCGGTCTTCCTGTCTATGGCTCTGCTGATGAGGCATAATAGGCCGAAATGTACATACAGAGATTGATTTTTCTCGATTTGTATAGCCTTATATTTGAATAAGTATGCCCGCCTAATTCATTAATTATTAATTAATTAATTTTCAAAATTAGGTACGACTTCAATTAAGCACATATTCTCCCAAAAATTGTCGGCTAAATATAGCCATATCAAAAACACATTGTTTGTTTGTTTACTTCTCATATATATATATATACATATATATATATGTGTGTGTGTGTGTGTGTGTGTTTCGTGTGTGTGTGTGTGTGTGTGTGTGTGTGTGTGTGGTCTGTGTCTGTGTCTGTGTGCTGGGATAGGTATATAGATAAGTATGAACAGGATTTATTTTTAAATCTGGGAATAAAAAACTGAAAAGAACAAAAATTTAGAATCTTTATGAAAGTACTGAAAATGTACGAACGTGTGTAAAATGTATTTTCTATTAAAAGATTTTTTTTCTGTTTGAATCTAAAAACATGAAAACATTACAAGTTTTAATGGATGTACTTAAATGACAACTATTTTTTATTTAATTGGAGATTTTTTGTTTGGAATGTCAGACTAAAATAAAGAAAAAAATTTTTTTTCAAGTCTACAAGAAAACAGGGTCAGCTCAGTCGGTAGAGCGTTCGACTAGAAACCACGGTAATCCTTAACTTGTTCCTCGTAAATTCCTACCATAAAATAAACTGAACCCTCATTTTATGTCCGTGTTTTTCTAATAAATGTTTTATTTTTCTTGCACACGTTATTTTACAACTTTTAGAATAAACACATTGAAATGAATATCAAAATAAATAAACAAAATATATTTAGTATTGTAAAATAACGGGTGCAAGAAAAATAAAACATTTATTGCAAAAACACTGACATAAAATGAGGGTTCAGTTTATTTTATGGTAGGAATTTCCGAGGAACAAGTTAAGGATTACCGAAACAACAAGGTTCCTAGTTCGATACCGGCCATGGCCAACTCAGCGTATGGGTAGCACAGGGATCTGTGTGGTAAAGTAAGGAGCTGATGGTCGATATGGCGCTCCATCTCAGACGCAAAAACAATCTCCGAACGAGCACTATGTGACACAAGATCAATTTCTTAAGCGGAGTTTAACAGCTTTGAATTCAGAGTGTTCCTTATCCTAGACTGGTTACCTAGCCATGGTTAAAGAGCTCAGTCTGTCCTGCTAGCACAAGGATCTATGCGGTAAAGTAAGGAGCTGATGGTTAATGTGGCGCTCTACGCAAAAACAATCTCCTTGGTCTAGAGCTAGTGAAAAGGGGAGAGACTCCCTCGCTGTCTGTCTGATACCAACATTAGGCCACCCCGACGACTTTACTTTTTACAAGAAAACAACAAGCATATCTAACACGTTATGTAGAAGATGACATCAATGTTGTCTCGTTACTTAGAAACACCGGTGATAGAGAAATAACCTATAAGTTTGTTGGATAGAAGTGCGTGGTGTAATGGTTAGAGTCGTAGGAAATGGATTCGTCGACCCGAGTTCAAATCTTAGACGTGGCTATTTGCATTTCACCTTGCGCTAATACCCTTAGGAAAGGTATGAATCCATATATACATCCTCCAGTCAAATCCTAGACGTGGTAATTGCATTTCCCTTAGCGCTAATACCCTTGGGAAAGGTATGAATCCTACTCCCCCTCCAGCTATGGGTAAATAGCAGGGCAGACTGGGTTCTTTAACCATGGCTAGGTAACCAGTCTAGGAGAAAGGGAAAACTCTGAATTCAAACCTGTTGAACTCCGCCTTAAGAAATTGACCTTGTGTCGTATCCTGCTCGTGCGGAGGAGTTGGCTAAATATATATATACAGGCTCCCAGTTATGGTTAGGGCAGACTGGGCCCCTTTATTTCTTGGATAGATAACCAGTCTAGGAAAAGGAAAACTCTGAATTCAAACCTGTTGAACTTCCGCTTAAGAATTGACCTTGTGTCGTATCCTGCTCGTGCGGAGGAGTTGGTAAATATATATATACATCCTCCAGTTATGGTTAGGGCAGACTGGGCCCCTTTATTTTTGGATAGATAACCAGTCTATGAAAAGGAAAACTCTGAATTCAAACCTGTTGAACTCCGCTTAAGAAATTGACCTTGTTGATGAATATATATATGTTTAGTGGATAGTCTTTATTAAAATTATATTCTTATGATTTGGTGGCGCGTGGTGTAATGGTTAGAGTCATAGGAAGCCACGTTAATCAGTGATAAAACAAAAGAACCAACCAACTAACTGAAGTACAAGTAGCAATGAGTCTGATCAATAGGAATTATTTTTCGAAGTTTCCTCCGGACATACATATACACACAACTGCCCTTTATATATGTATAAAGCAAGTAAACCGTCGGGGCGGCCTAATTCGGTATCAGCCAGACGCGAGGGAGTCTATCTCCTTTTACTGGCGCTAGACCAAGGAGATTATTTTTAGCATCTGTCTTTATTTTATGTATAGATAGATAACATTTCGACGTTTATGGAAAACACATGGAAAATAGCAATATCCTTTAATATGCATATTCTTTGTTCTGCATTAACAGTAACTAATTTAATGTAAATTAAAATTCGTATGGAAAGAATAGCGCTCATTTGATATGAGAGTTAGGGGCAAGCGAGAAAGAGAAAGAGAGAGAGGAAGAGAGTAAGCGAGGAAAGAGGAGAAGAGAGAGAGAGAGAGAGAGAGATGAGAGAGAGCAGAGTGAGAGAGAGAGACGAAATTGAAAGACAGAGAAGCCACACTGTATAGATTAAAGATGTCCTACACGTAATTAACCTTTTGATAACAACCCACCTGCTCTGCAATTTTGAAATTAACCTAATACTTTCAATCTACGATAGTCGTACACGACGAAACTAGTAGTTAACTAGGTATTTATTACCCATCCACCAATCAAAAACGACAACAACAAATATAAACCCAGTTTAAAGCCGTCTTCGAGTTTTCTCACTTTCCGCAGACTGCAGTTAAGTAAAAGTTTCCATTTTCTGACAGTATAAATGAGTTGACCTTATAAATGCTCTCCAAAATTTCTTTAACGTCTTCTTAGCGTTAAATCATTTTTCAAAATATGCCACGTAGCAAATAAACTAAACCGAAATTTACATAGGAAGCAATACTTCATTAACACCGGAAAGTTAAGCCAAACAGCGCTAAAATTTATATAAAAGAGTTGACCTTACCAATGCTCTCAAAAAATTTATCTTCGTAAAACATTGCTTTTCTTTAATCTACATCATCTTAAATATGCACGTAGAAAAAAAACCCCAAACAAACCGAATTAGTCAACTTCGACGCGGCATTGTAAACGTACCTTCAGTGGCTTGAAAGGATTAAAATCAAATATATCTAGGCGAAAAAGCAATCACCAATTAAGGTTAGAAAATAAGAATAAGAAATAAGAAATAAGAAATTTATTTATCAATAGTAGGTACCAAGTTATAAAGAATTAAGTAAAGAAAAACTTTATTTCTGTTAAACTACTATTGAAGCGTATGAGTTAGCATAGGATCTGCTGCGTTAAATAAGGAACTGAGGTAGGTGTTGGGCGCTCCACCTAATGCTAAAATATCTTCGCTGGGTCTAGCCGCTAGTGAAAAGGGGACGCCCTCGCTGTGGCTGATACTGACATTAAGGCCGCCCCGACGACTTTACTTTTTTTTAACTTTTTTTTTAACCTTACTTATTGAAAAAGGGGGAAGGCCATACCATTGCGTGAAGCTAAGCCCATGGACAGACCATCTTTGGACGCTCCACACGAAACGAACAAGACACGCTAGACAACACAAACATATAAGATATATATCATGAGCAAATTAGCCATGCTTGTGAGAATCTAAATGCAAATCTGTTGTTTATAAGAGGTGAATTAAAAGATTTTTTAAAAGTTTTTATAAGGACAAATAATTTACCGAAACAAAGCTTCACCTTATACCTCCTTTTCTTCATCAAACAATACCGACTGAACACTGTTCAGAGAATTAAGTGCAGTAAAAACGATCAATTATGCCCAAAACTAACCTGGTTAATGATAGTGGAAATTAAACAAACCATTCGGTCAGCGCACGAGTGACGCTAGCATGGTTGAAGTCAACTGCAAAAGCATTCCTGAACAGAAAAGGTAGGCAACATCAACCCCCACAGAGACATGTAAGTAAAAAGCCACTCACTTATTGGAAAATTACTACAATCCCTTGGTGCCGACCTTGGTAGGGTAAGAAGAAATTACCTGTTTGATTGGTAAGCATAGAGTCAGAATAACATAATACTTCCAACTATGATAGTTGATACCACAACGAAACTAGTTAAAATTAACTAGATATTATTACCCATCTCCACAATTAAAAACGATAACAAAAAAATATAAACCCAGTTAAAACCGCTTCGGGATGTTCTCCATTCCAGATGCAAGGTAAGTAAAATCTTCCATTTTTCTGACAATACATACACACCCACTGCCTCTTTATATATGTATAGATAAGTTAACATTTCGACGTTATGAATCCACATGAAGAAAAATAGCAATATCATTTTAATATGAATATTTTGCTTTGTCTGCTTAGCAATAACTAATTTAATGCCAAGATTAAACCGTATGGAAAAGAATTAGCGTTCATGATATGAAAGTTAAAGAGAAGAGACGGAGAGAAGAGAAGAGAGAGAAAGAAGAAGAAACGGAAGAAAGAGATTGAGAGAGAGAGAGAGAGAGAAGAGAATGAAATGAAGACAGGAGCCAAACTGTCATAGAAATATGAATGTCTACACGTAATTAACGTTTTTTGATAACAGACCCACCTGCTCTGCCATTTGAAATTAACCTAATACTTTCAATCATACGGTAGTTGTACACAACGAACTAGCAGGTAAACTAGTATTTATTACCCAATTCCACCAATCGAAAACGACAACAACAATATAAACCCAGTTAAAAACCGTCTTCGACTTTCCCACTTCTGAAGACTGTAGGTAAGTAAAAGCTTACTATTTCAGACATAATTATTCCTTTTTGATTAGGAAGTCCGTCAATATCACTTATGCTTAGCGACTTTACTTCCTTAGCAATTTGTTATACGTGGGTTTTTTTAATTGTCGCTTACCCAATCGTCTTTTTTGCATAGTGTGCTTTGGCACGTGTGTTTTGCTTCTAATAAAATCTTAGCTCTGAGTGCCGTTTTTTTTTTTTTTCAGGGGCTTTGTATAGTTACATTTATACACATTACACAATTACAAAAAACGGGAGTTATTTTGGATACTTCAAATTTATTTTTTTTTATTTTTTTTAAAATCTTGTTCTGTACCTAAATTATTTAAAAAAAAATTTGATATTGATTAAACGATTACGAAACGTTGTATTCTTCCCACGTGTTAAACGGCTATTAATTGGGTTTTAAATATTTCTTTAAAATTAAAAGATTTTTTTTTTTTCAATGAAAAAAAAAACAAAAAAAAAAAAAATTTAGAAATATTATTTAAATTCCCACTTTTTCATTTTTTAAAAAGTTTTTTTTTTTTTTTTTAAACCTAAAACAAAAAAAAAACAAACAAACCAAACATTAGGACCTGGACCACGCTATGTAACCTGTAGACGGACATCCAAATTAATCTCGATTTAAAATAATTGGAAAAAAACTTTGTTTTAAATTTACAATAATGATATAGGAAAATATTTAATCGAAATTAAAAGGGGATGAAAGCTACTATTAAAAATTTAAATAAAAAAAACTTCCATTAATTTTTCAAAGTGGATTGGCCTTTTAAAATTAACGGCCCCCGAATTTAAAAAAAAAAAAAGGTATTTCGTTCCCAAATTTTATTATTCATTAATCGGAGTTAATAAGAAAATATTCAAAAAAGAAATATTGTATTAACATAAATTTGATAAATAATTTAATTTTAGATTGTATTAAATCTGAAATTTTCTCAATAAAAAAAAAAAAATGTAAAGATTGAAAACTTTAAAAAATATGCAAATTATTTACCGGAAAAAAAAAAAAAAAATCATAACAAATTTAAAAAAAATAAACAAAACGCACGTAAATATTTTAAAAATTATTAAATATAGTATATATATTTATTATCAATATGAATTAAAACGGAAACTTAAACAAATTATAATTAAACAATTAACCAGATATAAAAATAAAAAAAAAACACGAACAAAAACCTTAATTAATATTTTTTAAAGACAAATTAAAACTTGATGTTCGTTTGTTCAATTTTCTTTGCCAAAATAAAACCGTTTGTTTAAATGATTACGATTCTTAATGTTAAAAAATAAATATTCTTTACAAAAGTATTCAACAGGCAAATATATAGAAAGTAATAACAAAAAAGATTTACAGGAAAATTTTAAACCGATTTTTCTTTTTTTTTCTTTGCAGTGTCGGTAAGATGCCATTGGTTTATCTGTTCAGACAATTCGATTCGTTTCCACAGTTTAGCTTTTAAAAATTTAGACTCCGACCATTGGCAAAGATTTACCAAAAATTTCAAAAAGCAAGTTTTAAGTTTCGATTTACATAGATTCTTTAAGAAGTATTATCAAAGATTTAAGACAGAAAATTAAAAGAAAAATAAACAAAAAAAGTAAGAAAGTAGTAAGATTAACAACCACAAGAATAATTCACAAAGATACTTTGCCTTTCTAGGCTCGTAAACGACGTTTTACCAATTAACTAACAATACCTCGAAACGCGGGTGTATTTTCTTTTACCTTTTTTTTTTCTCTTGCAGAAAAAAATCCACTATTCTATAAAAAATATTATTATTTATTAAAAGAAATATTTAAAATAAAATTTATTTTTATTTTTTTGAAACAGATTTTAAAAAAATAAATTTTTTCGACTTATTTATATTTTGCCGGCCAAACGCGCACGGGCCGGGCAAAATATAAATAACTGGAATTATTCCCCTTCATTGAACATTTTTGAATCAAAATTTTGATTAACTTAAAACAATAATTTAGGAAAATTAAATATTGCGTGCATTGAGAAATAATGGAATAAAGGAGTTAACTATATTAATTTATAAGATAACTAAAGATTAATGGATGCAGTTTTAAAAACTAAGACCCCACCAAAAAAAAACCAAAAAAAACAATTAAAAAACCAAAACTGACCACAATACCAAAATAAAAGAAACGCTCTGATTTAAGTTAAAAATAAATAAAATTTAAATAAATGAATGAATGGAAATGGAGCTCTCTTCCTCTCCTCATTTCATACTTCATGGAGTTGGCTGCAGCCACGGATATCCATGGACAATATCTCATCAACAGTCCTATCGGCCATTCACCCCCCGGAAGGTCCTCTGTGCAGCATCCAGGAATTCACTCCAGACCTTTGATAGATATAGCCTATTTTGCTGGACCGATCCACACTTGCTGTGCCTATGTTGGTAGATTTCCACAGGAGAACATCACTTATGAGTTCGTACTTGCTTCTTCCAGCATTATCCAGTATTGTTTTGTTAATCTTACTTGGATGGTGTGTGATTAGAGGGCAAGTGGCTTGTACAAGCACTTTATTGGGCTTTTTCCCACGATTTGTTTTTAAGACAGCAGCAGCTTCTTGTGCAAAATCCCATCTAGCTTATTTTTTCTAGGCGCTTTCATGGCTGCCAAGTGTGTAGCCATTACCATAAGTTACTGATACCAAACCAATTGGTTTGGAAGGAATTGTTGCTTTAATTTTGTAGTGAATGATAAGAAGCGAAACCGGAAGTTTAATTGCATCGAAACAGGAAATTAACCAATTTGAACAAAAGTGAAGCAATCTGCACATAGAATCAGTTGCAGGTATAAAGCAAAAAATAGAAAATAATGAAATATGATTTAATTTTTAGACCAATCAAGCCTTCGCCGTCAAAAACAGAAGTTTTGAAAAAGACCGAAATTTGGGAGCCTATGTTTGGATATTTAAAATGAAGAAGTTTTTTGATCGAAGTTCAGAGAAGAGACTGACCATGCTGACTTAATCCACATCCGCTGAACTTAAAATATTTTGCCTGGCCACTGAAGGTACAAGCTTTTAATCTTTTCCCTTCTCTACAAATAAGTACTTCACTGCTGATATATAGAACTTTACCTTTTACTTCCTCTTACAAAAAATTGAAAACTTTTAAAAAAAAAAGAATTTATTCTGATGAACTTTAAACCCTACATTTCGACTGGCTCTTATTACGAAACTTTAAATGTTTTAAATACAACACTTTATTTTTTCCTTCTTCCAAATGATTTGTTTTCTTTATTATTTCTATAACCTTATAGTGTGTTGTTGTATTTACTTAATAATATATATAAATATTAATATCACAAAAACTGTATGCTAGCAAAAAGGGAAAAACAGACGAGAAGGGTTGGATTAATTTTGTTTTATTTAAAAAATAAACAAAAGCTTGGAATTGTTTAGATGATAATTCCCTTTCGCTCGTTGATGGAAAATGAAGGCAAGCCGTGGGTTGAAACCTTTTCTGGCTGATGACTTGGCTCTGTGCTGACCACGGGGTGCAGTGCAGGTTCAGAGGTTATGGCGGTTCCTTGGATTCGGGCCTGGCGTGGCGACGTTCTTTGGTGGTGGGCCCACGGGTCAAACTGGCCTTATCGGACTCAAGTCAAAGCTGGGTTTTATAGTTAAGGGGAAACGGGCTTCAAAATTCCACTTTTGAAGGGTTTTTTGGGGGGGGGGAGATTTTTTTATTGGTTGAAAAACATTAAATAGAGGATATTTTTTAATTGTTATAAATTTGTTTTTTTGTCCGAACCTTGTTTGTGGAGGGCCTATACGTAAATTCATTTGTTTTTGTTCATTTCGCTTAAGCCACTGTGGAGTTCAACATTTCGTGGTTGATGTCAGAAACTTATGTTCTTGTTCCGAAAGTGTTTGTCTTATTTTTTAAATTTTGTTTTTTGTGAGTGGATGTTATTGTGTTAGTAAAAAAATGTTGAAATCAAGAGAGATATTCTATTTTTTCTGTTATAACATTATTATATATATTATATATAATAATATATATATATTAACAATACTTCACCAAAACAATCCACCCATAAAATTGATGACCACTATAAACTACTTCTCTGACGAAACCACTATAAAACTTATTTTAGTGAAGATTAGAGACCATAATTGACTTTTAGGCACCCCTTTTGCTTTGCTGATTCATAAGTACATTTTTTTCATTTACACGTCAACATCCAGTTGTTTGTTTAACAGACGATTTTTAGAGTTTTTTAAAATTTATTAAAGAAACTAACCCTAACCCCTAACCCTAAACCCTAACCCTAACCCCTAACAAACAACTGGATTGTTGACGGTTAAATGAAAAAAAATGTTATTATGAAATCAGCCAAAGCAAAGGGTCGCCTAAAGGTCATATCATCCAGATTAACATAAGGGCATATAGATGTAATGTGGGGGAATTGGGAACTAAATGCTATATTGCCCACAAGCCTGAATTGTCCTGGAGAATGAAGATGAGATGCATTAAAAAAACCTTTCTGGGATTTGAGATTTTACAGGCTAGATCACCTAATCCCAGGCCAGGAGACCCAACCTATATTGATTAACAAGAAGAAGAAGAACCTGCCCAAGAGACCACCGAGTGAAAGTGGAAAGAAAGCAAAAAGATAGACAAAGTACTTTGGACCTTGCCAGAGAACTGAGAAAACTGTTGAAACATTGAAGGTTTGAATGTCATACCAATTGTAATTGGTGTCCTGGAAACCAACCCAAGCTCTGGAAAAGTTTGGGTTTGAACTGGCAAATCAGAGGAAGAATTCCGATACCATCCAAAAAATACACCATGTTAAGATTATCTAAGTACTCCAGAAATAGTTCCTGGAAAACAGATCTAAGGAGACTTGCTGTCACTTCAGCCTCAGTGTTACCCACCGGGCTTACAGCAAGTTTGGTTGAAAAACTTCAATGATGTAGAGACGAATAAAATTAATAATAATAATTAATTAATAATAAAGAACCACTACTACTACTACTACTTTACTAACTACTACTACTAAAGAACAATACTACTAAATTACTACTACTTACTACTTACTACTACTACTACTACTAAAAAGACAATTACAACTACTACTACTACTACTAAAGGACAATACTACTATACTACTTACTACTTTACTATAATTAATAATAATAAAAGAACACTTACTACTTACTATACTACTACTACTACTTTACTTAAAGACACTACTACTACTACTTACTACTACTACTACTAAAAGACAATACTACTACTTACTACCTACTACTACTTATAATAATAATAATAAAAAATAATTAAAGCAATACTACTACTACACTACTACTACTACTAATAATAAATAATTAATATCAAAAAGAAGAGGGAACCTCAAAAAGAGAAACTTAATTCCCTTTATAATAATGCTCCACAAATTATATAAAGTAAAAAATTTGATAAGACGCAACAAAGAGTAAATTGTAGATGTGCGATGAAGGAGATGGGACTGTTAAAAATCCATGTTATTAAATAGGTGTAGCCATAAACCTTACCACAACGGGAATTACAGAGCTAGGCACAACTGGGTGAGGGGAAGTGATCCACTGGGAATTATGCAAAAAAATTAAAATTTTTGACCATAAACAAAATTGGTATTATATGCATAAACCAGGAATCTGTTCTTTGAGAATGAAATGGCATAAAATTCTTCTGGGACTGAGAAATAAAAAGACGGATCCACCATCCCAGCCAGAGACCCAGACTAGTGTTGATTAACAAAAAAAAAAAGAGAACATTAACTGGTGGGACTTTGCGGTCCCGGTTTCCAGCAAAATTCCACAGGGTGAAGCTGAAGGAAAATGAAAAAGATGGAAATACCTGACCTTGCTAGAGGAATTGAAAAAAGCTGTGGGAATATGAGAGTGAAAGTATATCCAATTGTAGGTTGCACTTGGAACAGTTCCCAAATAAACTTTGGAAAAAGAAAAACTGGAGGAATCTAGAAATAAGAGGAAAGGAATTGCGACCATCCAGACTACTTCACTGCTGCAATCGGCTAGAATACTCAGAAGAAGTCCTGGAGAACCATGAGGAAGGGAACTTGTTGTCACTCCAGAAACTTCCATTAACTTTACCGGTTACAGGGTGAAAAAAAATCTCATAATAATCTATTAATAATGAAGATTTCCGCTTCTGGTTTTTGTTGTAAAGAAAAACCTACGTCACTGCTTTACCGTCACGCTGCCTAAAATCGTCATAATAGAATTTTACACTCAAAATTTGGAGCATGCAATGGTTAGACAGTCCCCATTATTTTTAAAAAACAAGTGTTTTAATAAATACATGACTGGTATTATTATATCTATATATAGTTTGTTTTATTTAATACATATTTTAAAGTTTACATTTCAAATTTGTTTTTATTTTTTTATCCTTTAATGATTTTGATTGATTTACTACTTAGGGGTTACAAACTCGCTGACATTGGAATTTTTACTCCCACCCCTCAGCAATATGTTTTCAAAAAATCTATTTTTACATCGCCCGGGGCGTGTTTTAATTTTGTAACTAGTAATTACTAATGGAGTCAAAAATTTTAATTTCTTCACAATTCCACTGGAATTTCCACTGGGAACTGTTGCAAGAAACGAATTCTGACCACACAACAAATAGCATATTGATGCATTTAAACCAGAATTCTGTTCTTGAGAATGAAATCATACACCAATTCTTGGGACGTTTTGAGATAAAGACAGATAGTCTTATCCCAACAGAAGAACCAGACCTAGTATTGATTAAACAAGAAAAAGAAGAAGAGATTAAGAAAACGAAAAGATAAACAAAAACCCAGACCTTGTTAGAGAAGGTAAATAAACTTGGACCTTTGCTAGAGAATAAAAAAGACAATGGAATATGAGAGTGAAATGATTACCAATTTTGTAGTTGTATAACCAATCCAAGATGAAATACCCATGTTAAATAATATGATTATAATAATGATAAACTAGCAGTACCTGTGGGGATATTACCACCAGTATGATTAATTCAAATTATACAATGTTGATGTTGTTGACTTTAAGAAGCTATTCGAAAATTAGTCAATATGTTAAAATTTTTTGATTTTAACTCTCTGTCACTTTTTTTTGTTTCTTTCCTTTCTTTTTCATCTTTTCATTTATGTCAAAAATTGAATTTCAGATTAGTGCTATTCAACTTCTGCATGCTGACCCCCTCTCTCCAGTATTTTCCCCTAGTTCTCTCTTTTCTTTCTTTTCTTTCTTCTCTTTTCTTATTATATTTTTCTGTTGCTGTAGCATGTCCCTTTTCTTGCCTTCTTCTTTATAATTTTAAAAAAACCAGAATGGTCCATTATTTAGGCTGAAGTGATGACACTCATAAGAAATTAAAAGAATTTGGTTGATAAAGAACACCAGATAATCAGGATTACATTTTTGCATTTTTTATCGTATGATTTGGATGGTCTCCATTTTTAACAGGAGGGTTTGTTGCCAAGATGATAACAAGTTGTACAATTTAAGGAACACGAGTTATTAATATAAAGATAATAATATTAAATTCTACCTAACACTAATAGCGAAAAATTGTGACAATTAACAACCAAGATAGATTAAGATACCAGTTGCAAATTTAAATTCCAATTTATAAATTAATGATAATTTCTTATTTCAGAAATAACTGGAAAGATTATGACTATAACAATCAAGATGAAGATATCTTGTGAAAATAAACCAGTTCATTAATAATCTTAATGGTCTTCACATCACGAATAGCGTGAAAGATTAGCGGACTATAACAACCAAGATGAAGATACTTAGTGTTGGAAAATAAATCAATTTATAATAGTGATAATTATTCATCTAAGGAAAGCCAATTTTTTGTCTTTGATGCTTAAATTCTCATTCTTTCTTAGTTTTAAAAAGCACCAATCTTTGTTAAATCAAAGAGAAAATATCAAGGTTGGGAATCTGTGAATTGAAACGCGTAAATCAAATTTATTAAGTTCAACATGCCCAATTAAACATCCAAAGAATTTACAAGAATTCGTTTCTTTGGAAAAGTCGTAAATCAAACAGGTTTCTTTTTGCTCATATTATCTCTAGTAAGAATATGGTTGGTTGCTTGGTTTAGTTTTGATTTTATGGCATGGAAACTCTTGTTGGGTCATTTTTATGCCAAAGCATTTTTGTTTATTTCATCATGTTAGATATTCCAAATTATTTTCTAAACACTTTTTTTTAAAAACCTTTATTTTTTAAAATCTTATTCCAAACCATATAACTGTATACAAATTATTTGTATATATTAGGATACTTGAAAAACCATCATAACCTTGTGCAAATTATTTGTATCAGATATGAATACTGAAACCAATAACTGTGTGCAAATTATTAGTATTAGATGGGAAATACTTGAAACCATTATAACCCAATACAAATTATTGTATTTAGATATGAATACTTAAAGCCATTATAACGTTATACAAATTATTTTGTATTTGAATAGGATACTTGAAAACCATTATAACTGTTGTGCCAAATTATTTTATTAGATGCAATACTTGAAACCATAATAACTGTGCAAATTATTTGTATTAGATAGCAATACTTGAAACCATTATAACTGTGCTTGCAAATTATTTGTATTAGATAGGGAAACTTGAAACCATATAACTGTATTACAAACTATTTGATATGATAGAATTACTGAAACTATAAACTGTATTTACAACTTATTAGTATTTAAGGAAACCTGAAACCATTATAACTTGTATACAAATTTATTTGTATTTGATAGGAATACATGAAACCATTATAACTGATGGGCAAATTATTTATGTATTTATAGGAAATACTTAGATTATACACTCCTGTTTCAAATCTTTTATCTTGCATTTGTATTTGTTTATTTAGCCTTTCTAATTGATATAATATTTTAATTACATTTAAAACTTTAAATAAACTTGCATCTGAAGTGTGTATATATTTGCTAGTTATTCAGTAAATACATTAAATATAGTCGGAAAAAGAAAACGACAAACAAAACACCAAAGATTACTTAAAAATCGAACCAATGCCGTAATCTGCCGGCTTCTATTAGCTTCTCAAATGGCACAAACCAAAACACATCCTGTAGACAGTAATTTCTTGCATTAACTACACACAACCCAAACAATCAAAATGGCTGTGTAAGTAGTAAAAATTGGAGGAAGTTTGTGCCAGCGAAATTGAATTGAACGAGCAGATTCCCAAACCCCCCACCACACCCCAAAGCGCGTCCTGGATTGTTTGACCGGATTGAAAGAGAAAAAGTTGGCGACGTGGCCACGGATATTTAACTCGCTACCTCATCGTCGCTTGAAAGCTTTTGGCAGTAACCCGGATGTTAAATAGTATAACGTGCACTCCAAACCACCTCGACTTCGGCCACGGACCGGTGAGTGTGTTAAATAATTAGCTCGATCCCAGGGGGGCTATTCCCCCCAGGCCAATGAACCTACCCCCTTGGGTGCGGCTGGTTTATTGACCCAGCGCCTAAAGGGCGCCCCCTTTGAGGGATGCCGAAGGGTCGACGCAATTTTTTTTCTTGTTTGGTGTTGCCCACGTTAAACGAGGCTTTTGCCCAGTCCATACAAGTGGGATGAGACAAATTATCCTCAAAATTGCTTTGGTGAACATTGAAGTTCTAAACGGGCAATGCCACAGACCAGGAGTAAGAAAGCCCGGGTGTACATATTAACTGTGTATTAAGAGCCTGTTCTCCCAGAACCAAGAGGGAACGATAGTAGGAGTTTGCTGTTAGGAAAGAGAGTCGTAAATTAGTGAGAGAGTTGTTGGCTGATTAAGGACTTTGTCAGTTGGGAGAAACATATATTCGGACTTTGACTTGTGCCCCCCACCGAAGTTTACCTTTCCATCATTTTATGTTCGGTTTTGTTTGAGAGTTTGCTTCATAGAAAATAATTTTTATTAATTTGGTGTTTACCATCCTTCATTCCTCATGACGTTTGCTACGACGGCCACAAATTTCAATGACTCGCACGCCATCTGGCTTCTATCGTCACATTTAGGCTCTCTAGAACGTTGTCAGCATAGAAGGCAGGTTGAAGAAAAAAGGGTGGTGTTTGCTGGTCGATCAAATCTTTGTATAAGAAATTAGAGTTCACTAGAGAATGTCCCTTATGGTTCGTCCTGCTTCAAACAGTACGTCTTTTTTGTTTTATTTTGATTTTACAGTAGTCATACAGCTTAAATTGGTACCAAGCGAGCTTCACATTGTGGTTAATTTAAGTCAACAAAAAATTTTAAGTTTCCAAAATTTATTACGCTAAAGAAAATATTTTTTATAAAAGAATAAACATTAAAAACATTATTACAGCACAAATTCAATACATTATATTACTATTATGTTTTTTTGTTGTGTTGAGAGTTAAAAATGTACGAGTGGAGTTTCACATTTATTTTTTGTTTGATCAGTTCCACTTAAATAGCGTTTATTGTTTCTAAATACTATTTCTTATTTANTGGTCCATCGGCGAACCAATGCCCTTTTAGCCAATCGCAAACAAGGTTCCCCTCCTTATTAAGGCGATGGTTAAGGGGGCAAAAGGTCATCCTCTTTATCAGCGATGTGTAATATAAGGGACTAGGGTAACTGGTGTAAAGGTAATATTTAATTTCCCTCGTTTCTATCTTTTCGTGCGTCTTTCAGCCAGCGGCTACGCACATAGTGGGCCCTATCTTTTTGGTTTCCAAGAAACCTCCCAGGTCCTCGCACTCCTTTGTTTCTGAAACTTTTCTTCATGCTTCCCCCGAACACCACTGTGACTTCCTTTTTGGTAGTTTTGGGACGTGAACTTGTTTCCCTCATTCTATGCCCTGTTCATAATTTATAATGTCTAAATAACGAATTGGTAAATTAATTGTCTATGTCTTTTTCCCTGCCGAATGATTTGGTACCGATTTATAGTTTGTGGACTACCATTTTGAAATGTGACTTTAACGAATCATGTCTCTGCTTATAGTAATGGTCCGTTTACCCAGAAAAGCGATATAAAGAAGAGTTCTAAATAATAATCTGACTAAACCTAACCCGTCTAACCTAAAAATTGATTTCGAAAATTAGTGGATATTTTTTAGAATTGGAATAAGATCTCTTATTCATTCGTAAAATTATAGGATTAAAATTTCTGTAATTTTATATTAAGATTTCTAATTACTAATATAGCATGCTTAACTGACTGAATTACAATGTTTGAAAATTTGAATATATGATGAAGAAATAATGTAGTTTTTCATAAATTGCCCGACTACTTATATCTTAAAAATATACACTTACTGTGAGGTAGGAACACATTCATACCGGTAGTGTCGCACATGGCTGATTATACGAGAATTCAAAAGGTAGCCACAAACACAATATAAACAGCAGCCGACTGATTCTGTGATAAGGTTATCTCTTCATGAAAGCCTAATACTTTATAAAAATGCGAATATTAGGCTACAAGTTAGTAAATCGTTAAAATTTTAATATTAATCATACAACCACTCACTTTACCACACATGTCAAAACTGGCCATTAATACGCCAGAAGTTGACGAGTGCCGCTATCGAACCCGGAACCTTGCAGTTCCTTAGACGGAATTCCTCAAGCCAGAGCTGAACCGATTTCTTCATAATAATAAATATCAAATAACTTAAACTATTTGATTTATTCATGTTTGAAACTTGTCGTTTTTGTATTTCTCATCACAAAGCTTTTTAAAAAGATTACATTATGTTAGGTTATGCGTCCGCTTAATAAAGTGGTTTTCGAACGAATATTGGTTTGACGTTGTTTTTCCTTTCTTTATCGTAAACATTGAAATTATGATAGAAAAATAAATTACATTATCTGTCATAACAATCAGCTTGATTAAATAATTGGGTTGATATGGTTTGTTGAATTTTACGGCATGTCAACCCTTTTTGGGTTAGTTTATAATGCCAAAGGCATTTTTGTTTTATAATCATTCTTGGTTGGTTTGTTGGATTTTGCAGCATGTCAACCCTTATTGGGTTATTTTATGCCAATTGACATTTTGGTTTCTTGATTCTTGTTGTTTTTGTTGGTTGGATTTTACGCATGTCAACCCCTTGTTGGGTTATTCTATGCCAAGAAATTTTTGTTTCATTCATTCTTGGCTGGTTGGCTGGATTTACAGCACATGTCATCCCTTATTGGGTTATTTAATGCCAATGACATTTTGTTTTATTCAATTCTTGGCTGTTGGGTTGGATTTTACGGCATGTCAAATCCTTGTTGGGTTATTTTATGCCAAAGACATTTTTGGTTTATTGATTCTTTGGTTGTAGGTTGGGTTGGATGGAATTTTACGGCATGTCAACCTTTGTTGAGTATTTTATATCGCAATGACATTTTAGGTTTTTATTTCGCTTCTAAGGTTGGTTGTCTGGTTGGTTGGTTGATGGATTTTACGGCATGTCAATCCTTGTTGAGTTTATTCTATACCAAAGACATTTTTGTTTTATTCCTTCTTGGTTGGTTGGCTTAGTTGGTTGGTTGTTGTTTGTTGGATTGGATGGATTTTACGAGCATGTAAACCCTTGTTGGGTTTATTTTATGAGTTATCTAGATACTAAAAACAAGCAAGTGTATTTATAAGAATTCAAGAAAATAGCAGGTTAACGCAAAGGCTAATTTGCATATTGATATTAACATTTTTATTATAATAGATATGTTATATTCTGGGTATTATTGATTTTTAAATAGCATAGTTTTATTTTAATGAATATGAAGCAACAATCTCGGGGATAAATCTTGTAAAAGAAAATCTATTAACAAGATTGAAAAAACGGAAATTTTAAATTACAATTTGACTTCCTAAGTTACCTCAATAGTTAAATTAAGAAAAATTAGTAATGAAAAAGGAGTGATGGAAAATGATGGAACAGTGAGTTTTAAAGTTGTTCTATTTTATTATATCCCACTCTGTTCAAATAATTTTTATCTGGCATTTTTCATTAGTGTTTCTAATTTGAAAAAATGTTTTATTACATTAAGACTTAAATACTATCATCCGGAGATTACTTATATTTGGCTAGAATACTAAATAAAATCGATATGATATATAAATTATATAATCGTATATTCATGGGGATAATGAAAAATGAAAGCTAATATATGTTGGTTGTACACTACAACACTTTCTCTAAGATTAGTGTTGACATCTGTCAGACAAAAGAGTTCAATAAAACCATACTCGATCAATTCAATATAAAACAAGGAGTCACCATATTCCAACTAACATTGCAATACTAGTTGTGAGATAACACAATACATACAGTATAGCAAAGCAACTAAAGAAAAACACATTACATATACTAGCAAGTATATGCACCCAACGAAGTGCAAGAATTCAAGTTTTAATGTAATAATATAATTATGTTAAATTAGAAAGGCCATGAAACTAAATAAATTATGTAATAAAATATTATGTAAATTAGAAAGGCCAATGAAACTAAATAATTATGTAATAAAAATATGTTAATTAGAAAGGCCAATGAAACTAAATAGTTATTAATAAAATATCGTTAGTGAAGTTAGAAAGGCCAATGAAACTAAATATTAAATGTTAATTTAAAAGCCAAAATACTAATAATTATGTAATAAAATTATTATGTTAAGTTAGAGGCCTAATGAAACTAAATAATTATTAATAAAATATTAATGTTTAAAATTAGAAAGGCCAATGAACTAAATAATTATGTAATAAATATTATGTTAGAATTAGGAAAGGCCAAATGAAACTAAATAATTATGTAATAAAATATTATGTTAAATTAGAAAGCTAATGAAAACTAAATAATTATGTAATAAAATATTATGTTAAATTAGAAAAGGCAATGAAAACTAAATAATTAATGTATAAATATTATGTTAGATTAGAAAGGCCAATGAAACTAAATATGTTATGTAAAAAATATTATGTTCAGATTAGAAAGGCAATGAAACTAAATAATTATGTAATAAAATTATTATGTTAAATTAGAAGTGGCAAATGAAACTAAATAATTATGTAATAAAATATTATGTTAAATTAGAGTGGGCCAAATGAAACTAAATATGTATGTAAATAAAATATTATGTTAAAAGTTAGAAAGGCCAATGAACTAAATAATTATGTAATAAAATTAGTTAATTTAGAAAGGCTAATGAAATTAAATATTATATAAAATTAGAAAGGTAAATGAAATTAAATAAGAAGGCAGATAAAAAGATTTCAAAGAGCCCCCCTCTGTTTAAAATCTTTTTATCTGCCTTCTATAATCAAAAAAGAAAAAAACACCTGAAACTGAGTCTTCCATCACCCCTGTCTTTTATTGCTAAATTTTCCTAATTTAACTATTTAGTTAAAAAAGGAAGTAAAGGATAAAATTACTTATTTCTTCTTAATGGATTTATCTCTGAGATTTTTATTTATATTCATTAAGATAAAACGCAAAAATTCGAAATCAATAATTACTAAACACATATTTATTAAAACCACATGTTTTATATCAATATGCATATTAGCCTTCCCGTTCACACTGTAAATCGATATTTTGTTGTATATATAAATACAATTGCATGCTATTAGTATATAGATATGGTCAACACTATTAATAATGCTAAACAATTTTATTAATAATTGAGGTTTAAATGAAAATAAAATCATGGAGAACAGGACGTAAATAACAAAGGAAATTGTGACTTTAGAAGTGATTTTATTTCGGTTACAGACAGAAAAACACAATCTCCCTTATATATGGAAATACGATGAGGAAATTATTCCGACAATATGTGAAGAAAATGTTTTCAAAAAATATAACGAACACAGGATGTTACGATGATGTTAATACCGAAATACTTAAGTATTTTTTCCTCTTATCGTAACATCCGTGTTTGTTATATTTTTTTGAAACATTTCATAATATATATATTATATTATATATATATATTTATAATATATATTATATATATATATATTATATATATATATTTCTCATGGAAGTAATGATGATAAAGGGGTAATCAACA